>SJYA01002264.1:2153773-2348319 GCA_006410615.1 Neotragus moschatus | reverse complement strand
AGCTCTAGATTCATTCACCTCCTTAGAACTGACTCAAACGCTTTCCTTTTTATGACTGAGTAACGTTCCGCAGATCTATGTACCGCAGCTTCTTTTCCATTCATCTCCTGATGCATGCCTAGGTTGCTTCCATGTCCTGGTGATTGTAAATAGTTCTGCGCTGGACTCTAGGGTACGTGTGTCTTTTTCGATTTTGGTTTCTTCAGGGTGTACGCTGAGAAGCGGGATTGCTAGGTTGTATGGTAGTTTTACTCCTAGATTTTTAAGGACTTTCCATACTGTCTCCCATAGTGGCTGTATCAATTTACATTCCCATCAACAGTGCAAGAGAGTTTGGTGTGTCTTTAAATTACCCACCTCTGTGCCTGAAATTCTACAAATAGGGCCAAAAGGTTTAAAATCTCAAGACTTTATTTTTAAAATCTATACATACATACAACTATTAATATACTGTGAGGATTAAGAGTCATTCACACTTAGTACTGGAGAAGGAAATGGCAANCAAGAGAGTTTGGTGTGTCTTTAAATTACCCACCTCTGTGCCTGAAATTCTACAAATAGGGCCAAAAGGTTTAAAATCTCAAGACTTTATTTTTAAAATCTATACATACATACAACTATTAATATACTGTGAGGATTAAGAGTCATTCACACTTAGTACTGGAGAAGGAAATGGCAACCCACTCCAGTATTTTGCCTGGAGAATCTCATGGACAGAGGAACCTGGTAGGCTATGGTCCACGGGGTTGCAAAAAGTCGGACACAACTGAGCAACTAACACACACACACACACACAGTATGAGTTATTGCTTAGTGATTTGGAGGATAAAGGTTTTAGGGGATGGATGGTGAATTTGAAAACTTGGGGCATGGTATTGGAACCACATTAGACAAGGAAGTAGATCTTTGGGGTAAAGATTAAATTAAATTAAATTTTATCCACAGGGACAACACTCAATTATCGTCTTAAAATAACATTCCTCTGTGTATGCTTTTCCTTACTTTCTCTCTTTCTCTCCTCCCCATTTCTCTCTCTCTCTCTCTGTGAATTACATAGTATTTTCTATCAGGATTTTTATGTAGCATTTTACTGCTGCTGCTAAGTCACTTCAGTCGTGTTCGACTCTGTGCGACCCCATAGGCGGCAGCCTACCAGGCTTCCCCGTCCCTGGGATTCTCCAGGCAAGAACACTGGAGTGGGTTGCCATTTCCTTCTCCAATGCATGAAAGTGAAAAGTGAAAGTGAACTCTCTCAGTTGTGTCCAACTCTTAGCAACCCCATGGACTACGGCCCACCAGGCTCCTCCTTCCATGGGATTTTCCAGCATTTTACTATAAACATTTAAACATTTTTTCAGATCAGTGAATATTCTTCAGTATCATTGTTAATGGCTACATAATATTCTAACCTACAAAGCACTGTAATTTACTTAGCTAATCATCTGTGGTTAAATGTGTGCTTCTCAATTTTCCATTATTGCAAAATAGCACAAGGTTANCTATAAACATTTAAACATTTTTTCAGATCAGTGAATATTCTTCAGTATCATTGTTAATGGCTACATAATATTCTAACCTACAAAGCACTGTAATTTACTTAGCTAATCATCTGTGGTTAAATGTGTGCTTCTCAATTTTCCATGATTGCAAAATAGCACAAGGTTAAATATTAAGAATGATTTTTAATACCTTTGAAAAATAACATCCTGAGTGATGCCAGAAAGATGGCTGAATCAGAGGTCTCCCTCTCATATTCCTTCTGAATAATTGTTTGGCATCTATCCATAGACAAAAACGACTTTGTGGAAGCTTTCAGATCCAGGAAGGAGACTGTGAAGCCCAGGGCAGCCCTAGACCTGGGAGAAACATTTGAAAAGGCAGGCCCACACCCAGGTGGCTGACACAGCTATCACGGTTCCAACTAGAGACCCAGAAACAGCTCCNGACTCAAAGGGTAAATGAGGGACTCCCCTGGTGGTCCAGTGGTTAAGAATCCACCTGCCAACACAGGAGACAAGGGTTTGATCCCTAGTCTGAGGGATTCCACATGCCCCAGAACAACTAAGCCCATGTGCTGCAACTACTAGGCCCGCGTGCAGCAAATACCGAAGTCCACAGTCTAAAGCCCACGCTCTGCAATAACAGAAGCCACCGCAATGAGAAGCCTGCACACTGCAAAGAGAGAGTAGGCCCCCACTCACCAAAACTGGAGAAAGCCGAGAATAGCAATGAAGACCCAGCACAGCCAAATAAATAAATAAACTTTTACATTTTTTTAACAATCTTAAAGGAGGAGCTGGGAAGGGACCAAGGCTGAGGGTAGAGGATGGGAGTATGAAGAACCAAAGCTGAAAGTCAAAGGTGGAGATGAATTCTGGAAGTTACCATGGCAAATTACTATTACAGCGTAAGCACTAGGTGTCCAAGGTGGTTGAGTTGCTGATCAAATGTGTGAAGAAGATGCTTCTGGAAGCAAGGGCAGCAGGAAAGACTGCAGAGATCTTCTAGATGCATGCAGCCTCGGGCATGAGGTCAGAGACACCGAAATATTGCAGGTGTGGCATCCTAGTGTCCAGCCAGAAACCAGGGATGTCTGTGGGTGGGAAGAGAGAACTGGGAAGCAGAAAGAGAGGCTGCTGAGGGGATGGGAGGGACCTCTGCTTTGCACACCTCGTTCTCTCACAAGGTGACACTTCTGTGTTCTCACCTTCTGACCTACCACAGAGGAGCCAAAAGCTGCAGTAAGGACAGGAAGTGCTGCAGCTTCCTCGTGATATGGTGTGGGGGTCTGTGGGGTGCCCTGCCTCACTGATTCCTAAGGAAATCCAGGATGGCTCAACATACATCAGACCAGGAGGTGGAGGCAGGACTCTTTCTCTGTGAGGACCCAGCGTGTAGCACAATGTGTCCTGCGAGCAGGAGGCAGAAAAGCCAGGATGGGAAGAAGCATGAGTGTCCCTCTGCATGGTGATACTGTGCCCCCAAGGTGAGGAGGCACAAGGCCCAGGCCTGCTGAGCCACACCCTCCATTGTTTCCCTAAAGCATCCCCAAAGATCAGAGGAGGTCTTGTGGCAGGCACATCCTCCCAGCCTGCTGGGAGTTGAAAAGAGAGCCACAGAGAAGGAAAGGAGAGGGAAAGGCCCAAATGAAGGGAACTGACTAAGCATCAAGTGGGAAGCTGAGGTTAGTGTGCAAACATCCTGGATTAGGTGGAGCAGGTCCTTCCGATGTATCCTACCTGCCGGATGCCAGCCCTGGCATCTGCTGCTGACCAAGTCCTGAAACAAAGGGCTAGGGGCAGAGAGATGAGCTGGAACCAAGACCTTCAGGATTCTCAATTTCTGAGCAAAATCAAAAGCTGAGAGAAGACAGGCTCAGAGCCTAGGATTCACACAGGATGGTGTAACAGGATAAAGTCTCGCTCATCCCATCCTATAACCCTAGCACAAGCCCCACCATCCAACTCCCCCTTGGCTCAAGAGCTAAAATCAAAATGAAAACCCTCACAGCAGAGGACAAACTCCAGATCTGCTGGCAGATGCCAGGAATATAGTGGTGCTTGCTTGGGAACTTTGGAGTTTGCCTCTGCACTCTGAGGTACCACCCTGTCCTGACATGGAGCCCTTAGCCTGGTGTCTGCAGAGAGCCTTTCAGAATTCTAGAGAGAGGATTTCAGGCAACTGACTTTCTGCAGTGGGGGGATGGCCTCTCCACAGAATCACTTCTCCTGTAAAACAGAGTCTCAGCTAACAGGGACCGTGGCTGCTTCGTTTCTGTACCACTTCAACAAACACAGGGTGGGCACAGGAATAGACACCACTGGAGATGCTACTTCCTGTGCCATGTGACAGGAGCTGAGTCTCTGCTCTTCCCCAGTCAGCCAAGCCTGTTGCTCCACCTGCTTCAGGGCAGAGGCCTGGGCTGTTGGAGAAGGAAGCACAGAACCCACTGCAGGGAGAGGAAAGAAGGGAGGACAGCCCCGAGTGCAGGCGGGGACATGAGGAGTGAGAACAGTGCAGGCACGCAAGGTGTGGGGGAAGGCAGAGGACCCGTGCCTAACGGGGCTTGCAGAGGACTGTCCCTTCCCAGGCACAGACACAGTGAGGCCAGGACCCTGCGTACTTGCTCTGATGGGAGCACGGGAGGAGAGAGGGGGCCTGAGAAGGGGCCAGAAGACGATCTCTGTTTCCAGAAGGAGGAGTGCCTGCTGCCAATGGCCCCCCTTTCCCGCCCTGTCCCCCTCCACTGGAACGTCTCTGGGTCCACAGCCAGGCAGAGAGCATATTGGGGGCTTTCCAGAGTGTATCATTCCCAAGGTCAAGCCCCACACTGAGGCCCTAGGGGCAGGGCCCCAGGGAGGCAGCCGGACACATGGAAATCCAGACAGTGGGAAGGGAAAGGAAACCATTTCTTGCGATAAACAGCGCTGGCAGCTGGGATGCATCAGAGGAGAGGGGCAGGCGAAAGTGAGAGGCCAGAGCACAGCCTCACTGCAGTCAATGACACACAGTTACAGACACAAGAGGACATAATTTCAGTGCTGCCACTCAGAAACTAACTCGGAGTAGCCAGAGACAGGTTCAGAAAACACACCTCCAGAGACTCATAAACACCCAGGGTCTGACGTGTCCACAGATCCTAGCACCACAGACATGGAACAGACACAGCCCCCATCCTGCAGGCCACAAACACAAATGCATTTCAAATCCAGCCTGTAAAGTCTTTCTCCTCCATAAATCCTCTTAGGCCACCTCAGCCCAGGCCTGTTCATCCACCTCTAAACTCCAATTTGGAATTTCAGTACCATTGCCTGTGCTTTAATAAGGACAGTCTTGGATCCACGTGCATAGCTCTGCTCTCAACAACTTGGCTGTGTGCTTTGAAGAAATGTCACAGCCAGCAAGTGAGTCCCTATCCTCTTCAGCAGCCCCATCCTTCACTTACACACCCATTCCCACCCCCAGGAGTGTCCCCAGTTTGCTGCAGGGCCCTGACTCTAAGTCAGGCGCTCTGATGCAGCAGAAAAAGAATCTAAAGGAAGAGTCAACCAAACAGACCTACTCTGTTAAGGTGATATTAGTAAGTTTTACCAAAAAAAAATCTTTACATTGCCTTATGCTTACCACTCTTTACTTGCAATCTGTAATGACTATGTCAGTGCTATTCCATGCATAGTCCAAACGCTAACCCTGACCCTAGGCAGCCACACACGGGGTAATGTCTGCAACTACACTGAGCACACAGACATCACACACTGATGAAGGAAACGGTCATCTGCAGTCCAGGGACCCCATAGTTCCCTCAATAACATCTGCGCAGTCATCAGGGCACCCAATCCCTGGTGGCCTCAGTACTCAGCTGGGAGCTCAAGAGCACCAGAGCACCCAGGTCCTTTGACCCTTGTTAGATGTATGAGCCCTCAGGGGCCCAGCTCACCCCAAGCCCTGTTCCAGGACTAGCTCGGCTTCTGGGCTAAAATTCCTGCCATACCCCTTCTGCCTCCTGCCTGCCAAGCTAGGAGTATCTGTTGTCCTGGAACCCCCATTAGGCAGAAGCAAATGGGCCTGAGGCTGAAGGGGCTGTGGCCTCTTCCCAGTGTGGGAGTTTCCAGACTCTGGTGAACCCACACCTAGAACCACGATCCCAGAGCCAACACTGGGGGAGTAGGGGTGGACGACGCATTTCCTCCCTCTCCAATCTGGGTCTCGATCTGGTGACAGAGTGTGTTCACTCTGTGCTCATCAGCAAGTAAAGCTAAAGGGAGTCACATGCACCTCCCTCACCCTCACCCTCAGCACAGGACATCTGGTGTAACATACCTCTGTACCCCAGCCACAGTAGAGACTGTCCAATACCACCTAGGCTCCATCAAGAGCTCCTCAAGCCCAAATCTTCACCCAACAGACTGGAACACTTCGGTGGCTATTCACATCTCATATGTGCAGCCTTCCAAGTCTCTGTGTCACCTTCCTTAATGTCTACACCCAAGCTGGCTGGAGGACCAAGAGAGGGGTTGGTTCAGGGCTGCAAGCTTCAAGATATGCACATGAGGTGCTTGAGAAATTAACAAAATCAGCTTACCATCTAGATAAACATGACTGTCAAGTACTGCACAAAGAGTGAGATTTTATTCTATTTGTAAGTTAACTAGCTTTCATGTTACTGTTTCATGAGTGCTGGCAGAAGACACAAGACTCTTAGATCTGATGTAAAGTATTTTATTACTCATATCACAGCCATAGCAAGGGCCTTAGCATAGGTTTTTGCATCAGTTTCCCATGCCTACCAAGTACCAACGGGTTGGCTCAGGATATATGGCAGATGCCTGCACATACAGTGGGCTGTGTTAGAGGAGGAATATCTGTAAGGCAGTAAGGCAAATGTGTGTGGCAATGAAGTTTGGTGATTCACTGCTTTTATAGTAAGAAGAAGCAGGCCTAATCTTTGTCCAGGGGAGATGTTGCTTTATCTGTCAAGGTCGCTTGTTGCAAATTGAATCCTGAGAAATGGTCTGGGAAACAGGGTTTTGCAGTCTTGGCATACCTAGTAAGAACACTCAGGAATCCTAAAGGCCCAAGGTGGTTTGCCTCTCAACAGTGAAATAAATGACTGGTGAAGGAAAAAAAAAAAAAAAACCAACCAGCTTTCTCTGTACCAGAAGTCCCAGGGGAGACACTCCAGTTAAAAAGGAAATCAACTGACAAAGCCTCAACAAAGTATGCTTATTCATTACTTCTTTAACTGACAGGTGCAATTGGGGTTTTCTTGGTCCTTATCAAGGAAGAGAGAAGATACTATCATGGGGACAATGTGAATACTGAAAAAAACTGGTAACTTGAGAATGGTTTGGAAAAAACTTCAAGGGGTATGGGAAGGTGGTGGCAAATAACAGTGGAACCTGAAAGCTGAATAGGTCCACTTGGCAGAATGAAATGGAAAGAATGAGAGCCAGTGACAACCTAAATCTTTCCGTGTTAGAAGCAGAAGTCTCTGAAGTGGCTTCTCCTCATGATTCCCACCTGGTGTTCATGCTCTGTGTGATCTCATCCTCCTGAGTATGGGTGGACATGTGATTTGATTCTAATCCACAGAACACAGCAAAGGGGATAGGATGCCACTGCATGATTATATTACATAAGACAGTCTTCTAGCATACTCACTCTACAGACTACCTCCTGCCTTGATGAAGTGGCCATGCTGGGAAAGCCCATGTGGCAAAGAACTGCAGGTAGCCTCTAGGAACTGTGTGTGGCCGTAAGTTGTTGTTAAGAGTGGTCTTCAGTTGAGAGCAAGCAAGAAGCTAGGCTCTCATTACCACAACTGCAAAGAAATGAATTCTGCTAACAAGCTGAATGAGCCTGGAAGTTTCTTTCCCAGTCAAGCCTCCAGATGAGAACACAGCCCAGACAACACTGCATTGACTGCAGCCTTGTAAGACCCTAAGCACGGGACCAAGCTGGTCTCTTGACCCACAGAAATTGTTGTTGCTGAGTCACTAAATCATGTCTGACTCTGCAATTCCATGGATTGCAGCAAGTCAAGCTCCTCTGTCCTCTACTACCTCCTGGAGTTGGCTCAGCTTCATATCCACTGAGTCAATGATGATATCTAACCATCTTATCCTCTGAGGCCATAGAGACTATGAGATAATAAATTGTAGGCTGTTTTAAACTACATCTGCAGTAATTTGTTACCCAGTAATAGAAAATACACTGCTGTAACCATGAAAGTAAGAGAAGCATCTCTAAGACAGTAAGGCATATGTCTGCAGTATGAAATTTGTGCATAAGCAAGGCATACCCTAATTCCACAGTATGAGCCAAGGAAGAAACAGAGAAGGCATCTCCCTCAGCTTATTCTATAAAGACATGTAGCTAGGGAGAGCCTGCAGCCCTCCTGATAGGGCTGGAAACATCTCATCCTGCATATTAAATATAAGTTATCCTTTTGTGCCTTCATTTTAAATCTTGATATGGCACTGGCAGACATTCCTAAAAGGCTCAAAAATATAATTAAGAGTGATCTTCAGAACATGTGGAAGGGTATTCCTCAGGGCTTCCCAGATGGTACTACTGGTAAAGAACCTGCCTGCCAATGCAGGAGATATAATAGACTTGGGTTCAATCCTAGGTTGGGAAGATCCCCTGGAGGAGGGCATGGCAACCCACTCCAATATTCTTGCCTGGAGAATCTCACGGACAGGGGAGCCTGGCAGGCTACAGTCCATAGGGTTGCACAGAGTCAGACATGAAAGAAGTGACTTAGCACACCTGCACAGGGGTATTTCCCAAGAAATGAAAACACAAAAGAAACTTTTGAAAAGTAGGGAAGCAACCCAAAACAAAGGGTTTTACAGAGAGAAAAAGGAGCCCCAGATTTTTCAGTTCAGGAAGGAGGAACAATTGAGATAGTTCACACAGCTTTACACTGAGTAGGTATTCAATAAATTTTTCTTGAAGAAATGTTGAAAAGATGAGTAAGGAAAAGTAAAAGTTTTGTCTTTTTTTTAAATATCAATGTCAGACCCTCTCTCTAGTTCAGTGTGGGCTAAAGAGGGATGAGAAGACCAATTCTTCAGAACTCATTTCTAGAAACTATGCAATCACAAGCTCATCATATCCATTGTGTTTCCTCAGAGGTGGAGGCTAAACGGTGAGCCAAGGTTAGCAGGGATGATGTTAGGTAACCAATACAACAGATATGATTTCTTTGCTCATGGGAGAAAGCTACTAAAATTTGGAATTTAGTCAGTTTCCATAACCCATCACATTTTTTTTGGATATTTACCCTAGAGTAGAATTGCTAGGTCATATGGAAGTTCTTTTTAATATTTTGAAGAACCATGAAACATTTTTCACAGCAGCTGCACCATTTCACACTTCCACTAGCAATGGAGCAGGATTTGAATTTTTCCATATCCTTGAAGACATGTTATATTCCTTTTTTCTCTCAAGAACAGCCTTCTGCGGATGTGAATATCTCATTACAGTTTGACTTTTTAAAATATCTCATTGCATTTCCCTAATGACTAATGGTGTTGATCGTCTTTTCATGTGTTAGTTGACCATTTGCATACCTTCTGTTCGAAGAAATGTATATTCCTATCATGTCCTCTCCTCATTCTTGAATTAGGTTAGATTTTTTGCCCTTGTTGAGATGTAAAAGTTCTGTTTTTAACTGGATATTAACCCCTTATCAGCTGTAGATCTGCAAATATTTTCTCCCATTCCACAGTTGTCTTTTCACTTTCATGATAGTGTCCTTTGATAAACAAAAATTTTAAATTTTGATAAACCCCAATTTTTCTATTTTTTCTTTTGTTGTCTGTGCTTTTGATGTCATACTTAAGAAACCATTCCCAAATCCAAGACCATGAAGATTTTCTCCTTCTTTCTCTTAAGAGTTTAATAGTTCTAGATCTTAGACTAACATACATTCTCATTGCAGTCTCTGATATTTCTTTCCAAATAAAATCTGAAAAACATATTTCATGATTCTAATCCTTATAACCTTTCTCAAATTGCTTAATCTGTCTCAGTTTAATTATCCCTCAAGGGATAATTTCACAAGGTTATTTTAAGAGTCATAGGTTTAAACATTGCTAGTGTAGTGCCTAGCATACTGGTGCTCAATAAACCTTCATTTCCTTTCTTTTTTCCTTCAAAGTACTTTCTTTACAGGACCTGCCAGAGTCAGTTATTCTACCTGATTTTACAGTTTTCTTCCTGAGGATCAAGTCTAGGGTCTCAAATCTCCTTTCTTTGTTTCAGAGGATTCGCTGGTCCTCCCCCACTCCCCTAACCTTGTTCTCGTATAGAAGTTAATGCCTTCACACTAACATCCAGCTTGGAGCCAACTGAGCTACCACAGAGCATACTCATTCTAATGGGGTTTGGGGGAGGAATGGACAAAAGTGCAGCCCCACAGGTCTCCTGCCTCTCGACCATGTTGGAGAGACACAACCTAGGGCACATTAAACCCTGAAGGAGGTCAAGGCCAGAGATCTTTGGGCATAAGGGAAGATACTCCTGAATCCCTCCCTCCACTTAGATTCCTTCCAGGCAGTTCTGGGGCAGAACTCAGGTCCTCCCGCATACCAGTCCTCTGTGGGGTCCATCTCCACGGTGCAGGCTTCTGAGGCTCCCTTCTGTTCCCAAATAGTCTTCCACTGAAACCACCAGAGACCACCCCTGCCCTCTCATAGGTCTCAAGCTAGCATCCTCCACACAGGGCCTCCCTGTGGCAGCAAATGCAGAGAGCCCCCTGGAGTCTCCATTCACACGGGGTCTTCCCCGCGTGGCAGCTCTGCTTCTGGCACGTTCCAAGAGGGCAGAAGCAGGGACACTCCAGGTTCATCCACTCACAAAGGTACAGCTCCAGAGCGGCCGCAATACCACACCCGAGTCCGCGGAGNCCTGGGATTTCTTGGAAGGAATGATGCTAAATCTGAAGCTCCAGTACTTTGGCCACCTCATGTGAAGTGCTGACTCATTGGAAAAGTCTCTGATGCTGGGAGGGATTGAGGGCAGGAGGAGAAGGGATGACAGAGGATGAGATGGCTGGATGGCATCACTGACTCGATGCACATGAGTCTGAGTGAATTCCGAGAGTTGGTGATGGACAGGGAGGCCTGGCATGCTGCAATTCATATGGTCGCAAAGAGTCAGACACTGCTGAGTGAATGAACTGAACTGAACTGAAACATTTTTTAGATAGCTGTACCAAACTTACCACTAAGCAATAGATTAATGCATTGATAAATACTGATGATTTTTCTTATAAAGAGCTCATAGAAGATTTTCTCATTTGTCTTTCTTTTCCATACAATGTAAGCTTTAATATCCTATTTTGTTAATGAGAAGAAAGAAGCCCAAATAAATCGGAGACTATCCATAAGGCACTACATTAGTAGCAATGACATATTGCAAATACTAAATTTTTTGTGTTTAGATGACAAAAGAAACATATATAAAACTCATTGTCAAACACGGTTATGAAATGAAAGCTTAATGGGTTGTATGCACCTTTTAGATAATTATGGTATACATGTGCACAAAGTTGCTTCAGTCCAATTCTTTGCAACACTATGGACTGTAGCCCTCCAGGCTCCTCTGTCCACAGGACTCTCCAGGCAAGAATACTGGAACGGGTTTCCATGCCCTCCTCCAAGGGATCTTCCCAACCCAGGGATCATAACCATGTCTCATGTCTCCTGCATTGGCAGGTGGCTTCTTTCCCA
This sequence comes from Neotragus moschatus, assembly GCA_006410615.1. Taxonomy (NCBI): domain Eukaryota; kingdom Metazoa; phylum Chordata; class Mammalia; order Artiodactyla; family Bovidae; genus Neotragus; species Neotragus moschatus. Next base: position 2,337,079 of record SJYA01002264.1, on the reverse strand, counting down.
TCAGTGCCATCTGTAAAACCAACCATGGTATATACATAACAAGGAAAATTTAAACTGTTTTGGTTCTAGAAATGTGAATAATTAGGAAGCTTGATTATATAGTGAGCTTGGGGGTCTATAATTGCACTCTAACTCTCAATTTAACACCACAATCTTCTGTAGTTTGCTTGGAATACCATCACCAAATTAAAATTCATTCCCTTAAATCATCCTAATTAGTCAGTTCTCCAACATCCTTCCAATCTAACTCATGGTTTATCCTTGTTTTCTAGGTAAATATTACCCATTGCTTAAATCAGCTTAATTATATCACTTTTGGAAACCATAGTGGATTCCTGTATATTGTANTTGCTTGGAATACCATCACCAAATTAAAATTCATTCCCTTAAATCATCCTAATTAGTCAGTTCTCCAACATCCTTCCAATCTAACTCATGGTTTATCCTTGTTTTCTAGGTAAATATTACCCATTGCTTAAATCAGCTTAATTATATCACTTTTGGAAACCATAGTGGATTCCTGTATATTGTATTCATCTCCCCTTCTTGGGATTTATAATCACTACCACACCACTTGCAAATAATTATAGGCCAATTTCTGCTACTTATTGTTGACTTCAACTGTTTTCCAGCAAGAATGTAAACTCTCTATCAGCATGTCTTCTAGTACACAGCATAGAGCTAAATGTATTTGTTGAGTGGCTGACTACAATTTAAATGGGCTTCTCTGGTGGCTCAGATGGCAAAAATCTGTGTATAATGCAGGAGACCCAGGTTCGATCTTGGGTCAAGAAGTTCCCCTGGAGAAGGAAATAGAAATCCACTCCAATATTCTTGCCTGGAGAACTCAAAGGACTTAGGAGTCTGCTGGGTTACAATCCATGAAGTCGCAAAGAGTCGGACACAGGTGAACGACTAAAGCTTTTACTCTCACAATTTAAATAATAGAAATTAAGTGAAATGTTCTATAAATATCAATTAAATCCATGTAGTCCAATGGATCATTTAAAGCTTGTGCTTGCTTACTAATTTTCTGTCTGGATGATGTGTCCATTGGTGTGAGTCCGGTGGTAAATTCTCCCTTTGTGTTACTGTCAATTTCCCCTTATATAGTTGTTAACATTTGCCTTATGTATTGAGGCTTCCATGATGGCTCAGATGTTAAAAAATCTGCCTTCAATGTAGGAAACCCAAGTTCGATCCCTGGGTCAGGAAGATCCCTTGGAGAAGAAAATGGCAATTCACTCCAGTATTCTTGTCTGGAAAATTCCATGGACAGAGGAAATTGGCAGGCTACAGTCCATGGGGCCACAAAGAGTCAGACATGACTGAATGACTAACACTATGTATTGAGGTGCTTCTATGTTGGGTGTATATAATATATATATATATATATGTATATATATCTTCTTAGATCGATCATTTGATCATTATATGATGTCCTTCCTTTTCTCTCGTAATGGTCTTTACTTTAAAGACTATTTTATCTGATATGAGTATGGCTACTCATGCTTTCTTTTGATTTACGTTTGCATGGAATACCTTTTTCTATCCCCTCACTTTTTGTCTATTCTGTAGACAGAATAAATAGGGATCTTTGTTTTTGTATCCATTCAGCCAGTCTATGTCTTTCAGCTGGAACATTTAGCCCATTTACATTTAAGGTAATGATTTGTATGATCCTTTTACCATTTACTTTATTATTTGGCTTTGTTATTGTAGATCTTTTCTGTCTCTTGTGTTTTCTGTCTAGAGAAGTTCCTTTACATTTGTGTAAAATTGGGTTTGTGGTGCTGAATTCTTTTAACTTTTGCTTATCTGTAAAGATTTTCATTTCTCTGTCGAATCTGAATGATATCCTTGCTGGCTAGTCTTGGTTGTAGGTTTTTTCACTGCATCACTTTAAGTATATCCTGCCACATTTTTCTGGCCTGAAGAGTTTCTTTTGAAAAATCAGCCATTTGCCTTATGAGGATCCCCTTATATGTTATATGTTGCATTTCTCTTGTTGCTTCTAATATTTTCTTTGTGTTTAATTTTTATACTTTGATTAATATGCTCTTGATGAAAGTGAAAGTGGAGAGTTAAAAAGTTGGCTTAAAGCTCCACATTCAGAAAACGAAGATCATGGCATCTGGTCCCATCACGTCATGAGAAATAGATGGGGAAACAGTGGAAACAGTGTCAGACTTTATTNCAAGATTGCTGGGAGAAATATCAATAACCTCAGATATGCAGATGACACTACCCTTATGGTAGAAAGTGAAGAGGAATTATAAAGCCTCTTGATGAAGGTGAAAGAGGAGAGTGAAAAAGTTGGCTTAAAGCTCAACATTCAGAAAACGAAGATCATGGCATCTGGTCCCATCACTTCATGAGAAATAGATGGGGAAACAGTGGAAACAGTGTCAGACTTTATTTTGGGGGGCTCCAAAATCACTGCAGATGGTGACTGCAGCCATGAAATTAAAAGACATTTACTCCTTGGAAGGAAAGTTATGACCAACCTAGATAGCATATTCAAAAGCAGAGACATTGCCTACTAAGGTCCGTCTAGTCAAGGCTATGTTTTTTCCAGTGGTCATGTATGGATGTGAGAGTTGGGCTGTGAAGAAAGCTGAGCACTGAAGAATTGATGCTTTTGAACTGTGGTGTTGGAGAAGACTCCTGAGAGTCCCTTGGACTGCAAGGAGATCCAACCAGTCCATTCTAAAGGAGATTAGTTCTGGGTTTTCATTGGAAGGACTGATGCTGAAGCTGAAACTCCAATACTTTGGCCACCTCATGTGAAGAGTTGACTCACTGGAAAAGACCTTGATGCTGGGAGAGATGGGGGCAGGAGAAGAAGGTGTCGACAGAGGATGAGATGGCTGGATGGCATCACTGACTCGATGGACATGAGTTTGAGTAAATTCTGGGAGTTGGTGTTGGACAGGGAGACCTGGCATGCTGCGATTCATGGGGTCACAAGAGTCGGATACAACTGAGGGACTGAACTGAACTGAACTGAAACATGTTGGACCTTAGTTTTCTGACCAGGGATTGAACCCATGTCCCCTGCATTGGCAGGTGGATTCTTAGTCATTGGACCACCACGGAAGTCAGAATTCAAAGTCTGGGTTCCAGAGTCTATACTTGTAATTGTAAACTTTTCCTGGAGAACGATTAATATTTCCCACATAATGCATCATTTCATCCTGGGTCAACTTTGCTGCTTCATAAAATATTGCACCTTGTTCCTCATGCACACGTCTCCCCTTACATCTGCTATCTTGGCCACTAGAACACCAGGAGACGATGTCTATGAGAAAACTCTCAATTACTCATTTCTTCATTCCTTCCATAAACACTTTGTGCTTGTATGTGCAGGTTGTTTGGAACCCAGGGACACTTAAGATGTTATGAACTTTGTATATTCCAAGGCTCCATACAAACAGCAGTTTTATCCCTAGGTTCAGGTCACTGGTCCTGAATTCAGATGTGTTGGGTTCTAACTATAGTAGTGAGGTGAGGAAAGAACTTGACAAAAAGGGAGGTGAAAACACCACTCTCCATCTTCAGATTCTGTGAGTTACATGTTTTTTTCTCAAGGCTCCACATCGTCTCCCAGGATAAGGCATGATCTCCAGGACAAGATGTGCCAGATTCCGGTTTTGACTTGCCAACCAGCTGAGTTAAATAAAAAAACTTGATTAAGACCACTATCATATGTCAATTATACCTCACTAAAACTGAAATGAAAACATAAGCTCAATGTTTCTATTGTTCATAAAGAAACTTCATGGATTTTGACTCTGTATCTCTCAAGTTTTTATTTAAAAGGAACACTGATCAAAGATCTTTCCATGAAATCACTAGCAGATATTGGCGCTTCAGACAACCAGCAAGAAAGGCTCATGCTTAGCAAAAGAATACGTCTGTTATCTACATATTCTGGATGCACTTAAAGAAAAAAGAAGAAGCAACAGGATGGGGAGGAGGACAAGCAATTCAATTTGGCTTGTAATAAAAATGCAATTACTTAGAATAAGATTCTTGTTTGTGTTTTTTTCTTAATTTTAATAGCCTTATTGAATTGCAATTTATATACCATAAAATCCACCTATTATAAAGTGTACAGTGTGATCATTTTTAGTCCATTTATAGTTGTGCAACCATCCTCACCATTTAGTTTCGGAGCAAGTCCATCACTTCAAAAAGTCCCTTTGATCCCGCATGCTGACTATTACTACTTTACTTTATATTAAAAATTATTTATTTATTTAGCTGCCTCGGGTCTTAGTTGCAGAATCGTTTACTTATGATATGTGAACAAAGCTGCTGCATGTGGAATCTAGTTCCCTGACCAAGGATTCAACCCAGGCCCCCTGCATTGGGAGCACTGAGTCTTAGCCACTGGGCTACCACGGAAGTCCCACTATTGTTACTTTATAACCTCTTCTTCTGGAGTTTCAGACCTTGACTTCAGTAGATACACTTAAAATGAATGCTATTTATGTTGCACTGCAGTTTGCAGGATCTTCTTTCCAGACCAGGGATTGAACTGGGGCAAGTAGTAAAAGCATTGAGTCCTAACCACTGGACTGCCAGGGGATTCCCAATGAATGCTTTCTATAAAATCTCATGGATGGAGGAGCCTGGAAGGGTGCAGTCCATGGGGTCGCTGAGGGTCGGATGCGACTGAACGACTTCACTTTCACTTTTCACTTTCATGCACTGGAGAAGGAAATGGCAACCCACTCCAGTGTTCTTGCCTGGAGAATCCCAGGGACGGGGGAGCCTGGTGGGCTGCCGTCTATGGGGTCACACAGAGTCGGACACGACTGAAGTGACTTAGCAGCAGCAGCATATTCACTCTTGTTTCTTCCCAGGGCAAGAAGCTCTACTTTATTTTCTGAGATCTTTTATAGGATATTATTTTCCGTAATTTTCCTGGCTTCTTTTCTTTTGAAAGTTCTTCAGTTTGTCACAGATGATAGGTTGTTTCTGAGACTTACCTGATGTACTCATTGGTATTCAATTATATCTTTTGGGTGCAATATTTTGGGCCCTTTGCAAAACAGTTTTCTAACCAGTAACAATAAACAAGCTTTGGTTTAGGTTGTTTAACAGGTACATTTCCAATCCTGTCTCCCTCCATAAAAATGTTTTCTGTGAATATAAAAATCAGTAGCCATAAAATTAGGTGAATTTTTTTTTTTATGAGGAGTTGTGGATTTACTTTATCACTTTGAAGAGTGTTTATCCATGAATAAAAGCAAGGAAATGACCACCATGGAAATCAGGACAGTGACCTCACTAGACATAAAGGACAGGGTTGTGACTGAGAGGTGACTAAGGTCTACTAATGCAGGATTCCTTGGAAGGTGGTGAATATACAGGTTTACCTTATAATCATCTTTATGCCTATTTTTTGTATATGTGTTATATTTCACAAGGAAACATTTTTTTTAATAGAGGAAAAAAAGATACCCCTAGAGAAATGGATAAGAGTTAAAGATCTTTCACTGTTTGCTCTGCTATTTTTATTGTTGGCACAATTTCCCAGCAACAAAGGCACTATCTCTGTGATTAAGTCAAGTTGCAGAGAAACGTTCTAGAACATCACTTAGAAACCTGTTTCTCAGAATTGTGCAAACTAAAACTGTATCCTGGAACCTCATACACGTTTTCTGATCTCTTAAAACATAGATATCATGTTGATGAAAACGTGATTCTTACATGATTGCAAAAAATCGAAATGCATGTATGTTTTACAGTTTACATCATTGATTTGCCTTCTTCGTAATGGTTCTATTTCCTCTCCAATTGCTCTTTTTAAAAAAAAATTATTTATTTATTTGGCTGTGTCAGGTCTCAGTTGCAGCACGTGGGATCTTTGTTGTGACACATGTGGTCAGTAGTTGCCTCGAAGGCTTAGTTGTCCCAAGGCATGTGGGATCTTAGTTCCCTAACCAGGGATCAAACCTATGTCCCTGCATTGCAAAGGGATTCTTAACTATTGGACCACCTCAATTGTTCTTAAACACACACACTGCTGGAAGTTGCCAGAGGCAGGAATATGCTGTCTTTATCCTTCCCTCATATTGAACTTATAGCCTTATAAAACAAAACAAATTATACTTTTTTGAATGCTTTCCCAAATTCAGTGTGTAAATTTTTTTTTGCCTCTGTTGGGTCTGTTGTGATGTCAGCCAGGTTACATTTGAAGCTACTGGAAATATTAAGAGAGAAGTAGGGGAATGGGACACAATTAGTATTTTTTTGCTTTGTGATGTACTTCATTCTTCTCCCCAAACCTCTTTTTTTTTTAATGAAAAAAATATTGTTTCCAAACCCCTTGAATATGGTGTGAGGTGGTTTCTTCTATCATGTTCCATTCTTATGTTTGCTGACACATTTATCAATTCTTTTCTAAGAGCAGAGAGAGAGGAAAGTAGGTGACATGACGAAAATATAGACAACAGGAGTTTTATGCAGATAATACCCTTTACTTAATGAGGAAATGTAGATATTAAGTTTGAGAGTAGTTCATCTGATTGCAAACATGTTAAATCTTGTTTTTGTTCAAATGCAACTGTTCATTAGGTTTTAAAAATTAAGTGAAACTTTTAATATTAAATTTTAAGTACATATAACAGGAATAGAAATTTTTGTATTGAAAAGAGATGGAGTCAGCTCATTTGGCTGTAAAATGAAATGTGGGGTCAAGATGTTCCGGCTTTTCAGGAGATCATGTTTTAAAATGTGGGGAAATACTGACATTAGTTGAGATCATCAGGAGGAAGGCTATTGAGTAGATTATCTTCAGAATACCTGCCTGTTTCAGTGAGTCACAGCAATACCCTCCAAACCAGAAGTAATAGTCTCTTTATCCTGTTGGTTTCTCTAGTGCGTTCCTGGAACCACTGTGTGTGTGTGTGTGTGTGTGTGTGTGTGTGTGTGTGATCTTAGCTCTCTGGGGATTGAACCCAGGCTTTCGTCAGTGAAGGTGCAGAGTCCTAACCACCAGACTGCCAGGGAATTCCTCCTTATAATTTCTTTTATGGCACTTAAACACTTTGTGGGCTTCCCTGATAGATCAGTTGGTAAAGAATTCACCTGCAAGACAGGAGACCCCAGTTTGATTCCTGAGTTGGGGAGATACTTTGGAGAAGGGATAGGCTACCCACTCCAGTATTCTTGGGCTTCTCTTGTGGTAAAGAATCTGCTTGCAAAGCAGGAGATCTGGGCTGGATCTCTGGGTTGGGAAGATCCCCCGGAGAAGGGAAAGGCTACCCACCGTGTAGTCCATGGAGTCACAAAGAGTTGGACATGACTGAGCAACTTTCACTAACATTTTGTACCATTTCTTATAGTTGTGTATGTGTTCTGGAGTTTGTTTTTAACTTTTACATTTTTTAACTTTATTTAAGTATACTTGATTTACAGTGCCATGTTAGTTTCAGGTATACAGCACAGCAATTCAGCTATATAAATATATATGTGTATATACATATATTATTTTTCATATTATTTTCCCTTATAGGTTATTACAAAATATTGAGTATAATATTGTGCTACACGTAGATCCTATTTTATGTATAGTAGGGTATATCTGGGGCTTCCCTGGTGGCTCAGATGGTAAAGAATCCACCTGCAATGCGGGAGACCTGGATTCAATCCCTGGGTTGGAAAGATCCCATGGAGGAGGGCATGGCAACCCACTCCAGTATTCTTGCCTGGAGAATCCCACGGACAGAGGAGCCTGGCGGGCTACAGTCCATGAGGTCACAAAGAGTCAGACATGACTGAGCGACCAAGCACAGCACAGCACAGTGTGTGTCTGATAACCCCAACCTCCTAGGTTTTCCCTTCCTCCTCTTTCCTTCCTGGTAACCATAAGTTGGTTTTCTATGCCTGTGAGTCTATTTCTGTTTTGTAAATAAATTCATTTGCATCTTTTTTTTCAGTTCCACATATAAATGATATACGACAATTTATCTTTCTCTGTCTTGCTTACTTCACTTAGTATGATAATCTCTAGTTGCATCCGTGTTGATATAAATGGCATTCTTTATATGGCTAAGTAGTATTCCATTTATATATGTATCACATCTTCTTTTCCTATTCATCTGTTATTGGACATTAGGTTGTTTCCATGTCTTGGCTATCGTAAATAGTGCTGCAGTCAACATTGGGATGCATGTATCTTTTTGAATTATAGTTTTCTCTGGATATATATATGCCCAGGAGAATTGTGTATGTGTTTGATTTCTCTCCTTGACTGTATCTTATGGGTAGAAGAACACTTAGCATGTCTTATTCACCAGTTCATCTTTGTATCTTGCATAGTGCTTTGCTCATCATAGGCTTTCAATAAGTGGTTGCTAAGTTCATGAATAGATGACAGACTGAGTCAGCAGCACTGGTTTTCTTTCTTGGCTTTGGTTAACCGCATCTGCTGAGTATATCAAACAACCCCAGACATGAGGCAAAATCAAGTAATCTTATGAAAATAAAATCATACTCCAAGCAAGAGAAATTCTGAATCTTAAGCCCAAGTAAGAGTCAGAATAGACAAATTTGATGTCCCAGGGCTCAGTCTGGAGACCTCTTTTCTTACTGGGCTTCCCTGGTGGCTCAGACAGTAAAGAATCTGCCTGTAATGCAATAAACCCAGGTTTGATCCCTGAGTTAGGAAGCTCCCCAGGAGAAAAGAATGGCTACCCACTCCAGTACTCTTGCCTAGGGAATTCCATGGACAGGGGAGCCCTATGGGGTTGAAACGAGTCAGACATGACTTTGTGACTAACAGTTTCAATTTCTTACTATAGTCACTCAAGTCACCTCATGACTCTGGAATTCATCCATGCATCAGAGATGCTCAACTGATGTGTCTAGTCTGGATTTGTCTCCAGATTTGTATGGCCAGCCACCTGCTTGACGTCTTTACCTTGAAGTCTAGTAGATATCTTAGACTTAATATGCCCCAAACTGAACTCCTAATCTCCCCTTAAAGTCTACTCCATCCATAGTCTTCCCCATCTAATGAATGGCAACTTCTCTTTCTAATAGTAGTTGGAATCATCCTTGACTTCTCTCATTTTTCTCATTCTCCTGCCCCACTCCCAAATTCTGTTGGCTGTTTCTTCAAGACATATCCAGAATGGCTGATTCACTTTGGTGTGCAGCAGAGGTTGACATGGCATTGTAAAGCAAGTATACTCCAATCAAGTTAAAAAAAAAAATCCACTTCTCTCTGCCCTCATTGCTGCCACCTTGGTCTGAGCCCTCAGCACCTCTTACCTGTACCATTGCATCTCCCACCTGACTGGTCTCTGTGCTTCTCTCTCTTGTTTCCTACAGTCTGTTTTCAATACAGCATCGAGAGAGTGATCCTTTTAAAACACCAGGGAGATCAGATCACTCCTCTGTTCAAAATAGTTCCATCTTAAAGAGCCACAGACATCCCCTTCTACTTTCCCTAACACTCATTCGGCTTTGGGCACACTGGCCACTTGCCAGGCCCATTCCTAACTCAGGGCTTTCTGTTTCCTCTGCTCCTATGCTCTCCCGCTGATGTCTACTTGGTTCACTTCTTCCATCCCTTCAGGTCTTTCTTCAAATGCTACTTGCTGAGTTAGATCTTCTCTGACCACCTCTTTTTTTTAATTAATTTCTTAATTGGAGTATAGTTGATTTATATTGCTGTGTTAGTTTCTGCTGTACAGCAAAGTGAATCAGCCATACATTTACATATGTGTGTGTGTGCTAAGTTGCTTCAATCGTGTCTGACTCTGTGTGACCCTTATGGATTGCAGCCTGCTAGGCTCCTCTGTTCATGGGGTTCTCTAGACAAGAATACTGGAGTGGTTTGCTGTGCCCTCCTCCAGGGGATCTTCCCAACCTAGGGATCGAACCTGCATCTCTTACATCTAACTTGCACTGGCAGGTGGATTCTTTACCTACAGCATCGCCTGGGAAGCCACATCCACTCTCCTCTAGACTCCATTCCTATATAGGTCATTACAGAGCCCTGAATAGAGTTCCCTGGGCTATACAATAGGTTCTTATTATTAGTTACTTTTTATATAAGCAGCGGGTACATGTCAATCCCAATCTCCCAGTTTATTCCCCACCCCATTATCCCCTTTGGTCACCATAAGTGAGTTCTCCACATCTGTGACTCAATTTCTGTTTTGTAAACAGGTTCATTTCTATGACCATCCTCTTTAAGGATGGTCTCCAGCATTATTTCCCTTTTTGGACTTATTTTAATCTCCAGCACTTATGTTGGCAGACAGAAGAGGGCTTGGCACTGAGCCTGCGGCTCTACAATATTTAAAGCTTGGGGGAAGAAAGCAGCAAATGAATCTAAAGAAGAACTTTCAGTGAGGCAAGAGAAAACCCAGGAAACTGTGACCTTATGAAATGCAATAACGGGGAAAGTGTTTCAGAAGTGCTCATCTGAATTGAATGTGACAAAGATGCTGATAAATATTGGACACAGAAGTGAAACTGGTCTTAGGAGATCTCCACAAGAGAATTTTCTCAGAATGGCACAGACAGAGAATAGACTGGACTGAAGAGTAAGGGAGGAATGGAAATAATACATACATATGTGTGCTCAGTCGTGTTCCACTCTTTTGCGACTCTATGGCCTGTAGCTGCCAGACTCCTCTGTCCATGGGGTTCTCCAGGCAATCATACTAGAGTAGGTTGCCATTACCTTCTCCAGGGGATCCTCCAGACCCAGTGATCAAACCTGCGTCTCTTACATCTCCTGCATTGGCAGGTGGATTCCTTACCACTATGTCACTTGGGAAGCCTGGAAATTACATACAAAATACCTTTTGAAATGTTTTGCTGTCAAGGGAATCAAAGAAAAGAGACATAGCCCAAAGTAGATGTAGGGTCAAGCTAGGGTTTTTAAAGTTAGTGTTCCTAGAGCAGAAATGTGTCCAGTGGGGAGACAGAAAATGATGGTGCAGAAGAAAGAGGATAAATCTTGGACCAAAGCCCTTAAGAAGGTGGGAGGGGGAGGAATCCAGAGTTCAGTGCAGGGGTTGACCCTTGATGAAAGTGAAAGTGTTAGTTGCTCAGTTGTGTCCCACTCTTTGCGACCCCATGGACTATAGCCCACCAGGTTTCTCTGTCCATGGTATTCTCTGGGCAAGAATACTGGAGTGGGTTACCATTTCCTTCTCTAGGGAATCTTCCCAACACAAGGATTGAACCCAGGTTTCCCATGCTGCTAGCAGATTCTTTACCATCTGAGCTACCAGCTAGTAGTGTTCCCTGATGGTACAATGCGTAAAGAACATGCCTGCAATGCAGGAGACACAGGAGATGCAGGTTCGATCCCTGGTTGGGAAGATCCCCTGGAGAAGGAAATGGCAATCCACTCGAGTATTTTTATCTGGGAAATAAATAAATTTAAAAAAAAAAGTAAAAAAAAAAAAAAAAAGCGGTGAGATAGCTTTAAAGGTGAACTCTGTCAGAAATTCAAAATGTCATAAATCAGACTTCCCTGGTGGATCAGTGGTAAAGAATTTGCCTGCCAGTGCAGGAGACATGGGTTCAACCTCTGGTCTGGGAAGATCCCACATGCCATGGAGCAACTAAGCCTGTACACCACAACTACTGAGCCAGTACTCTAGGGCCCAGGAACCACAACTACCAAGCTACCAAGCCCATGTGCTGCAACTACTGAAGTGCAAGTGCTCTAGAGCCTGGGGTCCACAACATTACATGCCACAACAAGGAGAAGCCTGAGCACCACAACCAGAGAGTAGCCCCCACTCATGCAACTGGAGAGAAACGGCCATGCAGCACAAAGACCCAGCACAGCTGAAAGCAAATAAATAAAATTATTTTAAGAAGTCATAAATCATAAAATGTTAAAGCAGGATAGGACATGGAGTTCCTGGTAAACAAAATACTGTGGCATAATCTTCACAGTATCACTACTCAGTAGACAGTAATTTATCTTGTGTTTTTTGAATACTCATTTTGTGCGAGATATTGTGTCCTTGTAATATACATAGTCAGAGATATTCGGGTGATAGGGAAAGAATTCAGAAGGAAGATTCCTAATCATTTCCCCATTTCATTTGGGGCAGCCCATTTAATATTAACAGTTTCACTTTCTTGAACAACAAATGAAAAGGATATTTCCTATGACATTTGAATATTATTATGGTGGAATGTTTGTGTCCCCTTTCAAGTTCATATGTTGAAACCCCACCAACGTAATGGTATTAATTTGGGAGGTTATTAGGATTAGGGCTTCCCTGGTGGATCAGACAGTAAAGAATCTGCCCACAGACCAGGGTTCAATGCCTGGGTCAGGAAGATCGCCTGGAGAAGGGAGTGGCTACCTCTTCCAGAGTTCTGACCAAACATGGTCCACAAGAGAACAGAATGGAAAACCACTTCAGTATTCTTTCCTTGAGAACCCCATGAACAGTATGAAAAGGCAAAAAGATATGACACTGAAAGGTGAACTCCCCAGGTCGGTAAGTGCCTAATATGCTACTGGAGAAGAGTGGAGAAATAACTCCAGAAAGAATGAAGAAACAGAGCCAAAGCAAAAACAATGCTCACTTGTGGATGTGACTGGTGATGAAAGTAAAGTCCGATGCTATAAAGAACAATGTTGNGAAAGGTGAACTCCCCAGGTCGGTAAGTGCCTAATATGCTACTGGAGAAGAGTGGAGAAATAACTCCAGAAAGAATGAAGAAACAGAGCCAAAGCAAAAACAATGCTCACTTGTGGATGTGACTGGTGATGAAAGTAAAGTCCGATGCTATAAAGAACAATGTTGCAGAGGAACCTGGAATGTTAGGTCCATGAATCAAGGTCAACTGGAAGTGGTCAAACAGGAGATGGTAAGACTGAACATCAACATTTTAGGAATCAGGCTCCTCTGTCCATGGGGTTTCCCAGACAAGAATACTGGAGTGGGTTGCCATTTCCTTCTCCAAGGGCTCTTCCTCACCCAGGGATCGAATCCGCATCTCTCACCCCTCATGCATTGATAGGCAGGCAGGTTCTTTACCACTAGTGCCATCCATGAAATTAGCCAAAATAGATTAGTGGTTGCCCCAAGAGAGGGGAGGGAAAAATGGGAAGTGACTGTTAACAGGCAGAGGGTTTCTTTCTGGGGTGAAGAAATGTTCTGGAATTAGTAATGATGGTTGAATAACTGTGAATTGTCTAAGACCATCCTATACTTTAAATGGGTGAATTGTATGAAATATAAATTATATTGCAATGACTATGTTAAATGTACTAAAATACCAATGTCACCAGAAGTCTAACTTCTGACTTACACAGAATTCCTTTCTTGGAGAGCAGATAATATGCAAGACATGTGGTCTAATTTTACTTACAAATTCCTTACATACCTAGCTGTCAGGTTACTATTTTAAGTAAGTAGCAGAAAATAAAAATTGTGGTTCTCTTAATTCTGGAATGCAATTTTAAAAATTATGGTGAAGTAAACCATCCCAAACAGTATATTCTTCATACAAGGCAAAATCTGTAATTTCATGATACTGTTAAACGTTGACTGCTGTTTAGATTTGTGTATTATAAAATATTTGCATTCTTCAGAGACCAGATTGATGGTCGCCAGAGAGGGACAGTGCGTGGGCAAAATGGAGGTCAAAGAGTACAAACTCAGTTATAATAGTCCCTGGGGATATAATGTACAGCATGGAGACTATAATTAGCAATACTGTAGCATACATTTCGGAGAAGGCAATGGCACCCCACTCCAGTACTCTTGCCTGGAAAATCCCGTGGACGGAGGAGCCTGGTGGGCTGCAGTCCATGGGATGGCGAAGAGTCGGACACGACTGAGCGACTTCACTTTCACTTTTCACTTTCATGCACTGGAGANTGTGTGTGTGTGTGTGTGTGTGTGTGTGTACGCGCCCGCGCGCGCATGTACGTGTGCGCGCGCGCGCCTTACTGCAGAGATTGAAAGAATAATTTTGGGTGGAATCAGAATGTATGGGTGTATGTTTTTAAGTGGATTTGAAATCCCGAGTATGTGTGGACACTTCATTGTATAAGTTGATTAAACATTACATGTGTGTTTGGGGGTGGCCTACAAACAGATTCTTTGATATTTAGTAAAATGTGTATCTTCTCAATAGCTTAGTGAATTACAGTTAAAATTTAGCAGTTTAACAGACCAGTAATGGCTTCTAGCGTACTTCTCTTGCAGCGTGATTTTTTTCCAGTTTTTGTCTCTTTCAAACTAGTGTTTTGCTGTAGCAGACACTGAGCAGGAAGCAAGTGGAAGCAAATAACTTTGAAAATTCCCCCTATTATCATTTCTGAAAGGATTCTTACAGATCCCTTTTTGGATGTTTTCTAGATTGTTTAATAATGTTAAAAACTGGCATTTAGGGTACAAGGAATTTCCTGTGATTCTGTTGACTCCCCCCCACCTCTTTAAAAAAACAAAAAACAAAAAAACAAATTGAGTTTCTCTTTCAGGACCCCTTCCACCTACCATTTGTTCCACTGGTTCTTGTAAAACTTCTGTCCATACAGTATTAGAAAAGTAGTTGTCAGTCAGGTTGGTTGTACTGTAAAACTTACATGCTTCAGTTTTTGCTACAGAGTAGTCAATATGTTTACCTAGCGACTAAAATTCTCCAGAGTGAGGCAGGCGAGTGGTGGGCTAAGGGTCAGGTAGGAAAGGAAGCAGATAATTTTGTTGCTTTGATACCTGGCTGTTTAGAAAGTCAGGATTACCCATTCTGTGTTACTGACTTTGTTCTCTAAATGCATCAGTAATGTAATCTTAAATTAGAAAAATATTGAAAAGCTTCTTTCATGTAGGAACTATCAAGAGATCCTCTTAGAGGCACTCCGTTTTGTGTAGTTTTTTTAAAAGTGCACCCCTCGCCTCCTTAAAAAAATATTAATCCTCATGGATCATTTCTCTTAAGGCCAAGAGATTTTAGGTAGTAGAAATTACATTTTTCTTGACATTCTCTAAATAGTTGCTGTTTTAGAAGTTTTTACATTCTTGAGTTTTCACCAAGAAATTGTTTTCAAACCATTAAAGCATACGAACCAGTTAAAGAACTGTATAATCTGAACTGCAGCTTTTCACTTTACCCAGTCCTTGAAGGAAGGTATTAACTTTTTGACCATATAAGGAACAAATGTAATCATTGTGGAGGAGAAACATTTTTCAAGGTCAACAGAATATTAAATATGAAAATTTTAATTCACTAATACAAGATCAATGTAAAATTATGTTCAACAAATTAGTCGGCCTGACCACAAAGGGACAGTTCAGTAATTTTACTCTCAACAGAACCTAGAACAAATCTTTTTTGGGAAAAAAAGTTTAAATTAAAAAAATTCCATTTCCTTTAATTCTGGGATTAGGTGAACAGTTCTTAACAGAGATATTTCTGAAGCTTTTGCCTTATTGTTACTCTGTTGGTGGAAACTTGTGTCATAGGTGTGGTAGGCGACATTGATTTGGTTAGATAATACATTTATGTTGTTGAAAATTCAAACATGCATCTCAGGGTGTAAAACAGTCAGTACAGTAACCTTCCAGTCTAAATTAGGGAATCAGGTAAGACAGGATTTTATATTTTAGCAAAATGGAAATAGATGAGAATGTAATCCATGAAAAACAGAAGCTGCTATAACCAGGCTAGGGCTTTCCTCGTAGCTCAGTCGGATAAAAATCTGCCTGCAGTGCAGGAGAACTAGGTTTGATTCTTGGGTTGGGAAGATCCCCTGGAGAAGGAAATGGCAACCCACTCCAGTATGGTTGCCTGGAGAATTCCATGGACAGAGGAGCCCGGTGGGCTACAGTCCTTGGAGTCGTAGGAGTCAGCCACGACTTAGCTACTAAATCATCATCATCGTCGTAGCCAGGCTAGTAGCTTTAGAGGGTTGTACATTATGCCTACTTTTTAGTCCCTCTCATCGATCACCTTGAATTCTTGTACTTTTTCTTTCTTGTGCTTTCTAAGTAGAGTATTTCTTTAACTTCATTACTGTTTCTATAGCACATAACAATGAGTCCTTTGCTCTATAGAGCAGATCCATGACTAAGTTTATTCTCTCCAGGAACTGCATTTCAAGGCGTTATTATTTATAGTGCATTCATTCTGTGCCCTGCTCATGTTTATTTGTTTTAATATCAAAATAATGCTGTGATTAGAGCAGGTATTTTAAACNTAACTTCATTACTGTTTCTATAGCACATAACAATGAGTCCTTTGCTCTATAGAGCAGATCCATGACTAAGTTTATTCTCTCCAGGAACTGCATTTCAAGGCGTTATTATTTATAGTGCATTCATTCTGTGCCCTGCTCATGTTTATTTGTTTTAATATCAAAATAATGCTGTGATTAGAGCAGGTATTTTAAACTGTTTGCAACTGTGGTGATGATATGTTTTCATGGAAATGATGTGCTTTGCTTTGTTTCTTTTTTTTTTTGGCAAAATCTTTAAGACCTGGTTCATCTTCAAGAGGGCTGGCTGGGATTCAGGGTGTGGTAAGGGTTTTAGAAGTTGTCTTCCTTCCCAAATGCAGAATGTGTGACCTTGGATATTTTAGCAGTTTTTTCGGTGGAAGGGGACCAATATTTATTAACAGTCTTAGAAGCCTGCTCTGTGCCACTCACTCTACAACCGTTGTTTCATTTGATAAAACAGAGCAGTTCAGTAGGTCCTTCAAATTTCCTTGTTTTATAAGTGAAGCAACTGAGATCTAGGTTAAGTTCATAGTGCCCTGGCTTAGAAGTGGCAGAATTGGAGTTCATACCCACGGTTCCTGATCTAAAAGCTCTTTTTACTGTATTTTACTGCCCAACAACTGACAATAAATTCACCACAGCTTCTCTATAAATATCCTACTAACATGCTTGATCTGCATAACTTTTCTGTAAAAGTGTTGTTCTTCATGAATTCATTCATGATGTTATCAAGTTTATAGTCTTTTTGGTACTGACTCTCATCACACTCCTCCAATAATCACTCACTCAACAACTGTTTCTTAAAAAGATGCTGTACTCCCCAGCAATGTATTAGGTAGGTTAAGAGAAACAGTCTTTTTCTTAAAGAAATTATTATGGGATTGAGGAATGGGTAGGGCTAGCTAGGAGTCCAGCAATTACAATACAGGGTGCCAAGAGTTATTTTGGACATGTCCACAGTAAGACTCATAAGAAAATCAAGAAGGGAACCCTGGTGGGATAGCATCTTAGTGAAGACTTTCAAGAAAAAGTGATGCTTGGGGACTTCCCTGGTGTTCCAGTGGTTAAGACTCTGCCCTGCCACCACAGAGGGCACAGATTTGATCCCTGGTTGGGGAACTAGGAACCCGGATGACTCATGAGTGTTCCCCCCCCCCCAAAAAAAAAAAAGGAAAACTGGTCTTTATACTGAGCAGTAGTTGTCAGGCAAAGGGCTGTTGGAATGGACTGTGAAACTGGGGAGCTCAGGAAACTCCAAGTAATGGGCCTGGAGATAGGATTTGTTGGGGAGTGGCTACAGGCAGACAGGCACCAGATCTCAGTATTCAGAAATGCTCAGACATTTGAACTTTCTCAGTAAGACTGCAACAAGCCTTTGAGGACTGCAACAAGCCTTTGAGGAGTTTTAAGGGATTAGATGACTGGTAGGTGGAAAGAAGGTGGCTGCAGGCTGGGAGATGCATTCAGAGATTGCTATTGCTGTTGAGGAGCCAAGCAATGGAGTCCAAAGGCCTTGGCAGTGGGAATGGAGGAGAGCAGACAGGAGAAATATTGAGGATCTAAGGTAAGCTACTTCTGATGCTCAGGTTGATATGAAGGAGGTGGAGACAGGGGAGGAAAGAAGAAGAAAACCCCTTGATTTCTAGTTTGAGAGAAAGATGGATTGCAGGAGAGAGAAGAAATTCTAGACAAGGAGCAGATTGTGGAGAAAGAAGATACTTGTTTGGGTCACTGAAAGATGACCCAACATAGAGGCCCCTATCCTTGGCCTCTCTACTCTAGCATCTCCATTTCTGACCATTTCTTTGTAACAGGCCTCATGACCTAAGCTCACTTTTTTCCCCAGTAGATAATTGCTGCCCCTCACTTTATAACCAGGATTCTCCTGAAGCCTGGTAGGAGAGTGGAATGTTACCTCTCCAGACCCTTTCTCAACTCTTTTTGGTTCATTTTAGCTAAGAGACAGAGAATGGTAATGATGTTAGCTGATATTTATGAATTCTTAATATGTGCTAAGCACTTAAATTGCTCAATAAAGTTGGTATTCTTATCCCCTTTTTACAGATAAGAAAATCGAGGCTGATAGCAGTTAAGCAGTTTGCCAAAAAGTGCACAACTAGGAAGTGGTAGAACTTGGATTCTAATCCAGAGTCAGATTCCAGAGTTCTAAATCCCATTACTAAACTTCCTCCAAAAGAATAATCTGAGCAAGTTGTAATGGTTACGGCATTTTTATTTTCCCTTTTGAGATGGAAACTGGAAGCAGTAACCCTTTGTTATTGTTAAGAGTGGAGCTCATCAAGTAGCCTTCTACTCTTTTAGGGGGAAAAGATGGCAAGATTTCTGATGAGGGGGTCCTTGGATCTTCAGGCCTTTGTGTCTAGGTGGAGACGGCTTCTTGTAGCAGCTCCTTCAATGATATTTGCTCTTTACTTGCTACATGTCAGACACCACGTGAGACTTGCTGGTATGGGGCTTCTTTCTGGTGGGAGGAGACGTGATAAATATCCACATAAAGTGTCATTTGGTGGGCTTCCCTACTGGTCCAGTGGTTAAGAATCCTCCTTGCTGTGCAAGGGACACCAGTTCGATCCTTGATCCAGCCAGATCCCATATGCCTCGGAGCAACTAAGCCTGTGAGCCCCAACTGTTGAAGCCTGTGTACCCTAGAGCCTGTGCTCCACAACAAGCGAAGCCGCTGTAATGAGAAGCGCTCACATCGCAACTAGAGAAAAGCCTGCTTGCATCAGCGAAGACCCAGTGCAGCCAAAAATAAGGAGATAAATATTTTTAAAAGATGTCATATGGTGATGGTACCATGGAGAAAAATAAAATAGGCTATAAAGGGATGGAGAGCAGTAAGGATAAGAGAAGTGTGTGCAATTTTGGGAGGTGACTTCGGAAAAAAAATTTAAAAGATGACGGAGCCATTTGGGGGGAAGAGTGTTCGAAAGAATAGGGGACAGCAGAAACCAGGGGCATGTCCCCTGCTGCTTCAGGAACACCATGGGGGTCAAATGTGGTTGGAGATGAGCAAGGACACAGTGGCAGGAGGTGAAGTCATTCATTTACTCGAGAAACCTTTACTGAGTTCTAACTGGGTTTCAGTCAGTTCTAAGACATTCCCCGTGCCATGCTACCATGTTAAGTCGCTTCAGTTGTGTCTGACTCTTTGTGACCCTATGGACTGTAGCCCACCAGGCTCCTCTGTCCATGGGATTCTCCAAGCAAGAATACTGAAGTGGGTTGCCATTTCCCTCTCCAGGGGATCTTCCAGACCCAGGGATTGAACTCACATCTCTTAAGTCTTCTGCATTGAAGGAGGGTCCTTTACTATTAGCACCACCAGTTTTAGTCAATTCTGAGATGCTCCTCATCCCCTTTTTTTCCTTTATCTTTTCGAATTGTTGGTTTGGGATGCTTCTTGGTGTAATCGCGGCTGACCAGGTGGCAGTTGTGACACAGTTGTCATTTCCTGTTTATGTGCAAACCTGGTTATACCTGTTCATGTTGTTGGCCTTCATTTGAGCACTATGCATGATCAATTTAGTTGCCGTGTTAAATGTATGCGTGTTCAGTCACTCAGTCGTGTCTGATTCTATTGTGATCTCATGGACTGTAACCTGTCTGGCTCCTCTGTCCCTGGGATTTCCCAGGCAAGAGTACTGGAGTGAGTTGCCATTTCCTCCTCCAGGGGATCTTCCTGACTCAGGGATCAAGCCCAGGTGTCCTGCATTGCTGGTGGATTCTTTACCACTACTCCACCTGGGAAGCCCGCCATGTTAAATGCCTTCCCCCAAATTATACTTTGATCAGCAGTGAAAGCAAATGTTACTTTGTATGAAAATGGCAGTGGAAGGGGTGGTCTCAACTCCATATTAGTAAAGAAAATGGTTGAAAGAATGACCACGATTTCATATTTTGCTTTTAATTTTGGCTTCTGTGGGTTCTTTGTTGGGGCCCTGGCTGGGGCTTCTCCAGTTGTGATATGCGTGTTCCAGAGCTTGAGGGTTCAGTAGCCACGCACGTGCAGTCTTAATTGCTCCATGACGTGTGGGATATTAGTTCCTTGACCAGGGATGGAGCCTGAAGCCCCTGTGTTGGAAGGCAGATTCTTAACCACTGGACCACCAGGGAAATGGCAGTTTCATATTTTATTGCCAAGCAACAGCCAAGCACATTAGGGAGCTGTAAAAAGGCAGAAATCCACAAGTCTCTGAAACTGTGTCACATTTTGAAATTGAACATACAGGTAGAGGCCTTCCCCAGTGGCTCAGCGATAAAGAATCCACCTACAGTGCAGAAGCTGTGGGAGACGAGGGTTTGATCCTTATGTTGGGAAGATCCCCTGAAGGAGGAAGTAACGCACTCCGGTATTCTTGCCTGGAGAATCCCACAGACAGAGGACCCTGGCAGGTTACAGTCCATGGGGTCGCAAAGAGTTGGGTATGACTGAAGTGACTTAGCACAAAGCACATACAGTTAGCAGGACTGCCTTTCACACCCAAGCAATGCATTTGAAGATCAGAGATACATCACCTTTTCAGAAATTTCAAAGCAATGAAAGGCTGATAAAACTGATTACTACTCTGGTCTGGTCTGTTAAGATATTTTGTTGTGACTTAATAGGTAATGGGGTTTTTTTAACCCCATTGGTAATGCAAAAAATAATGTTGCAGTTTACGGTCAGTGAGTGACATTTTGTATGTGATGATACATCGTATATGCCCAGCTTTCTTCTAGATCATGAGGCTATAGGAATGAGCAATATAAGCAGAAATCCCTGCTTTCATGGGGCTTACATTTTGATTTCTGTTTTAAGAGAATCATTTTAGAGGCTTTTGTGAGGGGAAAAGATGAAGGGGGAAAGAGTGAAAGTGGAGAAGAAAGATCAGGAGGCTCGCATAGGAGTCCCAGGACCAGGGTCAGTGGTGGAGAAGGTGAGAAAAGGTCAGACCAAGAATGGTCAGATATTTTGTGGGTAGAGCCAGTAGGACTGGGTAATGGGGTGGATGTGAGGGGTGAAAGAGTGGAGTCAAGTATGGCCGTCCAAGTTGAGATGTCATCAAGTGGATTGATATGATAGAGCGACATGAAATAGCAGCTGCTTACACCAGCTAGATGGTTATTTCTCTCTAAATAGAAGTCTGGGTGGGAGGCTGGGGCCACTGTGGTAGGCGCCTTCTGTTCAGTTGTTCCAAGTCTCCTAACATGGCTTCCATCTTTGGTCCACGTCTGTCTGCACTGTAGCCAGAGGGAAGAGAGGAGAGGGGAAGGAGAAATCATGTTCCTCTTTCTTTTTTTCTTGACTGTACAGCATGTGGGATCTTAGTTCCCCAACCAGGGATTAAGCATTAGGAGCAGCAAGCAGTCTCAGCCCCTGGACCACCAGGGAAGTCCCATCATGCTCCTCTTTAATGGTACAGCTTGGAAGTTGCACCAGTCACTTCTGCTTGCTTCACGTTGGCCAGAACCTAAGTCACATGGCCACAGCTCCTAGCTGGGAGGCTGAGAACTGCAGTTCTTGCTCGGTTAGCCACGTGCTTATCTAGAAGTTCTGTCATGTGGGAAGGGGTACTGTCAAGGCATTACTGTGTAAACCCTTCTTCCGATATATAAAACACACTCCATGTCTTCCCTCTATCAGCCTCCAGAATCTCCGGGTGTTACACAGTCCAAGAACCTTTAGATTAAAATGCAAGTTATCAGCTACTCTCCCCTCTCTGCTCCCCACCCCCATGTGCTGTGGTGGAGTTGGATAGAAGCATGGAAATAAGTCCCCTTTGGCAAAGGGAAGAACGGAGAGTACACATCCCCCACTGGTCCACGGCTATCGTCAGCTCCTGCCAGGCCGAGGTGTGGAGGCTCACTGCCTTGGCAGCTGTGGGTGTTTCTGTTGCAGTCCACTTAGCAGCCCTGGCTACAGTCCACAGGGTCGCAAAGAGAAGCACGCACACACTGTGCTTTCTTGGAGGAACTGCCTTGTCCCGGCCCTCCGTGGTAGCTTTTCAGTGTCTATTTTCCTCTGGGACCAGGTCATGGAGAATATCCCCTTCCTGAGGCTGAATAGTGTCTCCAGCTTGTCTCCTTTAGGAGTTGACTTCTTCAATCCTATGGTCTCCAAATTACCATACTGAGCAAACTTAGACTAGACTGTGGCCGTGACTTAGGCAGACCTGTCTTCCTTTTTATCTCTGTGTGCAAATCGGCAAGTTGCGGCTTGAGTATGTCTTGTTCTTGCGGGACTTCTTGCTTAAATTGGCAAGAGGCCAGTAGGCACCAAACTCTGAACTGTTCAACCAGTTCCCCTAGAATTACAGTCCAGGTAGACATGCAGGGTATTTTCTGAGGTGTCGCAGGTTTTACCAAACATTTTATTGTGGCCTAACAAGGGTTACAAGCTTTCCATTCTGCAATATCTGTGCCCATGTTGAGCCCTAAGTCATTGCCACATATTTATATTCTGTCTAGGTTGATTGCTTCCAGGTTCCCAATTCTGTGTGTTACTTAGGATACTGGTTTGGCTGCTGCAGCAGAGAGATCCAAAATAATCATGGTGTAAATACGATAGAAGCTAATTTTTTTTTCTAAGTAGAAATCTGGGAAGGTGGTTGAGAACTGGTTTAGTAACTCCTTGACTTCTAGGGAGCCAGACACATTCTGTTTAGTGCTGTCATCCTCTGTAAGAGGCCATCTAGTTTGTAATCAAGACGGCTGCTCCAGCGCCTGCATGCACACCTGCATTCCGCATTCCAGTCTTCAGGAAGGAACTAAAGGGGAGGGCATGTTTTTGTCCATCAAGGGCATGATGAGTGGTGTCACCTGTCATTGCTTACATCTCCTCGGTCAGAACTTAGTCACTTGGCCACGGCCAGATACAAAGGTGGCCGAATGTATAGGAGGAGGTAGCTAGCTGTCTCTATGACAGTCATACCAAAAGTTATAGTCTCTGCAGCTTGGAAGAAGAAATTGTCTTATCCTGAGGTGGGAAACATTGAAATAAGAGATTAGGGACTTCCCTGGCTGTCCATTGGTTAAGACTGTGAACTTTCACTGTAGGGGGCATTGGTTTGATTCCGGGTTGGGGAGCTAAGATCCCACATGCTACTTGATGTGGCCAAAAATTAAAAAGAAAGAGGAGATTAAGGGGAGAAATTAAGCTATCCATTTTAATTGTATTCTGGTTATATTGCTTATTATTGATCCATCCAGAGATATTAAGTAGGTTGTTGGATATATATTGGGCTTGCAGTTCAGGAAGAAGGTTGAGGTCGGGGACTGCAATCAGGAAGCTGTCGGTGTATTTTAAATGGCAAGAATGGAAAGATGACCTAGGGAGTGAGCATAGAGAGGAGAGGAGGTCAGAGAACTGAACCTTGAGCCATTCCGGCATTTAAGAACTGACAGGGGACAGCCCCTGAGGTAGCAGCCAAGACAAGAAAGCCTAGAGTTCTGGCATCCAGGAGAAGAAAGTGTTACATGATGGAGGGGAGGGTTCTACTCTGTCAAATGGCAGTAAAGTAAATGAGAGGAAGACAAAGCCTGAGGATGGGATTTGGCAACATGGAGGCCATTAGTGACCTTGGCTAGACCGATTTCATTGCCAAGTAGGTTCAAGACAATAAGAATGCGAGCAGAGAATACATTGTTCAGGAGTGAGGCATCAGCTCCAGGGATACACTGTGGAGCCGTCCATAGACTGTGGAAGCTGTGGGTGTAAAAAGTGGAAAGAAGATATTTAGGGAACATGTCCTTTAAAATTTTATCTTTTACCTCTCCCTGATACGGACTTCCCAGGTGGCTCAGTGGTAAAGAAGCTGCCTGCCAATGCAGGAGATGCAGGGAAGGTGGATTCAATCCCTCGGTCAGGAAGATCCCCTTGAGCAGGAAATGGCAATCCACTCCAGTATTCTTGCCTGGACAGTTCCATGGACAGAGTAGCCTGGTGGGCCACAGAACATGGGGTCACAGAGAGTCAGACATGACTGAGTGACTAAACAACAGCAGTTCCCTATTATGGTCACTGACTCCTTTGTTCGTTCAGTAAATATTTTTCCTTCGTTACTCTGTTCCGTTCTTTCCCCGAGGTAGGAAGTCAAGGTGTAGAGGTAGATTTATATGTATATTTTTTCCTAGCTAGGTGTTCAGGACCTGAAGAGTTCCAAGTATAAATTTTAAACCATAGTTCGAGCACACTGAATCATATTACAGCTAATTATTTTAAAATGATTTTATTTTAGTTTTAGTTGTGCTGCTGTGGTGCATAGGCTTCTGTTGTTGAGCGCTCAGGCTTTCTCTAAGGCCTTTGGGGCTCAATAGTTGTGACTCCCAGGCTCTAGAGCACAGTCTCGATGGTTGTGGCATATGGCCTTAGTTCTTCTGTGGCATGTGGCTTCTTCCTGGATCAGGGACTGGACCTGCATCTCCTACATTGGCAGGCAGATTCTTTACCACTGAGCCACCAAGGAAGCCCTAGCCCTGATTATTCTTGTTCGCTGGGGGTTTGGGTTCCTTTTTCTCCCCCTGCCTTATTGCAGGTGAGATCTGAGTTCCCCCACCGGGGATGGAACCCACTTCCCCTGCAGTAGAATCATGGAGTCTTAACCACTGGACCACTTGTTCACTGTTTTTTATCCATCTCTTGTCATGAGGCTTGGCACCTGGTGCCCCCAAATAAATATTTGCTGAGTCCTTGAATTGAGTGCAAGGTGTCTTCCCTTGAATCCCATTTCTTGTGTTGTGATAGTTTTTTGTTTTGTTTTTGCCATATTAGTTAGGTTAAGGTATGTACTGGAAAGCAACCTTATTGTCAGAGCTGTAGTTCAGAGTCACCTGCACCTGGGTTTTAGGTGAACCAGCCAACTGGATGACCCAGGGCGAGGTGCTTTCAGAGTCTTAGTTTCCTCACTTGTAATGTGGTGGTCTGCATCCCTGTCCATGGTGTTATTCTTACTGTTAATTGCAGAGACACATAAAGTGCTTTATGCAGTGCCCTGGCAGAGTATGTAGGTTCCTGCAACATATTATCTCTCTTTTCCAGAGTAAGACTGAGTTGTACATGATTAGAATTTCGGTTGGTGCTCCTATGACACCAAACAAGACCTTTGCTTGTAGTGATGCCAGAAGCATGGAAGGAGGTCTGTTATTGGTTAAGGCAAGAGGCTGAGGTTTGTTTGAAAGGTTTTACAGTCCTCTTCCCCAACCCCTTAAAATTCCTAAAGTCTCTTCTCACTCAGGCACCATCTTGTATGTGAAGCCACACTGTTACTTGTCTCACCTCCTCCTCCTTTTAAAATCTGGAGTGATCAGGTGGCCTGCATGTACGAAGTGAGTGAAGGAGAATCGAGGAAGTTAGAAAGGAAAGGAACTGCAGACAGGAGACCTGAGAGGAGTCCCAGGAGAAACATGCTGCATATTGGGGCAAAAACCCAAATGAGAGGTGACTCAGTCTGCTCGAATCAGATGACTCATTTTACCTTCTGAAGGGACGGTCCCCTCCTGCAGGGCTGGGGAAGGGGAATCTCTGAATGAGATGCCACTGTGTGATCTGCTTACCAGCTGCCGTATCTTCAGCATTCTTTGAAAAGTATAGTCAAGCTGGGCAAAGAGATATCTTCTGGGTTTCAGTGAGAATATCTGGCCTTGACTTAATTAGCTTTCTGGTTAACATTGTGAAATACATTCAGTTCACATTGTTTCTCTGTTCCCTGTCAGGGTTTGGTATAGGTTCTAGATGTGTAAGAGCATCATGATAATTGTGGGTAGCCATTCCCTTCTCCAGAAGATCTTCCCAACTCAGGGATGGAACCCGGGTCTCCTGCATTGCAGGCAGATTCTTTACCATCTGAGCTACTGGGAATCCCAATTTAGTTAGTTAAGTTTTCTGCCTAGATGAGGTGGCCCTTTGTTTTTATGGGTTTTTTTTTGAAGCTGAACTAGGATTTCCAGACAAATCATAGTGCATACCTGTCATGCGCCGAGTTCTCTTCTAGGATCATATCAGGCTGGACCTTTGGTCAGACCTCTGTCTATACTTGTCACCCGCACTGGCTTCACGGGAATGTGATCTGCAGACAGAACTGCCCCACCAGTGGTTTAATGCTCCGCTGTTGTCATCTTGAAGTTCTTAATACTTTTGAGCAGGAGGCCCTGAATTTTCTTTAGGTACCAGGCCCCACAAATTCTGCAGCTGGTTCTGCTTTGTCACCGACTTTCTTTGTACAGGTGGATATGTATCTGGGGAGAGTTTGGTTAGGTTCCACAGTTACAGAAAACCACGGGAAAGCTCATCAAAGAGATGTTCAGGTTTTAATGGGAAAAGTCTTGGTATATGTTAATAAGCTTCTACTTGTAGTAGAAACTTAAATTTCTAGTGTTGAATACGGTATTGAATCTTTGGATAACTCATTTAATAACTTCATCAAATAGATTTTTTTTAATCAATATTTTTATATAGAGGCATTTACTTCTGTATTTTTCATGTATATCTTGTTTCTCCAATCTTAATGAAGCCTCTTTTGTATTTTGTCAAAAACATTGATCATATTTTTATAGTATAAGCACTTGGCTTTTGTGAATTATGACTTGGATGTAAAACTATAGCTCATGTTTTAAAATTAAAAATTTTTTAATTAAAAAATGTTATCCGACAGCTAGTTTTCTCTAGTGTATTTTTTCTGTAAATAGTTATTTGTGCTAATATACAGATTTCTCATTTTTAAAAATAATGAAGTACATTTAATGTTAGAGGTGGAAAAATTCTGTGTATATGAAAATCCTTGTGGGAAAAACTTATTTCTGAGAAGGAAATGAAAATTGGTGGAAAATGAAAAACTGTCTAGCAACGTTTACAATCGGTAGAATTTTTTATGTGTGATATGATTTATTCATAAAATTGTCATGTCTAGGGTATTGAGGAATATGAAGATTTAGAAAAAAGCAGGCAATAAATTGTATTGTTGTTTTCTGACTGTGCCTCATGTAAGCAGAACCGTAGTTCCCCAGCCAGGGATGAACCTGTGCCCCCTTTCAACGGATGCTCAGAGTTTTAACCACTGAATCAGCAGGAAAGTCCCCCTTTTTAAAGATAATAATAATTTTAAATTTTTTGAGGGAAGATGAAGGAAAATTTTTAAATATTGAAAAAAAAAAAAACCCCAAATCCTTTTTCCTTACTGTATGTAGACCTGCCAGAGAAATTTACACTTTGATTTCAGCAATAAATACTTTGTGGGCCAGTTAAAAAATATTAACATACACAGAAAAAAATGTATAGCCCATAGATGGAGGAGCCTGGCAGGCTACAGTCCACAAGGTCACAGAGTTGGACACAACTGAGTGACTTCACTTTTGAGCTTTGAACATTAGTTATGTAGAGTAGATGTTTACTAGAGTGTCGTTTATGACGTTTTTTGTCTTAGGATGCTGCCATGTAACAGCGTATATACACTTGTGTTTGGTGAATGCTGGTTAATTAGCTTTCTACTTTTATGTTAACCTCTTAGTTATGGTAAATATAGGCCAGGCATCATTTCTGTGTAGTTTCATGAAAGAAGTGCCTAGTTTTTTTTTGTTTCCTTCAAGACCAGCTTGGGGTAGATGGGTTGGTCATCTCCTAGAGCTTTTGTTTGTTTTTTTTTACTTTGTATAAATGTCTTCATACTCAAATAGTTTGGTGATTTCTGGTCTATGGAAATAAGGGTAAAGCAGTCTTTTGCCTTGAAATGTTATGATTAGAATGGCTTGTGATTGGGAGAATTTTAGTGAAGGCCAAGTAGAAACTGTGCTTGTGAAAGCATCCCATAGGACACCTCTTCGTCTTTTTTGATGTTCATGTGGACAGGTAACAAAACACATCCACACTGATTATGTGAAATTGTCACTATTTCTGGTTTTAAAAGGGACTGATGGCATTTGAGATGATGCTTACAGGTGTAGGAGGAACTTAAATATGAAAGATTCATGTTAGGAAGGGAACCTTTATTCAAACCAAGAATAAGATGTGTGTGGCATGAAGTGGCCCGAAGTCAGTATTTTCTCGCTTTGTAAGAGCCCACTTTCTCTAACCCTGTTGTATAGATCTGCTAGAGTATGGGCTTTGGAGTGTTCAGAGTTGGTGTGAATGTACAATTTAGAGATTAGAGAAAATGAGCTAACCCTGTTCTGGAAGAATTTACAGTTTTGTTTCAGCAATAATTATTTTGCAAGTCAATTTATAAAACTTTCCACATGGCTGGGCTGCAGAAAATTCTATAAAATGTTTAATATTGCCAGTTTCTCTTGGCCTTTTTTCAGTGACTAGAAACCATTCTGTGGAAGGGCGTCAGGAGTAGCTGCAATTTGGTTGCCAGGTTCTTCTATTTAACCAAGTGGGATTAAAGATTAGAGTGGGGAGCATAGTATCTCTTATTTGGGATGTTTTTGGAACCATTTTATGAAGACATAAAATTGCAGCTATAGGAATCATTAAAAAAAAATTAGATCCAGGACTTCCATGGTGGTCCAGTGGTTAAGAATCTGCCTGCCAGTGCAGAGGACATGAGTTTAATACCTGGTCGAGGAAGATCCCACATTCCTCGGTGCAACAAAGCCTATGCCCCTCAACTGCTAAAGCACATGTGCCGCAAGCCTGTGCTCCACAAGAGACACCGTGCACTGGGATGAAGAGTAGCCCCCGCTCATGGCAACTAGAGAAAGCCCAAGTGCAGCAATGAAGATCCAGCGCAGTAAGATAAATAAATAAAAATTCAAAAATAAATATAAAGGCAGTACAAAAATATAATTAGCAAAAGTCGTTCTGTAGGATCTGACTCTTGTGAGCCTATGGACTGTAGCCTACCATGTTCCTCTGTCCATGGGATTTTCCAGGCAAGAGTACTGGAGTGGGTTGCCATTTCCTTCTCCAAGTCAGATCCAATGAAAACAGTCTCACTCTCCGGAAGTTTCTCTACTATATAATGTTGGGCTCTTGTTTCTGGT
Organism: Neotragus moschatus; assembly: GCA_006410615.1. Lineage (NCBI taxonomy): Eukaryota > Metazoa > Chordata > Mammalia > Artiodactyla > Bovidae > Neotragus > Neotragus moschatus. Next base: position 2,307,870 of record SJYA01002264.1, on the reverse strand, counting down.
AGTGTCTCCTAATTTCATAATCAGTTAACAGACGTGGTGCTTTTCACAGATCTGATGTAGCTGTGGTATTTATTCATACTGTTTGGGTGAAACAGAGCCCTATGCCAAAGGAAAAGTGTTTGAGCCTAAAAAGAAGATGGACAGAGCAAAAGGATGGCAAAAACTTGGAGACTGACGTCAGGAAAAAAAAAAACGACTATTTACTGTGTGGCAGGGAGCACTTCATTTGTTCAGCAAGTATTTGCTGAGTGCTCTCTGCTGTCAGCGTTGTTATAGTTGCAGATGCAGTGAGTACAGCAGACAAGTCCCCGTTCTCTTTGTATTGTGCTTGGAGGAGACAGACCATACATGATAGATAGAGACCAATTCAGGTAATATGTTTCATTGCCTTTATCTCTGATGACTGTCCTGCAAAAAGTGATGTTTGTTTGTTTGTTTGTTTTAAAGATTTTTGTTAATGTGGACCATTTTTAAAGTCATTATTGAATTTGTTACAATATTGCTTGTTTATGTTTTGATTTTGTTTGGCTATAACCCATGTGGGATCTTTGCTTCCTGACTAGGGATCGGACCTGTACCCCCTGCCTTCGCAGGCAAAGTCCCAACCACTGGACCACGAGAGTAGTCCTGTATATGTGATGTTTATATCATCATCACCTTCTGAGTGGGGAAACCAAGACCCAGAGAGGTAATACAGCTAGAGATGGGTACAGCTGGGATTTTGACCTGAAGTTGGCCCCGTAAGAGCACATCCTGACCACCGTGAAGACACGGCCTGGAGCAGGANAAGAGCCCACTTTCTCTAACCCTGTTGTATAGATCTGCTAGAGTATGGGCTTTGGAGTGTTCAGAGTTGGTGTGAATGTACAATTTAGAGATTAGAGAAAATGAGCTAACCCTGTTCTGGAAGAATTTACAGTTTTGTTTCAGCAATAATTATTTTGCAAGTCAATTTATAAAACTTTCCACATGGCTGGGCTGCAGAAAATTCTATAAAATGTTTAATATTGCCAGTTTCTCTTGGCCTTTTTTCAGTGACTAGAAACCATTCTGTGGAAGGGCGTCAGGAGTAGCTGCAATTTGGTTGCCAGGTTCTTCTATTTAACCAAGTGGGATTAAAGATTAGAGTGGGGAGCATAGTATCTCTTATTTGGGATGTTTTTGGAACCATTTTATGAAGACATAAAATTGCAGCTATAGGAATCATTAAAAAAAAATTAGATCCAGGACTTCCATGGTGGTCCAGTGGTTAAGAATCTGCCTGCCAGTGCAGAGGACATGAGTTTAATACCTGGTCGAGGAAGATCCCACATTCCTCGGTGCAACAAAGCCTATGCCCCTCAACTGCTAAAGCACATGTGCCGCAAGCCTGTGCTCCACAAGAGACACCGTGCACTGGGATGAAGAGTAGCCCCCGCTCATGGCAACTAGAGAAAGCCCAAGTGCAGCAATGAAGATCCAGCGCAGTAAGATAAATAAATAAAAATTCAAAAATAAATATAAAGGCAGTACAAAAATATAATTAGCAAAAGTCGTTCTGTAGGATCTGACTCTTGTGAGCCTATGGACTGTAGCCTACCATGTTCCTCTGTCCATGGGATTTTCCAGGCAAGAGTACTGGAGTGGGTTGCCATTTCCTTCTCCAAGTCAGATCCAATGAAAACAGTCTCACTCTCCGGAAGTTTCTCTACTATATAATGTTGGGCTCTTGTTTCTGGTAGTGTCTCCTAATTTCATAATCAGTTAACAGACGTGGTGCTTTTCACAGATCTGATGTAGCTGTGGTATTTATTCATACTGTTTGGGTGAAACAGAGCCCTATGCCAAAGGAAAAGTGTTTGAGCCTAAAAAGAAGATGGACAGAGCAAAAGGATGGCAAAAACTTGGAGACTGACGTCAGGAAAAAAAAAAACGACTATTTACTGTGTGGCAGGGAGCACTTCATTTGTTCAGCAAGTATTTGCTGAGTGCTCTCTGCTGTCAGCGTTGTTATAGTTGCAGATGCAGTGAGTACAGCAGACAAGTCCCCGTTCTCTTTGTATTGTGCTTGGAGGAGACAGACCATACATGATAGATAGAGACCAATTCAGGTAATATGTTTCATTGCCTTTATCTCTGATGACTGTCCTGCAAAAAGTGATGTTTGTTTGTTTGTTTGTTTTAAAGATTTTTGTTAATGTGGACCATTTTTAAAGTCATTATTGAATTTGTTACAATATTGCTTGTTTATGTTTTGATTTTGTTTGGCTATAACCCATGTGGGATCTTTGCTTCCTGACTAGGGATCGGACCTGTACCCCCTGCCTTCGCAGGCAAAGTCCCAACCACTGGACCACGAGAGTAGTCCTGTATATGTGATGTTTATATCATCATCACCTTCTGAGTGGGGAAACCAAGACCCAGAGAGGTAATACAGCTAGAGATGGGTACAGCTGGGATTTTGACCTGAAGTTGGCCCCGTAAGAGCACATCCTGACCACCGTGAAGACACGGCCTGGAGCAGGAATCACTCACATACGGCGCGCTTGGTCCCTTGTTTCACTTTCAAGAGGAATGCTTTTTTTTTTTTTTTTTAATCCTCTAATATCAAATGTTTGTTTTAATATTATTTACTTGGTTACTGAGTCTTTAGTTGTGGCGTGTGAGGTCTAGTTCCCTGACCAGGGATTGAACCTGGGTCCCCTGCACTGGGAACAGGGTAAGCCAGTGGACCACCAGGCAAGCTCCTCTAATATCAAATATTGATGAAGAGTCTAGAGTAAGTCTTTATGATTATAAGCTAATTATTATTTCAATTTGAAGTAATAATACTAATGTTTTCAGTGTTACAAGGTGATGCGAGAAAGTACCTTTGATAGTTAAGCAGGTTATGAGTTTGATTCTGAGCCCTCGCCAGCTGGTGGAATGTGCTTAGGCATTCCCAGTATTCTCTGTACTATTGATCAGATGCAGGAAGTACTGACATCAGTAATTTTTGGGGGGCTTTGTAAAACTCCATGTAATGAAAAACTATGTAATCACTGCCTGGCATTGGAGAATTATTAAGGGTCAAATCTTTTTTTCTCCCTAAGACAGAACAGTTTGCAGTCTTGTTTCTAATGACAGTAAAACCGTTGCCTTGTCATGAGCCAGACTGTGGGGTTGGTATTGAGGCTAGTTAGGTAGATGTGAGTGTCCTGTGGTAAAGAAGCCAAGGTAGTAGAGTTCAAAAGACAATTAGTTTGAAAATTGTGTATTTTTCCAGTAATTGCTAAAACTTGGCCTCAAGATAAGAATTTTGTGCTTTATTTTTGAGAGATTTATGAGAAAAGCATTGGAGAAATATTCATGGAGGAAGTCAGGTAACTCACCTTGTCTGCATTCCTTTCTCAAGTGAGGGAAGGGGAACCTGGCAGGCAACTGAGGGAATGTAGGTAAAGAGAGGTGTTGGAGTAGAGGGGGCCCCAGCCTGGGGCTGAGTGCAGGGTGATCAGATAGATAGCAGATGACCATGAAATGGTTGTGTCCAAACCAGGACTCGTGCTTCTGAGTGGGCTTTGGCTGCTACCTTGCAATGCACTCCAGGTGCGCCGTGTGTGAGTGTGAAATTGCTTCAGTTGTGTCCCAACCCATTGTGACTCTATGGACCTTAGCCCGCCAGGCTCCTCTGGCCATGGGATTCTCCAGGCAAGAATACTGGAGTGGGTTGCCATGCCTTCCTCCACTATCTTAGTTGCTTTCCCACAGGAACACCTAGGTAACTAGCCTCACCATCAGCGCCACTGTCTGGTTCGTGACAAAGTGATGGTTTTACTATCATTAGAAACGAGACTGTCAACTGTTATGTCTTAGGGAGAAAAAAGATTTGACCCTGAATAAAATTAGATGGGACTACCTGGAATGTGGGTTTCCCAGGGGCCACTAGTAGTGAGGAACCCATCTGCTGATGCAGGAGATGTCAGAGATGTGGATTCGATCCCTGGGTTGGGAAGATCCCCTGGAGGAGGGCATGGCGACCCACGCCAGTATTCTTGCCTGCAGGATCCCATGGACAGAGGAGCTCAGTGGACTTTGGTCCGTAGGGTCTGAAAGGATTGGGACACGACTGAAGCAACTTTGCACTCACACATGCACCTGGAGTGCACTGCTAGGAGCTGGAACAGATGCGCTCCCTGCTGTGAAAGTCGCTCAGTTGTGTCTGACTCTTTGTGACCCCACGGACTGTACAGTACATGGAATTCTCTAGGCCAGAAAACTGGAGTGGGTAGCTTCCCTTCTCCAGGGGATCGTCCCAGCCCAGGGATCAAACCCAGGTCTCCTGCATTGCAGGTGGGTTCTTTACCATCTGAGCCGCAGGGTAAGCTTCTTGTGTAGCATGTTTGGGCTGGGGAGGTGCATTTGGGTTAAAGCACTGATGCTTTTAAGTTTTTGATTTGGGATTCAGTCCTGAACATGGTCTGGGAGTTGGTCAAGGACAGGAAGCCTGGTGTGCTGCAGTCCTTGGGGTCACAAAGAGTCAAACACACTTAGCAACTGAACAACAACCACCTGAACATAGTCATCACATCCTTTGGAGCAGAAATGCTGTAGAGAAAGCAGGCTTTCTTGTAACTTTGAGTAAACATATCTTGAGTGGGTAATCTGGAAAGTGAAGGAGAAAGGTTTGGAAAACAGACTGTGGAGGTGACTGCTGGTCTACTGTTGTCTCTTTCTGCTGTGCTTTGTGTGTCCTGTGGCACTATTCAGCTGATTGGAGGCTTGGTTCTGTATTTGGAGTATGGGGGTCTGGGCTCTTGAGCTGTTAAATTCACGTATTAAAACTTACGGTGCACATCACAGGAATGGGGCCAGCTGTCTGTTCCTTTCTTCTGCTAACTTCCTTTTATATCTTGCTATTAAAGGAAGCGTGAGTGAAAGTCACTCAGTCGTGTCTGACTCTTCGTGACCCCATGGGACTGTACAGTCCATAGAATTCTCTAGATCGGAATACTGGAGTGGGTAGCCTTTCCTTTCTCTAAAAGGAAGGGTAGAGTACTCCAAATTCTACAATTAAATGTACTTTAGGTTCATTATATTATGAGGCAGAAATAAAAATAGGAAACAGAAGGTAGAAACAAAATCTCTCTTCAGAATCTCACCATCCGAGGATACCTGTAGTTCACATTTTGGTGTACATTCTGTCTTCCACTGTTTTTTCTAGGTTAGGTTTCCCACCACCGCCCCCAACTAAATCTTTTAACATGCTGTTTGTTTTTGGTCTCCCTAGGTCATAGATTTGGGGGAGCTTGAAAGGATTTTAGGAGTTTTTCTAGCTTAGTTTCTTCAGGTATATAAATTCAATAGTATAGATTCACTGAATTCTGCATGATTCATTGTCACAGACTTCCAAAATCTAGAATAAAAGAAAAAGCAAGAATTGTGTGTAATCCTATTATCCAGAGATTACCATTAAAAAAAAAAAANTTTTTCTAGCTTAGTTTCTTCAGGTATATAAATTCAATAGTATAGATTCACTGAATTCTGCATGATTCATTGTCACAGACTTCCAAAATCTAGAATAAAAGAAAAAGCAAGAATTGTGTGTAATCCTATTATCCAGAGATTACCATTAAAAAAAAAAAAATCTGTTTTTTTGGTTGCATCAGGTCTTAGTTGTAGCCTGTAGGCTTCTCCAGTCGCACAGGTGGGCTCTAGAGCACAGGCTCGGGAGTATTGGCACATGGGCTTAGTTGGCCCCGTGGCATGTGGAATATTCCTGACCAGGGATCTAATATCTCTGTCCCGTGCACTGGAAAGTGGATTATTAACCACTGGACTACCAGGGAAGTCCCATCATTGTTAATTTGGGGGTGAGGGAGAGATTGCCTTCCCTGGGTATTCTCTCTGTAAATGTACTTGACATTTTTTGCTGTTTTTTAACCTTTGTCGTTTGTTTCTTACCTTTGTGCCTCTGCTTTCTTTGGAGCCCTCCCTCCTGCTCCTGTGGTCTGTGATTCTGCAGTCCTCAGATGGTGGCTGTGAACTAGATAGGAAAGTTCTGCTCTTGGTACCTAGAGTTATCTGTCCTGTAAACACTGGTACCAGTGACTCACAAGTGCGTATCTCCTGCCTGCAGTCTAGACCCAGATCTCTAGCTGCCCCACCCTGGGGGACAGGGAGGGCATGGACCCTCAGAGCTTGCTGAACGTCTCTACACAAAGCTCTGCTTTGGGGAGTCACTGGAAGGCTGCTGAAACTTGCTGCAGCTCAGTGCTTATCAGGAGTTCTGTTGAGAGCACAGCAATTTTTATGGGCAGTCGAGAGAAGGATATGTAGCCCAGTCATCCCCTGAGTGATTTTTTATCTTTTTTGAGTCAGGGCCCTCTTTACAAATCTTATGCAAATCAGAGATCCTCGTGACTCAGATCCTCATGAATCCTTGCCCTCAGGACTCTAAAATCTATCCTAAAGCCAACCCACACCACAAAGGTGAGGCAAGGCTCTCCTTCCTCACTTGGGCCACTCTAAAATTGCTTTCTCTGAATCATATTTTTGCATTAGCATCTGCTGATACTAAATACGTGATCCGTGTTGTCAGTCACATACTTTGTTGATAAAACTACATGTGTAATGTGTGCAGATCTCCCTTCTGGCTTTATCTTATTTTCTCTATCATCTTATTTCTATCCTAGTGTCCAGATCTGTTTGATTCTAACTTAATTTAGTTAAGTTGATATATTTTATGTGTTATTTTCTTAATCACTTTCAGTCCCTGATAGAACAAGGAGATGAAAACCATAAATAGAACAAACGTCTGCTGCCTACAGGGCATTTCTGTTTAGGTATTCTTACAGGCCCCTCATAACCAGTGTGTTTGTGTGAAAGTCACTCAGTTGTGTCCAACTCTTTGCAACCCCAAGGACTATACATGGAATTCTCCAGGCCAGAATACTGGAGTGGGTAGCCTTTGTCTTCTCCAGGGGATCTTCCCAACCCAGGTATTGAACCCAGATCTCCCAAGTTGCAGGCAGATTTTTCACCAGCTGAGCCAGAAGGGAAGCTCAGTAGTTAGATTATAATTCCTCTCTCCTTCTTGAAAACTCTGTCCTTTGTATTCTCAGTTTATGAATTTACCATCCACTTAGGTATCCGGGCCTGAATTCTAGACTCTCCACCCTTCCTCACATCTCACTTCCCAAATAATGACCAAGTTCTGTTGATTGTACACATTGAATGTCCCTGTAACGGTCCCTCCCCATGTCCCCCTTGCCTATGTTTGCTTTGTCCCACCTCAGTCCATTCTCCACATGGTGACTAGAGTGATGTGTTTAATTTTTTTATTATTTATTTGGCTGCGCATGGTCTTAGTTGCTGCACATGGGATTTTTAGTTGCAGCCTGTAGGGTCTAGTTCCCCAACCAGGGATCAAATCCTGGGCCCCTACATTGGGTGCATGGAGTCTTAGCCACTGGACCATCAGGGAAGTCCCCTGCAGTGATGTGTTTTAGAAGATCAATCTGACCCAGTCACCCAGTCAAAATGTCTTTTTTGCCTTCATGAAAAAGTTCAGTCTTAGGATAGTATCTGGAGCTCGCCATGGGCTTGCCCCAGCCTGTCTTTCCTGCCTTATATCTTACTGTGGCTGTGCACACTCATCCTTATCAGACATCTCAGAATTCCCCTAAACACCGGGTGTTGGTACAAAACCTCCCCACCTTTGACGATGCCGCTCTGTCCCTTTGCCTGCTGAGTCCTTCCTGTCTGAGGAAGAAACTCTCATCAGGTCACTTGCACAGCATGTTTGTAGGTTGTAGAGTTTGTGTGTTGCTTTATTTTCTTTCTTTTTTTTAAAAAAATTTATTTATTATTTTTAGTTACACTGGGTCTTGGTTGCTGTCCATGGGCTTTCACTAGTTGCCGTGAGCAGGGGCTACTCTAGTTGTGGTGTGTGGGCTTCTCAGGGTGGTGGCTTCTGTTTGTTTGCGGAGCAGGGCCCTAGACATTCTCAGGCTCAGAAGTTGTGGCTCGGGCTTAGTTGCTCTGTGCTATGTTGGATCTTCCCAGACCAGAGATTGGACGCCTGTCCCCTGCATTAGCAGGTGGATTCTTAGCAATTGTACCACCAGAGAAATCTGCTTGATTTTCAGTTACTCTTTTGGGCTGATTCAGAAATGACATTACTGTGGTTGGTGAAAGTGATTTTGAGTTCTGAAAACCTAACAATGAAAACAGCCAGATGATAGTCTGTGTGCGAATTACTGATTGTGTCTCCGGGGAATTGAGATTTATAAACATGCACACAATAAGGAATAGACAGCTTATGTAGGTTAAGCAAAAGATGGGGTTTATTTTAAGGATACAGGGCTCCTAGTTCTGAAGCCAGGAGGCGAGAGGTAGCTAGCTGATCACGGGAAAGAACTGGAACCTGGAGCCCGAATGCTGCTGGGACTTCCTGGGTGTGTGCTTCCTTATAATTGCCGCTTGTACGCACCATGCCTCACCTTGCCTCTGTCTCACTGCCTCACACTCAGGGGCAATGCTGGCTGTTCCAACGTCATGCCTGACATGTGCCGCTGAACATGTCTAGAGAAAACCAATCCAGGCTGGTCGGTCTAATTTTTCCTCTCAAGTTTTTATTCTGAAAATGTTCAGATCTGCAGAAAGGTTGATCGAGTCACCTGGATTCATCATTTTGTTGGTGTTGCCTTTTTCTGTATTCACTTCTGAGTGTGTGTGTGTATACGTGTGTACATGTAAACATATATACATAAACAGACATATTGGTTTTGACTGTTTGAAAGTATGGAAAACCATAAAGCAGAAGTGAGAGGAAGGCGGTGGTGAGGGAAGGCCTTACCAAGAAGGTAGCATGAGAGCAAAGACCAGGAGGGAAGATGCTGGGCAGTCATCTTGGAGAAGAGTGTGCACAGGAGAAAGGCGGCAGTACAGAAGTGACCCCTAACCCCTGAACAGGGTGTGGGCTGAAGACAGGAGAGCCTCTGCATCACTAGGCCTGATACTGTCAAAATATTCCTGCCCCTTCCTGATCCAAGGTTATGTTTCTCAGCCCCATTGGCTGTAGGCATGAACATGTGAGATGTGAGCAGAAATGAACAGGTCACTTCTGGCCTCTCTCTCGGCCTTGACAAGTGGGAGTGTTCCCTGCAGAGGCTGCTCTGTCGTCCTGGGTCCTTGGAGTGAGGACAGTTTGGAGCAGAGCAGCACTTCCGTCTGAATGTTTTCAGACTTTATAGACATGGCAGGAAATAATAATAATTCCCTTCTCTTCATCAGAAATTGTGTGAAAGGAGAAGAAAGACAGGAAAAAGTAGAAATTTTTATGTATCACTGCCATTTTCATTTATGAGTAACTTGCACTAGTATCTAATACAATGTAAGTACACCCAATGGAATCATAGTGTATGCCCTTTTGCAACCTGCTTTTTGAACTCTGTTTAAAAATATTGTGGTCAAATACATGTAACATGGAAATATACCTTCTTGTAAGAGCAGGACATGTTGAAATGAATGTTTTCTTTTAAAGATACAGCATGACTAACCCCCATATGAATGTATTATATATGTGTAGGTATGTGTAACCTCCACATGAAGTGATAACGGATGTCCCAGACTGAGTTGAAGTCCCCTTTTTGTATCTTTTCTACTCTCATTGTGTCTTGTGCAGACCTTATTTTGCTGTGTCATAATTGTTGATTTTCTTCTATGTCTTTCCCCAGTAGATCTGGAAATCCTTGAGGGAAGAGCTTATGACTCCAATATTGTCTTACCTTTACTGCCTGCTACAGTGGTTGGTGCAAAGTAGGCAGTTAATAAACCAGCAAAGGACTGAATTTGAGGCACAAGATAATGTTCATAAAGTGTCATGTTTTTCCATTTTATTTATTGATACTCTATATACTTTAAACCAGAAAGTGGAAATATTTTTAAAATTTATTTTTTGCTTTGCTGGGTCTTCATTGCTGTACAGGCTTTTTCTAGTTGCAGCAAGTGGGGATACTCTCTAGTTGTGTGCAGGCTTCTCGTTGCAATGCCTTCTCTTGTTGGAGAGCACAGGTTCTAGGCACACAGGCTTCAGTAGTTCTTACACAGGGGCTTAGTTGCTCTGAGGCATGTGGAGTTTTCCCAGACCAGGGATCGAAACCCGTGTTCCCTGCATTGGCAGGTAGATTCCTAGCCACTGGACCACATGGGAAGTCCAAAATATTCTTTATTTCAAAATATAAACTCATCAAAGAGGGAGTTTATTAATAATATACTAATGTTGTTAGAATATAAATACTGTATCTGTAGTATCAACATCCTATACATAAATCCATTTATTCGTAACTAATCATAGACAGCACAGTATCATCAGGAGTAAGGACGCCTCCCTTTGCAAGTGCCTGCAGTGGCAGAGGGGATTTTCTTCTTTAAAGAGCAGTGGAATCTGGAATTAGACTATCTATCCTTTCATTTTCTAGCTATATGACCTTGAGCAGGTCACGTAACGTCTCCTAGTTCAGTTTTCTCATTTGTAAAATGGGAAAATAAGTGTACCATCTCTTTGGATTTTGAACTAAATTTATATACATGAAGTCCTTAGAACCAGCATCTGGCACATCATCAGGGTTTGGTAAGTGTTAATCCTGTTAATATTAATTAGGTTTTTGTCTTAGAGTTTGCAGCATTCTCCCAAAGTTAATTGTCAGTGACTTGCTGCAATTCATGGGGTCGCAAAGAGTCGGACACAACTGAGCGACTGAACTGAACTGAACTGAACCCAGAAAACTTACTGTCTGAGTAATATATTCACTTCTGCTTTGTAGGAGAGGAGATGATAGAGTTGTATTGAAAAGGAAGGACATATTTAATTGGTGTTCAGTTGAAATATTTTTTTCCCAGTTGAATATCTTTGAAGGAGAAATTAAGTCACTTCTTCTATAATGTTAAGATTTAAAGAAAAAGTGTTTTTTCATATTGTTGGCAGAGTGTGACAGTGGTAGATTGAGTTTAATATATCCTTTAAAATAGGGGGGATTTAAATGACAAGACTTTTGAAACTTTAAGTGAAAATGTTAAAAAAACTTGTGAACTTTAGATCACAGAGCTATGGTGTTCAGATTTGAATGTATTTATTTTGAGATATATTGTTGGGTGTAGGTGTATAGATGTGAAAGTGAAAGTTGCTAAGTCGTGCCCAACTCTTTTTGACCCTGTGGACTATATAGCCTGCCAGGCTCCTCTGTCCATGGGGTTCTCCAGGCAAGAATACTGGAATGGGTTGCCATTCCCTTCTCCAGGGGATCCTCCCAACCCAGGGATCGAACCCGGGTCTCCTGCATTGCAGGCGGATACTTTACCGTCTGAGCCACCAGGGAAGCCAAAGGAATATAGTGAAATTGTCATAACATTTTATACATTTTAGACATGACCAGGTATTGAAAAAAAAAACACCAAAAAACCTACAGTAATATTATCAAAACAAAAGAATCTCTAGAAGGATGCCATCTGGAAGAATAAATATTTGAAAGTGTTTTTCTTTATGTTGAAATTTAGTATTTTAGAATGTAATAATTTGGGAAAGTAAGATGCTTTTGTAGAATGACTGTTTGCTAAATTGAAAACAATGCCTTTTGGACTTAGTTTTCCCCAACACAGATGCTAAATATAGGAGGAACAATTTGGCCCATCCTGTCTTAGCTTCTGCCTCATGTCACCACTGTGGCCCTTGCTGTTTTGAACAGAGGCTGTTTTGAGTCTATTTTTAGTTAATCAGAACTGTGAGGGTAGGAAATACTGCGTCAGAATAGCTCCAGGGAAACCTCTATTTATTTTACCTTTTTTATCCTTTAAAAATTTTATTATTGTTTTTTTTTTTTTTGGCTGTGCCACGTGGCTTGCATGATCTTAGTTCCTCCACGAGGGATAGAACCCCAGGCATCCTGAAGTGGAACCCTGGCCCTCAGGAGTGAAAGTACTGAGTCCTACCCATTGGCCCACCAAGGAATTCCTGGGAAACTTCTATTTTAATGTCATTTGTGAAATAAGAACTAAAACAGTCAAGACAAGAAAAACTAGGAATCAACTTTCATGATCAGTATGTTTGGGTTTGAGTTGTGGTTTAGGACACAGGTTGAGGAATTGGAAGTTCCTTTTTATGCTTTTGGGTTTTTTCTGTCTGTGACATCTAGGAAAGCGGTTCTTTTTAAGCAAAAGTCCCTTAACTTTAGAGAGATTATCCTAGTCTTGTGTGCTTATGTATAAAGTAGAGTAAGCAAAGAGAAAAACGTTTAATAATATTTTGGTGTGTGGTACTATTTTTAGTTTGTGTCTCATATGTTCTTCTTGTGATAAAAGTGAGGTCACGTCTCTTAATAGATTAATTAGATGGGCTTTCATACCTGTGATTGCTCAGAGCCGTTCTTTAGGAGGAAGTCTCCAGTCCAGATATTCTCAGGGTCCTCAGGTTGCTAAACCAGTTCAGAGCCACCACCTTGATGGAAGGTGGCCAATCCACTGAAGAGCTTCGTCTCCTACTGAGAGTGTTGCTGTGTGGCTGCCCAGAGCACTGCCCCGGCATGGCTGTTTCTTCGCTCCCCAGCAGGTCTTTAAGATGGGATGTCAGGATAGGTTCTGCCAATCCTTTTCCAGCTCATGTCATGGGTGGACCTGCCCCTTCTCCTTCCTCCACTCCCCTCTCTCCCTTAATAGTCCACAGGCTATTTCACAAAGTCTTCATTCTTCTTCCTTTTTTTTAAACCTGTGTTTGTGGAATGGTACTGGGAAGGGAATGGGGAAGGCAGCACAGTGGAAATCTTTCTTCTTTGGAAAACTTCCTTCAAGCCCTTATTGCAGTGAGTCAGGACATTTGTGCTATGTTTATAACACTGAGGAGAACATCTGAATTCAACATCGCAGGCTGAACTTGGCACCCAGATTTAAAGTGGCTTCGTGATTTTTCTAAAAGCTGTGTGTGTGTGCTTTTTCAGAGGCAATATTATTATTCCAATAATAGTAAATTTCATGTGCAATGCATTTTCTAGTATATTTCATTTATGCTTTCATTAATTCACCAGATATTTAAAGGGTACCCACTATGTGCCAGGGCCTTCCCAGGTGGCACACTGGCTCAGTAGTTATGACTCCTGGGCTTGGTTGCCCCATGGCATGTGGGATCTCAGTTCCCCAATCAGGGATCAAACCCATATCTCCAATGGAAGGCAAATTCTTAACCACTGGACCACCAGGGAAGTCCCTAAATCACTTGTTACCGTGTCTTAAAGGTAGCTGCCCTGGGATTTGCAGCCCATACAGGAGATGTAAGACCTAGTACTCTGTCTCATGGTGTTGTATGCCATCTAGAAGCTGACAGCTCTCAAATTGTCATCCTAACCTGCCCTCTGCCCCACACATCAGATTATATATCTTCATGACAACTCCATCTGCCTGCTTATTAATAATCTTGTGTCTTAAAAGAACTATTTAATCTCTCCCCACCTCCATTCTTCTTACTGTCTTTACTTTGTAAACTGATGTAATAAATTGCTTGGGCCCAAGACTTTGGTGTCATCTTTGCCCCCTCTAGTTTTATCCTCCCCTTCACCTAGATTTAAAATAGCTTTATATTTTTTTCTCCAAAAACCGTATGTGTTCTTTTTCAAAGGTAATAACTTTATTCCGTAAACAGTATATACCCCATCATTTCTTCCATCAGTAGTGTGTATAATCAGCACCTCCTGTGAGGTTGAACTCTGTTTTCAAAGTATACCCCCTAGTTGACCACCCACCATCGTCTTCACAGCAACCCACCCTAGTCCAAGGCATCATCCATCTTTCCATAGATTATTCCAGTAGCCTCCTGATTAGTCTCTGCCTACTTTCATTCTCCTCTACAGTTTATTCTCCCCAGCAGCCAAAATAGCAATTTTAAAATGTAGGTCAAATCATGTTCTTTTTCTGATCACAAAAACCCCTGGTGGCTCCCCACAGCCAGTCCTCTTACATTGGCCCTCAAAGCCTGCCTCTTACCTCCGACAACCTCATCTCCTGCTGTTCCTCCCCTTGCTCATTCTGCTATAACCGCACTGCCCTTGTTGACCTTGGACTTGGCATGCACAGTTGCACCCCACTTCCCAGAGACCCACATGGCTTGCTTCCTCCCTCCTTTCAGGTGTTTTCATGTGTCCCCCTTTATCAGAGAGGCTTCTCAACCCACCTTGTGTAAAAATTGTGTTGCCCTCTCCCTAGCATGCCTGACTGTCCCTCCTCTGCTTTATTTTTCTCTAATGGTGCTTATAACCACTTGGCATCCTTTTTGTCCATCTGACTGCTGTCCTTTGGACCACCACTAGAATCTTAGTTCCACGAGAGCAAGGACTGTTCTGTTTATTGGGGTGCTTGGTGAATGCCGTTGACAGAGGAGTTCTGAAGAGTCTGAAACACTGTCTGGGCTTCGAATAGTCAGTGAAACATTCTTGTGTGTGGCTTCAGTACTCCCTTCCCTCTGTGTATTTATTTCTCCCTTTGTCCTGGGTATAAAGACATGTTATGTGTCAGGAACTTCCCTGGTAGCTCAGATGGTAAAGAATCTGCTTGCAATGCAGAAGACCCAAGTTTGAGAAGGAAATGGCTACCCACTCCAATATTCTGGTCTGGAGAATTCCATGGACAGAGGAGCCTGGCAGGTTACAGTCCATGGGATTGCAAAGAGTCAGACACAACTGAGCAACTAACACAGGTGCCTGGCCCTGTGCTCTCTGCTGGGGATACAGTGGTGAACAAGTAGACATGATTTTCTTACGGAGCTTCTGTTCTACTAGGGAAGTTAAGACAGTGAATAAGAAATAAGCAAGATATTTATAGACGGTAAAGGTTGCTAGAAAGATGTGACCAGAATATGAAATGAATGTGGTAGGGAGGGCTGTGCTCAATAGGATGGCCAAGTAAGTCCTCCAGGAGCTGACATTTAAGCTGAGAATGGAGGGAAGAGAAAGAACCAAGTGGGTCAAGAATTAGGGAAAGTGCTCCTAGAGTAAAGGAATTCACGAGTGGCCAGAGGCAAGACAGTAGAAATGGAAATGGCAGCACACTCCAGTATTCTTGCCTAGACAGAGAACAGAGAAGCCAGGCGGGCTATAGTCCATGAGGTCATAAAAGAGTCAGACACAGCAACTAAACCACAACAAGAGGCAAGGTAGAGCTAAGATGATCTAGGAACTGTCTGAGGGCCAGAGTGGGACACCATGACCCTGAAGGAGCACTCTAGAACATAGTAAGGATCTGGGTTTTATTCCAGGTTCAGTATGACTGGCTTATTTCACTCAACATAACGTCTTTGGGGGCTCATCCGTGTTGCAGTGTGTGTCAGA
Organism: Neotragus moschatus; assembly: GCA_006410615.1. Classification (NCBI taxonomy): domain Eukaryota; kingdom Metazoa; phylum Chordata; class Mammalia; order Artiodactyla; family Bovidae; genus Neotragus; species Neotragus moschatus. Next base: position 2,292,544 of record SJYA01002264.1, on the reverse strand, counting down.
ATTTCCTTCCTTTTAGAAGCAGTCCATTTATGTGTAGACCACGTTTTAGTCATCCGTTTATCTGTTGATAGCATCTTTTGCAAATAATTCTGCTATGAACATGGGTAAACAAATACCTGTTTGAGTCCCCGCTTTCAGGTCTTTTGGGTATATACCTAAAAGTGGAATTACTGGATTATATGGTAGTTAGATTTTTAATTTCTTAAGGAACTGCCGCTCTGTTTTCCATAGTGGCTGCACCATTTTACATTGTTACCAACAGTGTACAAGTGCTCCAATTTCTCTACACCCTTGCTCACAGTTGTTATTTTATGTCTTTTTGGTTTGATAGTAGCCATCCTAAGGTGCGTGTGAGGTGTTTGCTCAGTGTGCTTTTAATTTGCATTTCAGAAATCTAAAGCTTTGACGGGCTTCCCACGTGGTGCTAGTGGTAAAGAACTCACCTACCAGTGCAGGAGACAGAAGAGACTTGAGTTCGATATCTGGGTCGAGAAGATTCTCCTGGAGAAGGGAGTGGCAACCCACTCTAGTATTCTTGCCTGGAGAATCCTTTTGACAGAGGAGCCTGGCAGGCTACAGTCCATAGGGTCACAAAGAGTTGGACACAACTGAAGCGACTTAGCACTCGCAAAGCTTTGGAAGTGTTTGTGTGTGTACTCAGTTTCTCAGTCCTGTATGACCTTTGCAATCCTGTTAACTGTTGCCCACCAGGCCAGACTGGACCCAGGTAGATCCATTAAGAGGCTTTTGCAGAGGTCCTGGTAAGAGAGGGTGGTGACCTGGAGAAGATGGTGGCAGAGCTGAGAACAGAGGGTAGACTCATGTGGAAGGAGCAGGACTTGGTGATAAATAGTCAGGATTGAGGAGATGAAGGGAAGCTGAACACAGACCCTGTCTCTCTGGCTTACTCACTGGGTCAGGAACAGTTTGGGGCAGGGGTGTTTTCTCGTCCACCTCCCCCATTCACTCCAGTGAAGTGTTCATGAGAGAACACTTTGTTAGTTTCTTGAAGTTTTTCTTTTTTATTTTTAAGACAAATATTCTTATTTCTGTTAAACTAGATATACAATTATTGTTGCTAGGCAGCCAACTTTTAACATATATGTAACTGCAATTTAATTTCATATTAGCAAGACACAGATGTTGAAAAGATAACTTTGGGTAGATCTACTCACAGCAATAGTTTATAGGGAATTCCATGGTGGGCCATTGTTTAGGACTCCATGCTTTTTACTGCTGAGAGCATGGGTTCAAGATCTGGTCAGGGAACTAAGTTCCTACAAACTGTGTGGTGGGGCCAAAAAAAAATAATAATTTCTACTTTTTTTTTACTTTCTTACAGGGGTCATGGGCTTCTCCTGTGGCTCAGCTGGTAAAGAATCTGCATGCAATGTGGGAAATCTGGGTTCCATCCCTGGGTTGGAAACGATCCCCTGGAGAAGGGAAAGGCTGCCCACTCCAGTATTCTGGCCTAGAGAATTCCATGGACTGTCCATGGGGTCACTAAGAGTCAGACACAACTAAGTGACTTTCACTTTTACACAGGGGTCATATTCATCAAAGCCCTAAAGGCTAATTTTGCCTTGACCTTCGCTAGTACAGAAGTGACTCTTGATTTGTTTCCTTTCATTATGGAAGCAATTTTGTTTTTTTAAGTTGCCCGAGAGGGAGAAGTTATATTACACCCCTACCAGTTAATGCACTAAGTGAACAGCAAACTGATCCTCTCCTCATTATTTCCTGGGAAATTAATACAGCAGAACATGTCAGAAAAGCACATGGCGTGTGCTCAGTCACGTCCGATTCTTTGTGACCCCATGGACTGCAGCCTGCCAGGCTTCTCTGTTCATGGGGTTTCCCAGGCAAGAATACTGGGGTGGATTGCCACTTCTTGCTCCAGGGCCTGGTGTAGGATAGGCAACTCGACTTCCTTTTCGTGTTTAGTTTTATTTCAAAGTGCTAACTTTGTAAACTGATGACAGTGGGTTCTGAGGGGAGTGAAAACTCAGTGGGAATGAATATTACTGCTTTTAAAACAGTGGTTAAGCTTTGGTGATTATTAACTTTTTTCAGCTAACGTGAATGAAATTTTCCGCTGACAAGTAACACTAGTCACTGGGCTCTCTGCAGTTCAGACTCCAGTGCTCCATCACTGAGTTTTTCATCACAGAACTGGTGACAACTTCCACTTCCAGTCCTCATTGGAGGACTGATGATGCCTTCTGCTTTTCCCCTCCCCTGTCCAGTTCTGGGTGGTAAGCACATGTAGAGACTGGATGCCAAGCTAGGTTTTAGGGAGATAATAAGTGAGCAAGAGGCAACCAGGGAAGTACAGCCATTCTCAAAGGTTTTGGTCTCAGGTCTCCTTTATACTCTTAGAAAATATGGAGGCTCCCAATGATTTTTTGTTTAGGTGGTTTATATCCATCAGTATTTTACCATATTAGTTTTGTAAGAGTACCTGGAGAAGATAAAGGCTACCCACTCCAATATTCTGGCCTGGAGAAATCCATGGACTGTATAGTTCGTGGGGTCACAAAGAGTCAGACATAACTGAGCCACTTTCACTTCACTTCAGAGAAGTGAAAACTGAGAAATTTAGAAAAATGTTTATTAATTCTTTAAAAAAATAAAAGCCATGATATGTTGGTAGTAGAAAACGAAGAGGAACTGAAGAGCCTATTGTTAAAGGTGGTAAGAGGAGAGTGAAAAAGCTGGCTTAAAACTCAGCATTCAAAACACCTAAGATCATGGCATCCGGTCCCGTTGCTTCATGGCAAATAGAAGGGGTAAAAGAGGAAGTAGTGACAGATTTTATTTTCTAGGGCTGCAAAATCACTGCAGACAGTGATTACAGCCGTGAAATTAAAAGAGAAGCTTGTTTTCCTTGGAAGGAAAGTTTGACAAACCTAGATAGCATATTTAAAAGCAGAGACATTGCTTGCAAACAAAGGTTTGTATGGTCAAAGCTGTTTTTTCCAATAGTCATGTGTAGATGTGAGAGTTGGATCATAAAGAAGGCTGAGTGCTGATGAACTGATGCTTTCAAATTGTTGACTGGAGAAGAATTGAGAGTCTCTTGGACAGCAAGGAGATAAACCAGTTGATCCTAAACGAAATCAACGCTCAATATTCACTGGAATGACTGATGCTGAAGTTGAAGCTCCAGTGCTTTGGCCACCTGATCGGAAGAGCCGACTCATTGGAAGGGACCCTGATGCTGGGAAAGACTGAAGGCAAAAGGAGAAGAGAGAAGCAGAGGTTGAGATGGTTTGATAGCATTACCGACTCAATAGTAATTTGAGCAAACTCCAGGAGATGGTGAAGGACAGGGAAGCCTGGCATGCTGCAGTCCATGGGGTCACAAAGAATTGGACGTGACTTGGTGACTGAACAAACAACAACAGTGTTAATATCAAAAACATGTTTTTAATGAAAATAACTGACTTCCTACTTTTGCATTCCAGTCCCTTATGATGAAAAGGACATCTTTTTTTGGTGTTAGTTCTACAAGATCTTATCGGTCATCATAAAACCGTCCAACTTCAGCTTCTTTGGCATTAGTGCTTGGGGTATAGACTTGAATTATTGTGATACTGAATGGTTTGCCTTGGAAATGAACAGAGTCATTTCGTCATTTTTGAGATTACACCCAAGTACTATGTTTTGGACTCTTGTTGACTATGAGGGTTACTCCATTTCTTCTAAGGGATTCTTGCCCACAGTAGTAGGTATAATGGTTATCCAAATTAAATTCACCCAATCCAGTCCATTTTCATTCACTGATTCCTAAAATATCGATGTTCACTCTTACCATCTCCTATTTGACCACTTCCAGTTGACCTTGACTCATGGACCTAACTTTCCAGGTTCCTATGCAGTATTGTTCTTTACAGCATCGGACTTCCATCACCAGTCACATCCATAACTGGGCGTTGTTTTTGTTATGGTTCTGTGTCTTCGTTCTTTTTGGAGTTATTTCTCCACTCTTCTTCAGTAGCATATTGGGCACCTACTGACCTGGGAAGTTCATCTTTCAGTGTCCTATCTTTTTGCCTTTTCATACTGTTGATGGTGTTCTCAAGGCAAGAATACTGAAGTGGTTTTCCATTCCATTTTTTAGTGGACCACTTTTTGTCAGCACAGTCCACCATGACCCATCTATCTTGGGTGGCCCTACACAGCATGGCCCATAGTTTCATTGAGTTAGACAAGCTGTGGTCCATGTGACCAGTTTGGTTAGTTTTCTGTGATTGTTTCATTCGTATGTGGCTCAGATCATGAACTCCTTATTGCAAAATTCAGACTTAAATTGAAGAAAATAGGGAAAACCACTAGGCCATTCGGGTATGCCTAAATCGAATCACTTATGATTATACAGTGGAAGTGACAGATAGATTCAAGGGATTAGATCTGATCAGAGTGCCTGAAGAGCTGTGGACAGAAGTTCATGACATTGTACAGGAAGCAGTGATCAAGACCATCCCCAAGAAAAACAAATGCAAAAAGGCGAAATGGTCATCTGAGGAGGCCTTACAAATAGCTGAGAAAAGAAGAGAAGCTAGAGGCAAAAGAGAAAAGGGTAGATATATCCATCTGAATGTAGAGTTCCAAAGAATGGCAAGGAGAGATAAGAAAGCCTTCCTCAGTGATCAGTGCAAAGAAATAGAGGAAAACAATAGAATGGGAAAGACTAGAGATCTCTTCAAGAAAATTAGAGATACCAAGGGAATATTTCATGGAAAGATGGTCACAATAAAGGACAGAAATGGTCTGGACCTAACAGAAGCAGAAGATATTAGCAAAAAGTGGCAAGAATACACAGAAGAACTGTACAAAAAAGGTATTAATGACCCAGATAACCATGATGGTGAGATCACTCACGTAGCCCAGACATCCTGGAGTGCGAAGTCAAGTGGGCCTTAGGAAGCATCACTACAAACAAAGCTAGCGATGAGGTGATGGAATTCCAGCTGAGCTATTTCAAGTCCTAAAAGATGATGTTGTGAAAGTGCTGCACTCAATATGCCAGCAAATTTGGGAAACTCAGCAGTGGCTTCAGGATTGGAAAAGGTCAGTTTTCATTCCAATCCCAAAGAAAGGCAGTGCCAAAGAATGTTCAGACTACCACATAATTGCACTTATTTTACATGGTATCAAAGTTTTAAATTACATGCTCGAAATTCTCCAAGCTTATCTTTAACAGTCCCTGAATTGAGAACTTCCAGATGTTCAAGCTGGATTTAGAAAAGGCACAGAGGAATCAGAGATCAAATTGCCAACATCCATTGGGTCATCAAAGAAGCAAGAGAGTTCCAGGAAAACATCTGCTTCTGTTTTATTGACTACACCAAAGCCTTTGACAGTGTGGTTCACAACAAATTATGGAAAATTCTTCAGGAGATGGGAATACCAGACCACCTTACCCGCCTCCTGAGAAATCTATATGTGGGTTAAGAAGCAACAGTTAAAACTGGACATGGAACAACAGACTGGTTCCAAATTGGGACAGGAGTACGTCAAGGCTGTATATTGTCACCCTGTTTATTTAACTTATATGCAGAGTACATCATGAGAAATGCTGGTCTGGATGAAGCACAAGCTGAAATCAAGATTGCTGGGAGAAATATCAATAACCTCAGATACGCAGATGACACCACCCTTATGGCAGAAAGTGAAGAGGAACTGAGAGCCTCTTGATGAATGTGAAAGAGGAAAGTGAGAAAGCTGGCTTAAAACTCATCATACAAAAACTAAGATCATGGCATCTGGTCCCATCACTTCATGGCACATAGATGGGGAAACACCAGAAACAGAGACTTTATTTGCTTGGGCTCCCAAATCACTGTAGACAGTGACTGCAGCCATGAAATTAAAAGATAGCTATTCCTTGGAAGAAAAGCTATGACAAACCTTGACAGTGTCTCTACTTTTTAAAGCAGAGACATTACTTTGCTGACAAAGGTCTGCCTAGTCAAAGCTGTGGTTTTTCCAGTGGTCATGTATGGATGTGAGAGTTGGACCACAAAGAAAGCTGAGTGCACAAGAATTGATGCTTTTGAACTGTGGTGTTGGAGAAGACTCTTGAGAGCCCCTTGGACAGCAGGAAGATCCAACCAGTTCATCCAAAAGGAAATCGGTCCTGAATATTCATTGGAAGGACATGCTGAAGCTGAAGCTCCCATACTTTGGCTACCTGATGCAAAGAACTGACTCAGTGGAGAAGACCGTGATGCTGGGAAAGATTGAAGGCAGGAGGAGAAGGGGATGACAGAGCAGGAGATGGGTGGGTGGCGTCACTGACCCGATGAACATGAGTTTCAGCAAACTCTACGAGTTGGTGAAGGACAGGGAAGTCTGGCGTGCTGCAGTCCATGGGGTCAAAGAGTCAGAGACGTCTGAGTGACTGAACTGAACTGTACGAAAATAACTACATTTTCCAGAACAAATTCAGTGAGTGACATTGTTTTTACTTTCGCAATTCTTTTAAATGTCTAATTTAATGGAAGACAGCTGGAATCTCATTAACTTTTTTATTTAATTTGCTGCAGCACACTTATCATGTAGCCTCTGGAAAACTCCACTTGACACAGGAGAATGAGAGTGAAAAAGGCAAATGTCTTAATGTTTGGCTTCACAGACCCTCTGAAAGTGTTTTCAAGACCCATAGATATGGCCAGCTTTAGTGATAGGAGCATAGACACTAAAGCTAGATTTTAGTGAGTTCGAATTCCAGCTTTGCCACTGACCTGTTGGGCAAGACATTTAACCTCTCTGTACCTCAGTTTGCTCATATACAAAATGTACATAGGTACCTGCTTCAGTGGGTTATTATGAGGATTAAGTAGTAAGGTGTAAAGTACTTAGAACATTACTAGAAGCATCAGTTTTTATTTAAATAAATAAGCCCTGTTAATAATTCTTTCCATCAAGGAATTTAATCTAGTTAAGGAGATAGTTGAAAAACCAAACAGCTTCAGGATTTTGTATAAATTCCTTGATAGATATATTTATAGGAGAGGCTTCTCAACGTTGGGGCTAAGAGTCAGGACATTCCTGTTGTCTGAACCATATAAGGTGCAGATTTCCACCAATGTTAGAATGAGTTATAAATTCTTAATTCAGACAGTGTCCATCCCCATTAACGTTTGCTATAATTTAACTTTTTTATCTTCCTTATTCGTAATGAAAAGAGTGTGAGCAGCCTAATTGGTTTGGTTCTCTGATGCCCACTTAGAGCCAGAAACTTTATCATAATTGTCACATATGCCAACTGTGTGGGAGGGCAGGTGCTCAGAGTTCATTGCCTGGTTATGAATTAATGATAGTCAAAATGTGGGAGAACCATTTCTGTGATCCACTGGGCTTCTGTGGTACACATTTGTGATCACTTGATAACTCTGGGATGTAATTGTAAGGAGGAAATTATAGATAATATTTGTATTGAAAGTTAAACCTAATCATTTTGTTCTTAAAAATGAGAGTAAAATCTCTTAATGTAACTTTTGTTATTTTCTCATTGTTTTAGGGAATTACATTGGTTATTTATTATATTTTTAAACTTTAAACTTTTTATTTTGCATTGGCATATAGCCAATTAACAATGTTGTGATAGTTTGAGATGAACGTCTAAGGGACTCAGCCAGACACAGTGTATATTTGTTTCAAACTCTATTTAAAATGACCAAGTCTGGATTTTATTATAATAACAAGGAGCTTTAATGTGTTGAAAAGTGTAGTATGCTTATTGTAAATTCACAGTGTCACTCAAGGTTTGATAAACAGATAGTAAAGCAATTAAGATGCAATTTTTAAAAAGTTAGTTGGTAACTTATAAAAATACTGCCACACAGTTATTGTTTGTCTCGAATGAGTCCTTTTTTCTCAAGGCATGTTTAGTTTTTAATGCTTAGGTATGGTTATCGGTAGCATTAATATTGTTATTCTCATGCAGAGTTGTGTTTTTGCTGTTTTTCACAGAATGCTTTTTCCCTCTCATTGTAGATCCGACGGAGGCGCCTTGCACGACTTGCTGGTGGACAGACCTCCCAGCCTACCACCCCTCTCACTTCTCCCCAGAGGGAGAACCCCCCCGGGCCTCCTATAGCAGCATCAGCTCCAGGCCCTTCCCAGAGCCTTGGTCTCAATGTCCACAACATGACCCCCGCTACCTCCCCTATTGGTGCATCAGGTAAGTCTCACCTTCATACCTGGGAACTTTCTGTTACAGTTGTGACATTTCCACGGCAGGATAAAATGAACAGCAACTTTTTAAAATCCTACAAGCAGTGATTTAAAGATTAAGGTCATTACAGTGGGTTTTGTTAATGTCTGTTCATTTTGATGTTTTGATAGTGTTGTGTTGAAGCTGACTGTTTTCTGTAACTTTCATGCCTTTTTTCAGACAAGGCCAGGTCTTTCTCTCTGTTCTGCAGATTTTATGACTTTGGTTGATACTTTTTTTTTTTTAAGATAAAATATTATGCAAATGCAAGATTGAAATAATGGTCAGGATTGAAGTAATGGTCAGAATAATGCCTCTGATTATGGATTTCATTGTCTTCATTCTATATTGTCATAGAACCTTTTCTGTAAATTTTCAGGGTATGTAAAGTTCGCCTGGGAAATTCCCTGATAGTCCAATGGTTAGGACTCTGTGCTCTCACTGCTGAGGGCCTGGGTTCAACACCTGGTCAGGGAACTAAGATCCTATAAGCCTTGCAATATGGCCAAAAAGAAAATAAAATAGAATAAAAATTTGAACTCTTAACTACAGAAGTATTAATATAAATGAGCCATAATAAGTTCACCTGATATGATGATGTCTTATAACTGTCTCATTGATAGTTTAACTGTTGTAGAAGTTAATTTCTTTATAATTAATGAGCTCATGGTTGATATCCATGGTTGTCTTTGTTGCGAAATGTATCTTTTAAGATATCTGTCTTTTCACTAAGTGAACTTTTTTATCAAATGTAATAATTATTGACTTTATCATTATTATAATAGTTAAGATTCTGAGAAGGAAAAAGCAGGTGCTAAGAGACCTGCGTTGATCATCATATCATCTAATAATGTAGTATCTGATTGTCAGCTCTGCTCTTGTTTAATGCACTGTCACCTCTGAACAACCCGTCTTCATGATCTAGGATAACTTGTTGATTAGAAGTTATCTGTGGAGTTTCTGTTACTATAACTCTCATTAGGCATCATTGTAGGCCCTCCTAAGGCAAATAGAAATGCTTCTATGTAAATCTGCTAATTATTAAATGAGAGAGACTCAGGTCAAACATGTTAGTAATAAACGATGCCTGTGTCTGACGTTTCCTGGTTACACTGCTTGGAGAAGCTGTGGTGATCTACTAGGATTCCAATTGTGTTTTCTCCTTTTTCTGCCTTTTCCTATGGTGCCACCAGCGGTGCTGCTCGCCTCACCGTGATCAGACCCCACCTGGGATGCTGGAAAGTGTCAGGGAAGAGCTTGTGGGATGGGGAGGGACTTAAAAACTTCACTGCATCAGCAAAGTGTCCTGGGGACTTGGAACCCTGTCCGCTTTCAGCAGGCTCCTGCCGCTCCTCGCTACAGTGGGTTGTCTCGGCATGTCCCTTAGGCCCAGTCATGTCAGCCATCCCGTCTCCCCTTGTCCTCATGCCTCATCTCCCAGTCTCTAATCCGTATGTGATTTGTCACATGTACCTTTCCTTCCCCACTTCCCCAAATTCTGAAAGCCTTGTGCCAGCCACCAGCAAAATCATGCTCTGTCAGCGTCCCTTCCCCTTAGTGCTCTCACTGGATCTGACCTCTTTCTCCATTGCTTTCTCGTTTCTTCTTCTAGACCATTCTTCCTCCACCCTGAAAACACATTGGTTTGAATCTTGTGTCACCTAACAGTATTCTCCACTTCTTTCCCTTGTCGAGGCTTATATTCCAAAGCCCGCTCACCCACGGGACTCATTATGCCCACTATTTGTCTGTCCAGCACTGTTTCTGTGTTAATTTGTGATGATTTCATTAGCCATGTGGGATGATCCTTGCAGAACTCCGACCTCTCTGTTTCTTGAGCTCCTCCCCTTCAGCGACCTTTCCTTCCCTCTGACTCCAGCCACTCACTGCCGTGGTCAGACTCTAGATTTTTCAGCCTCAGCAACTTTCTGACTACTACCTTCGGCTTTTTAGCTCACCCCTCTGTGCCCAAATCCTCAGTGTTCCCTCGGGGCTACAGTCCATTGACCCATCACCTTTTTACTTTCGTCATTTACTTTTCCCCTTCTCGTGTCCTTACTTCCCTCCTCAACCTGCGGAAATTTCATGGCCCGTTACTGCTGTCACTCCTCCTCTGGCCTCTCTCTCACTGTCTTCCTCCCTTAAAGTATGATCCTCGTCTTAAGTCCCAGTTCCCTCCTGTTCTTGGTCTCTTGCTGTGAAATAAGGCTAGAGAAAAACCATACTAGCAGTCTTATTTCAGAGCCATTATCACAAACTCAAGGGGACCCTTAATACTAGTGGGTAATTGTACGGTATTTCCTTGTTCACTCTCCCAGTCTGTTTCAGTCTATTTCATACCTTCTCTAATCTGTAACACCTCTTCTCCATGTACACTCTTGGCTGGTGGCCCAGCTTCCAGGTTTGTGGAGAGAGCAGATATGGGCAGAAGGGAATCTACCTCCTTCAACTTTGATCCTGCCTCCACTGCCAACCAGTATGTGTGGCCAGTTCTTGTCATAGTTGAACTGTCCCTGCCCTTGCTGCCGTCTGTACCCTGGATCCCATCTCCTCTCACTGGCCAGAGCCATTGCTACAGCAGTTCCTGTCATCTCTCTTGCTTCATCCGGTTCTCCATCTCAAGTGGAAACCTTTTAGTTTTGTTTAAACAGCCATCGTATACATGCTGTTCCTTCTCCCATCATGGGAGTAAATAAAAAAGAACTCTGATCTCATATCCCCTGCTGACTTCCACCCACCTCTCTGCGCCCCTTCACAACAGAACTTCTAGAATGAGTTGCCTATCCTTAGTCTCCTCTTTCTGTCCTTGCACCTTGCTGAGTCGAGTCCCATCAGGTGAGGCCTCCTGTGGTCAGCTCTGAGTCACTGTCTGGTCTGACCTGTCAGCTCCATTCCACGTGGCTTTGGTCTTCTTCTCCCTGAAACACTCTCTTCAGCTTCAGAGCATTACACTCCTGATTTTCATCCTGTCTCCATCCGTTCCTTCTTAGTTCTTTGTATGAGTCTTTTTCATTTCCCAAGCTTCTAAAGGTCAGGGTTCAAGGGCTCAGTATTTAACCTCTTTTCCTTTCCATCTCTATGCTTATTCTCTTATTAGTTTTATCCCGTTTCCTGGGTTTGATTAGTATTTCTAATTTGACAAAGTTGGTACCTCCAGCTCAGGCCTGTTCTTTGAACTTCAGTGTGAAGTTCATCTGATACACGTCTCACAATTAACACATTCAGAATCAAGTTCGTGATATTTCCTTACATCTTATTTTTTCTTAGAACTCTATCTCAGTAAATGATAACTCATTTTTTTTTTTTTTTTCTAGTTGCTTAAGCATAACATGGCATTCCTGGTGGCTCAGATGGTAATGAATTGACCTGCAGTGGAGGAGACCTGGGTTCAATCCCTGGTTAGGGAAGATCCCCTGGAGAAGCGAATGGCAACCCACTCCAGAATTCTTGTCTGGAGAATTCCATAGACAGAGGAGCCTGGTGGGTTCGTGGGGTTGCAAAGAGTTGGACATGACTGGGTGACTAACACTTCACTCTTCTTCAAGCTTAAAACATTCTCTCTTCTTTTTACCTCAGATTCTAGGTTGAGAGTCAGCAAATTCTTTCTTTAAAGGGCCAGCTAGTAAATATTTTTGGCTCTGCAGGCTGTGCAGTCTCTGTCACAAAGATTCTTCTCTGCCCTCTAGCACAAAACAGCCATAGACTTTGTGTCAACTGATGAGCATTGCTGTGTTTCAGTAAAACTTTATTTACAAAAATAAGTAAGTGTGGCTGTGAACTGAGGCTTGCTGACCTCTGTCCTAGGTCCATCACCAAAATTTAGAACCAGACTCAGTTCTCACTACCTCTTCTCATCTCACCGCCTCTCCTGCTACTACCCAGGTTCAAGGCACTTGCGTATCTCACCTGGACCACTAGAGTGGGCTCTAGACGTGTCCCTTCGTGCCTGCCCTGGCTTCACCTCAGTCTATTGTTCATGCAGAGCCAGACTGGGTTCCAATGAAGCATGACTACAGCACTGCAAAGCATTATTCTTTTCAGCAAGGAGGATAGTTATTGTCACAACAGTAACCAGCAGACTTAGGCAACTCTGAATGGTTCATTCTTGGCAGATGCACCTCTGTGCTGTTAAGTCACCATTGTGTTTCTCGTAATCATCATTATTCATAATCACAAACGGGGAGATATTATTAGCCATACTCTTGGCTGATTGGATAAACAGATTTTTAGGAAGTGAAGTGAAAGTCACTCAGTGGTGTCCAACTCTTTGCAACCCCATGGACGATTTACAGTTCATGGAATTCTCCAGGACAGAATGCTGGAGTGGGTAGCCTTTCCCATCTCCAGGGGATCTTCTCAACCCAGGGATCGAACCCAGGTCTCCTGCATTGCAGGCAGATTCTTTACTAGCTGAGCCACAAGGAAAGCCCAGATTTTCAGGAACTTACTAAATAGATTTAAGTAAAACAGAAAATAAACCCCTCCTAAGACAGGTCACATCTTTTGTTGTCTTCTGGCCTCAATCGAAATAAAAGTCAGAGTCCTTAGCTCGACCTGGGGCTGCATGAGGTCTTGCCCTGAACCTGTTCTCTCTCCTTGCCCTTCTTCCTCCTTCAGCTACAACTGTGCTGGCTTCCCCTCTGTACCTGGGACATTCCAGACATGGTTCTTGTTTGTGTTTGTTTTTGTGTGTCTGTGTGTATTAGTTGCTCGATCCTGTCCAACTCTTTGAGACCCCATAAACTGTAACCCGCCAGGTTCCTCTGTCCATGGGATTCTCCAGGCAAGAATACTAGAGCAGGTTGCCATTCCTGTCTCCAGATCTTCCCAACCCAGGGACTGAACCCGAGTCTCCTACATTGCATGTGGATTCTTTATTGACTGAGCTACCAGGAAAACCATGGTACCTGTTGGGGGCTTTTATGTTTGCTGTTTCTTTGCCTAGAATGCTCATACCCTAAAATCCACACAGCATTTTCCTTCTACTCTTCATATGTTTACCCGAGTGTCACTTTTTCAAAAAAGCCACCTTGTCTACACTTGATCTTAGCCAAAAGGCTGAGAAGCGATGACCACCTTGTCTAAATGTTCAGCCTGTATCTGACATAGACACCTTTTCCTCGAGCTCTTGTTGCCCGCCAACATAACATGTATATTACTTGTTGTTGTTCTTCAGTCGTGTTCGACTCTTGCGATCCCATGGACTGCAGCATGCCAGGTTTTCCTGTCCTTCAGTCTCTCCTAGAGTTTGTTCTGATTCATGTCCATCGAGTCGGTGATGCCATCCAACCATCTCATCCTCTGTCGTCACCTTCTCCTCCTGCCTTCAATCTTTCTCAGCATCATGGTCTTTTCTAATGAGCCAGCTCTTTGCATCAGGTGGCCAAAGTATTGGAGCTTCAGCTTTAGCATCAGTCCCTCCAATGTATATTCAGGATTGATTTCCTTTAGGACTGACTGATTGGATCCCCTTGCAGTCCAAGGGACTCTTAAGAGTCTTCTTCATCACCACAGTTCAAAAGCATCAGTTTTCTGGTGCTCAGCTTTATGGTCCATCTCTCACAGCTATACTTGACTACTGAAAAAACCATTGCTTTGACTAGGCGGACTTTTGTCAGCAAAGTAATGTCTCTGCTTCTTAATATGCTGTCTAGGTTTGTCATAGCTTTTCTTCCAAGGAGCAAACGTCTTTTAATTTCATGGCTGCAATCACCATCTGCAGTAATTTTGGAGTCCTGAGAAATAGAATCCATCACTGTTTCCATTACTTGTAGTGTATCCTGTTTTTTCTGCTTCCTTTCCTAGTGTGTGAGCTTCATGGGGGTGGGGACTTGTGTGCATTTTATTCATGAAAACAGTGTGAGTAGTTTCTATGAGGATGATGATGCCTTGTGCTTACCTCTGTGATCCTAGATGGCAAACATAGGGCCAGTTGGTAGCTTTATTATCCACTGAGTATGAAGGGAAGACTTCTGTTCCAGAATGAAGTGCTTCTTGGACAAATACTGGCTTGGCTGCCACCCGTGGTAAAAGGTTCTGATCCGGTAGTGACCAGGCAGTTATTCTGCAGTCTTTTTATTGCTTAACCCTTGGACTGCAAGGAGATACAACCAGTCAATCCTAAAGGACATAAACCCTGAATATTCATTTGAAGGACTGATGCTGAAGCTCCAGTACTTTGTCCTCCTGATGCAAAGAGCCGACTCACTGGAAAAGACCCTGATGCTAGGAAAGATTGAAGGGGGCATCAGAGGATGAGATGGTTGGAATGACTCAATGGACGTGAGTTTGAGCAAACTCCAGGAGATAGTGAAAGACAGGGAAGCCTGGCATGCTACAGTCCATGGATTTGCAAAGAGTCGGATGTAACTAAGCAACTGAACACCAATTTCTTAATCCAGGTGCTTTCAGTACAAGTGACAGAAGCGAGGGTTCGGAAGTTGGCTGTGAGTCCTATGGTTGCTTCTCCCATCTGGCCCCAGCTTCTGCATTGCCACCTACCTTTGTATTAGTTTCCTGAGGCCATCATAGCAAAGTATCCAAAACTTGATGATTTAAAATAATAGAAATTGTCCTCTCACAGTTCTGGAGATTAGAAGTCTGATGTCAAGGTGTTGGCAGGGCTGTGCTCCCTCTGAAGGCTGGAAGGAAGAATCCTTGCCTCTTCTAGCTTCAGTTGGTTGATGGCACTCCTTGTTTTTTTCTTGGCTTGTGGCAGCATCACTCCAGTCTCTGCTTCAGTCTTCTTATGCCCATGTTTCTGTGTGGCTGTGTTCAAGGTTCCCTCTTGTTTTTGGGGTGAAGGGACTGCACTACATGACTTGTAGTAGCTTCCCAGGTGGTACTAGTGGTAAAGAGCCTGCCTGCCATTGCAGGGGACATAAGAGACTTGGGTTCCACCCATGATCAGAAAGATCCCCTGGAGAAAGGAAGGAATGGCAACCCACTCCAGTATTCTTGCCTGGAGAATCCCATGGACAGAGGAGCCTGGCGGGCTGCAGTCCATGGGGTTGCAAAGAGTTAGACACAATTGAAGCGACTTAGCACACAATATAATGTTGCTTCTGCCTGTCTTAAAGCTTTATAAACATGGTGAATGTTTTTCTTACACATGATAGCTGTTTTTCTGGTCATCGTCATTGATAATGTTGCGTTTACATTTCAGCTTATCCAGTGTTTACTTAGGGCTGTTGCAGGTCAAACACGGTGCTCGGTCATGGAAGCACAGAGATGAGAGAGACTCATTTTCTTTCCTGGAAGCACTTACAGTCCAGCAGTGGAGAAAATGTTCTTTAGTTTCCTTTTAAAAATCTGTGCTTATGAAATTCCTGGGATGAGAGACTGGTTTTCTTGGTTCCTTCCCTCATCTTGAGATTGTTCTATGATTACCTAGTCTTCAGAAATTCTTAACCCTCTGGGATGGCTTTTCTTTTATAGTCTTGTTTTGGAATTATGCTTATCTCCCCTCTGTTCCCTCTGTTGTTTACCCATCGGACATCTTGAACATGTCCAATAAAGCCTCACCCTCCCTGGCTGTCATGACCTCTCCCAAGCTGTGGTCATTCTTGCTCAAGAGTTCCCCTGTGAATCCTTTATCAGACAAGTTCCATCTTGACAGAATGATTAGGCCTGGTGGAGCAAGTTCTCTCGTTGCCTTTTTTGTCCCTAGTCTTGTGTTTCTTAACTGTGGTCATTCCATTTCCCTTTGGCAAACTGGGGATAACCTTCTCAAAAAATACTTTTAAATGCATGTATCATAAAACATGAAGGTATACGAAGGAGACCAATTGTATTCAAATATAATTATCAGAACAGTTTTAAAGATTATGATACCCATACTTCATGTGTTCCTCAATGAAGGACTTCAAATAAAATATCTGGAAGCTAGTCAGAGAGCTACTGTCATTTTGACCCCCTCAGTTGTGTCTCCCTGTGTGTGTGGTCAAGGTCTGCTGCTCTGGAAGCAGAATTGAGCAGCCAGGGCCTGTTAGAAACAACCAAGAAGCCAATGATACGTTTGGCTGGCCTCCCGGCTGGTTCCGAGGTCTGTGTTAGAGGCAGAATCTCTTTTCTCTAACTGCTAGTCTTTAATATGCTTAGTAATAGCCCACATTCTTTTTTAGCATTATGCTTGCAAATGGCCTTTGTCATGCTTCCACTTGTGCATATGAACACATGTTTAATGCTTTTTACCTTCAGGCACTGTCTTAGGAGCCAGGGCTGCAGAGATGGGCAAATCTCAGTTAAGGCGTGCTGAAGGGCTCACTGTCTAGGGGGAGGAGGTGGGCTTGTGCAGGGTCCTCCACGACAGGAAGGCCCACAGTCGCTGCCTCAGACTCATGACTGTGGCGTTTGATTTGTAATTATGGTTATTAGGTAATATTGGGTTGAAAAACCCAAATAAACTTTTTGGCCAATGCAATATGATATATTTTATGTATATTTTTAGTTAATCCAATTTTTTTTAATAAAATTACTTTTTAGATTTATTGAAAAGTTGCACACATACAGAGAGTCCCCTTATGTCCTTCACCCATTTTCCCCTAATGTTAATATCTGGTACATTTATCAAAACTAACATTATCCTTAGTATTTTATTATCAACTAAACATAAGTGTCCTTAGTCTCATTTAGTCTGGACAGTTTTTCAGCCTTTTTGTGTTTTTCATGATTTTAGCAGTGATGAAGAGTACTTTGTGGAAATTTTCCTTACTTTGGCTTTATCTTGGTGTTGTCATGATTAGACTGGGATTTGGGTATAGGAGGAAGACTGTCATAAAGGTGAAGTTTCTCATCAGACATCTCTGGTGATGTTGATCTTCATTCACTTCCCTGTTAAACTAGGGTTCACAGGGTCTCTCCACTGTAAAGTGAAGATTTTTCCTTTTCCAAACTCATTTCTTTGGAATTGAATTCCTAAGTTCAGCCCAGTTCCTAAGTTTTACTTGCCCCTGCAGGGGTAAGTGTGTACATATATTTTAAATTCTTCTGTAAGGGACATTTGTCCAATTATTTATTTAATCCTTATTTACATCAGCATGCTAAGTTGATTCAGTTGTGTCCAACTCTTTGCAATCCCATGGACTGTAGTGCACCAGGCTCCTCTGTCCGTGAGATTTCCCAGGTGAGAATACTGGAGTGGGCTGCCAGGCCCTCCTCCAAGGGATCTTCCTGATCCAGGGGTCAAACCCATATCTTGTGTCTCCTGTGTTGGCAGGTGGGTTCCTTACCATTTGCATTACCTGAGAAGCCCCCATCAGCATGAACTCATGTATATTTATTTTACTCTTTTGAGCTTTAATTCATATTGCTGTTTCATTTATTTCTGCAATTTTTTAAAAATGCAAGCTGTTCCGATTTTGGCCATTGGGAACTCTTTCATGTTGACTTCTTTCCTGACATGCTTATCCTTTTCGTTTTTTGAGTACTGTCTTTCTGGCATTTGTAAAACGCTGCAGGCTCATCTTATATTTTCTCTGCCCCAGCCATAGAATCAGCCCTTTCTTCTCAGAGCAGTCATGGTCTTTTGATTCCAGATGTATGATTCTCTGCATGATTAGTTCTATGGAATATTCAGAACAAATTATAAATGTCATATTTAGAACCAGTCATAAATATCATATTTGGAACCAGACATAAATATGAAGATCAAAGCAATTTTCCAATTTGTGTTGTTGGTTTTCTTGTCCCAAGATTTTAGACATTACTGTTTTACTTTACAGGTCTGAAATTCCATTTCATTTGTGTTTATTCACAAGAACAAACTTGTTTCACCAGGAAATTAGCTGATGATCAGATATGTCATTCTGCTTTATGTAATAGAATATGTTCATTTTCATTCATGTTGGGGTGATGTTCGTATTGGCCAAATAAGATAGAACTATACTTTGTATGTTTCATGAATGCTAACCACTTAGCTAAGTTCATTGTCAAGGTCTATGTAAAATGCTTTAGAATTTTGATTAGCAGTGGAATGAATGATTCCTTTTATAACATTAATGTCTTTTCAAGTTTTCTTTTTTAATTTTAGAAGGTATACAACATATATAGCTTTGGTTTAAAGTAGCTGTGACTGAAGAACTGTTCAGCACTTTAGGGTAAAGCAAACTGCAGCATTTTCTGTGGAGTGAGAAGACTTGAGTTTTAATCTTTGTTCTGTTTCTGACTTGCTGAAGTTCCAAAGGGAAGTCTTAGACTTAGTGGATCTCAGTATTCTTATCTGTAAAAGAGGATTGGGCAAAAGCTTTAAAGTCACCTCACCCCGCTTCCCTTCCTTTTTAACAGCTCGATTGAGGATTGAAGGCTCATTTTGGTGACTCAGTGCTTTCTTTTTCAATTAAAAAAAATTTTTTTATTGGAGGATAATTTTTCTACGATAATTGTGTTGGTTTCTGCTGTACAACAACAGGAGTCAGTCCTGGGTATCTGTGTATATGCCCTCCCCCTTGCACCTTCCTGCCAGCCTTCACCCTCCTCCCCACCCCGCTCGGTTACTGCAGAGTGCTGGGCTGGGCTCCCTGTGCTGCTTCTGTTTTACACCTGTTCGAGTATGTGTCAACGCTGCTCTCGGTTCGTCCCACCGTCTCCTTTCCCCGCTGTGTCCGCAAGTCTGTTCTCTGCATCTCTATTCCTGCCCTGCAAACAGATTCATCAGTGCCATTTTTCTAGATTCCATACATAAACATTAATATACTGTGTTTGTGTTTCTCTTTCTGACTTACATCACTCTGTATAACAGCATCTAGGTTCTTGTACTTCAGTTCAGCTGACTCACATTTGTTCCTTTTTATGGCTGAGTGTGCTTCTTTTTATACTAGGGTTGAGCAAGCTTGTGCATTTGTGTTGTGTGTGTGTCTAAAATCCTGGAATAGATCTAGTGTTATAGCTTGAAAGCAGTTAATCTGGTCTAGTGTATACCTGAATGGGAATGTCACTCAGGAAATGCTACAATATTCGGAGGAAACACTTACAGAAATAAAATCCTTATTATTTACTTTTTTGTAGAAACAAATTCATACTTTTAACAAGTTCTCGTTATTCATAAAAATTGGGAAAGCTGCCATCTTCAAAGGCTGTAGTTCATATTTTATTAAGTACACGTGGTTCCTCCATTCTGTTATGTACACTTTAACTTTTTAAAGATTTGTTTTTTAGTTGCCATGTAGAAATTTTACTCATCTTCTAAGAAAGAATCAGAGGAGTTTATGTCTGTATTTTAGTTCTTTAGTGTCTGGCTTTATGGAGATGAAGACTGGGGGGGAAAAAAATCTGCATTCCTTGAAATGGCCTCCCTGACAGCCATCCCGCAAGTTAGAACGGGAAAAGGGTGAAGATAATAAAAGACTTGTATGATATGAAGATAAAGTAGTATTTTGTGCTGTTGTTTTGAATTTAGTTATAGTATTTGATTTATATTGCTTCTAAATGAAGTCAGAGCCCTTCCTTTTTAGTTTTTGTTTATTTATTTATTTGTTTTTGGTTGCACTGAGTCTTTGCTGCTGTCCGAGGGCTTTCTCTAATTGTGGTTAGCAGGAGCTACTCTTTGTTGTGATGTCCGGGCTTCTCATTGCATTGACTTCTCTTGCTGTGGAGAACGGGCTATAGGGCCTTCGGGTTTCAGTAGTTGCAGCACACGGGCTTAGGTGCCCCATGGCATGTGCAGTCTTCCAGGACCAGGGATCGAAACCAAATCCAAATTCCCTGACAGGTAAATTCTTTTTTTTTTTTTTTTGACAGGTAAATTCTTAACCACTTGACGACCAGGGAAGTCTGAGACATTCAGTTTTTTAAGTTTTAAGACAGCAGTAGGGTCCCTCCTAGATTCTAGATGGTATATAAAGATGGGGAGCATTGGCAAACATAAATTCTGGGGCAGATTTGCCCTATTTGACACTTATGAATGTCATGTGAAAGGTTCAGGGAAAAAAATCAAGTGATATTCTTGTCTTATAAAAATAGTGGAAATAGATTGTATTATGCCATAGGGTATACTCTGACACTCTATGAGTCTAGGATTATTGTACTCATAGTATACCATAGTACTCATAGTACACTGGATTACAAGTACAGTATTTTAAACAACTTACTGTAATTATTAGTTTAATTTTAGAACTGGTTTTTATAAAGTGGAGATTTAAAGGCTACTAAATTGATATCCCATAAAAATTGTTGAACTTTATTATTTTACTAAAAAGTTGTCAGGTAAAATGATATTCTCTTAAGGACATTGTTGATGCTCTGTTATTTGCTCCTTCAATAAAGATCTGTTGGGAATTTATTTTGGATTGTTGTTGTTCAGTCACTCAGTCATGTCTGACTCTTTGCCACCCCATGTACTATAGCATGCCAGGCTTCACTGCCCTTCACTGTTTCCCAGAGTTTGCTCAGACTCATGTCCATTGAATCGGTGATGCTTACACTTGAATTAATTATTTAAAGTTTTACAATCTTCTCTAAGCTTATTTCAGAATTCTCATCACATCAGATGATTTTTATGTCTTAATGGAAATCTACTTATGAATAGTTAGTTCTAGAAGGTCTTGTAGGTCTTCATAGAACTGTTCGACTTCAGCTTCTTCAGCATTACTGGTTGGGGCATATATTTCTTGATGAAAGTGAGAGAGGAGAGTGAAAAAGTTGGCTTAAATCTCAACTTTCAGAAAACTAAGATCATGGCTTCCAGTCCCATCACTTCATGGCAAATAGATGGGGAAGCCGTGGAAACAGTGGCTGACTTTATTTTTCTGGGGTCCAAAATCACTGCAGATGGTGATTGCAGCCATGAAATTAAAAGACGCTTACTCCTTGGAAGGAAAGTTATGACCAACCTAGACAGCATATTAAAAAGCAGAGACATTACTTTGTCAACAAAGGTCCATCTAGTCAAGGCTATGGTTTTTCCCTAGTCATGTATGGATGTGAGAATTGGACTATAATGAAAGCTGAGCACCGAAGAATTGATGTTTTTGAACTGTGGTGTTGGAGAAGACTCTTGCGAGTCCCTTGGACTGCAAGGAGATCCAACCAGTCCATCCTAAAGGAGATCAGTCTTGGGTGTTCATTGGAAGGACTGATGTTGAAGCTGAAACTCCAGTACTTTGGCCACCTGATGCGAAGAGCTGACTCATTTGAAAAGACCTTGATGCTGGGAAAGATTGAGGGCAGAAGAAAGTGATGACAGAGGATGAGATGGTTGAATAGCATCACCAACTCAATGGACATGGGTTTGGATGGACTCTGGGAGTTGGTGATGGCCAGGGAGACCTGGCGTGCTGCAGTTCATGGGGTCATAAAGAGTCGGACATGACTGAGTCACTGAACTGAACTTATGAATAATGAATAATAAAGATTTAGTTTCTCTTTCCCTTCTGAGTCCTGAAAAAGTTTTAATAAACAGATACATGTTAAAACCCTGCTATCAGGAGTGGGTAAAGTCTTCAAAGAAGAGAGATATGAAAGAGTAGTAAGTGGATTTTCTTGGGATGCTGGGAGGGTTAACATTTTAATCCACTTGATAGTTGTTTCAGCTACAAGTGCTAAGTTGTTTTGTTTTTTAAAACATGAGCCATTTTCCTTTCAGTAATATAGTATGCATTGCCTGGAAATGCCTGGGTAAGCTTTTTTTTTTTTTGTAGAAAGATTAAACTCATAGAGTTAAAGTAAATTTTAAAATTCTATGAACAACTTGGTTTTGAAGATTTTGATAGAAACACCATGACCCTGTGTGCCTGGCTATGGTTCACTGCACTCTAGGCTCTGTGAGGTCAGGGATGGCAGGATGTTTGTTTTTCCCAAGCTATTGCAAGATAAGATGTTCAGTCAATAAATGGGTTGATCTGTATTTAAGGAAATAGCTTAGATGGATCTATTTGTACATTTTCAATATCTTATTATGAAAATTTGAAGTGCCCAGCAAAGTAGAAGGAACTTGGCACTGAATGCTTATATAGTAAGTGCCCTACACACAACCCTTCAAGTTGGGAACTTGCAAAGAGCCAAACATGAGTTTGCATGTTCAGTCACATAAGTTGGTTAACATGTCTGGTGTACATTGTCACGGGTGTGCATCCTCCACAAATGGTTGTGCTTTTGTGTACTTCACTGTACGGTACGGTATAGAGTACAGCAGTACTGGGTCTTTATTTAAGCCCAGGATGTCTGGAAGCAAGCATAAAAGCAGCAGTGATGTAGCTGGTACTAGTGTACTTTTCAAGGTACTATTAAAATTAAAAATGTTTTGTTTCTTGTGTTTGTTTTTTATGTATTCTTTGTGTGAAAACTATTACAAATCTATTACAGTACAGTACTGTATGGCCCGTTATGCTAGGCTAACTTTGTTGAACTTAAAAACAAACTGGGCTTAATGAGCGCACCCTGGCAAGAGCGTGTCCATATGTAGGGGACTTACTGTATGCCTGTCGCCTAGATTCTACCATTATCATTTTACTCTGCTTGCTTTATCACTCATCTCTCCATCTATCTGTCTTCCTATCCATTCAGTAACGTGTCTCATTTTTGGTCCATTTCAAGGATATTTCTGGACTGTCATGAAGCTCATTTGTACTCAGGGCCCATCGTCTGAATTAATGAAAGAGAAGGTGATGAGGAGTCAGTTTTAGATATCAGATGTAGCTGTTGTTACTGACCTCGTATGGTACTTATTGATAAACTGGTTTCCACCGATGTTGCTATGATTTTAACGTCACTTGGTCTTCAGTGCAGTCTTGGTAGAAATTCCTCAGCGCACAGCTTTCATGGTGGTAATGAATGCCGATGGTGTGTGTTTACTGTTGCCATCATAAACAGCTTTACTGTTATCTCACGCGAGACTTCCTCTTTTATGTCTCTTTGGTTAGGAGCAGCCCATCGGAGCCAGAGCAGTGAGGGAGTCAGTTCTCTCAGCAGCTCGCCCTCCAATAGCCTTGAAACGCAGTCCCAGTCTCTCTCACGTTCCCAGAGCATGGATATCGATGGAGTCTCTTGTGAGAAAAGGTAAAGTAAGCCAGTTTTCCAATAAGTTGCTTTACTGATAGAAAGGGAAAGAAAGATCCATTCACTTTAGTGTCTAGTCCAGTGGTCTCACATGCCAGCCCAGAGGTCCATGCCAGCCCTTAGCTTGATTAGCGCTCAGTTTATTAAACTGAAAGGTCTTTGTATTACTCTGAAGTGATCTTCATACCTTTTTTTAAGTTTGGGTGCTGAAATGTCTTTTATGAAATATTGGTACAGGTGGTAAGAAAAATTTTTGCTTAATGTCTTTATTTTGTAAGTACAAAGTTGGCAAACATAGATCAGCACCTAAAAATTTCTTCAAAGATTTACTACTTGGTGAAAAAAATTTTTTTTAACTTGATAAAAAAATTTTTTTAACAGTTTGAAAGGGTGTAGGCAGGTAAGCAAATGTTCTAGGAGCTCCATGAGGATCAGGGTGCCCTGGAGTAGAGCCATCCTGGGTTGCACAGGCGTGCAGGTCTGCTGTGAGTAGACGACAGAGTGGCCGAGGGGTTGACTCCTTTACTCCTTGGACAGCCAGACCCCCACGACGTGGCTCCTCTGCCCTCATGCAGCCCCCTCTGTTTCTGTTAGTGGGCCAGACAGATAACATTTTCTAGGTGTGTTAGAATACTGGGGTGTTGTGCACTTTAGGTTGGGGTGAGGAGCCAGATCAGAGATCACCCCACTTTAGGCAAGAATTCAGAAAGGACTACACTGCCAGCAAAAAGATCAAATAGAAAAAAATCAACCACATAGAGGAAAAACAATTGTGTTCTTACTACCTTTGCTCTGAGTGGATGAATTTTTTAAAACTCAAGTCAACTCTGCAATTTCACGGCCAGTGGGTAATTTTCATGTGGGTTTAGCACCTAAATTTACACTTAACTGTTGTAGTCTGAAAAACCTCAGGCTAAGAACTGTCATATACAGTGGACCTTTTCATGTCTTTAAGCATCTAGCAGAAACAAACAGAAATCATCCAAGTGTTCAGAGAATGTCCTTAGAAAAATTTCTAAGAAATATGAACTCATGGTCAAAAATTAAAGCACACTCAGCGACTCTCTCTCTTGAGTCTGCCCGTGTGTCTATCCACATGTAGTCTTTCTCTTCCTAATAAACACTTTACTTGTTTCACTTTAAAGAAAAAAAAAAGCATACTAGAAAAAACCCACCACATGTAAAAGTCTGTAGAATCAGTAACAATAGAATTCTTCACCTAGACTCATTGGGGTTTTGGAATTGTCAAATAGAGAATGTAAAATTTGTATTAACTAAATTTTAAAAAGTATTGAAAATGTGAATAAGAGGCAAGCAACTATAAAAACAACCAAGTGCATTTGAAAAAGAACTGAATATAATTTCTAAAAATGAAAAGATAGTAATACACAGTGGGTTAAGATAACTAAAGAGAAAATTAACAAATGGAATGATACAGCTAAATAACTTACCTAGAGTGTACCACAAAGAGAAAAAGAGATGAAAAATATGAAAGATGTTTAGAAATAGAGGACAAGAGGACGTAAATTTAATATATAGCTGATAGAAGTATCAAAAGGAGAGAGCAGGCACACTGGGAGATTTCTCACCTCTCTCCTTGTTCCATTGTTTTTTCCTCTGCTGATTTGAAAGCCATTATGAAAATGATAAACGGCTGAGGATTTGTCTAGAGTTGATAAATATATGAATCTTCAGGTTCAGGAAGCCCTATAACTTATGAGCAAGGTAAATAAAAGGAAATTTGTATCTAGACATTTTATAGTTAACTTGCAGAAAACCAAAGACAAAGACATTTAAAGCAGCCAAGAGAAATGAGAGATTATCTACAAAAGGATGATAGTTAGATATCTCAGTGATGGAGGGCAGAGGACTATGGAATCAGTGTTAAGTGCTGAGAGAAAGTAACTGTCAGCTGAGAACTGTGTGTATTTGTGGAACTATCTTTTAAGAGCAGGGGAGAAATAAAGATATTTATAGATGTAAAAAACAAATGTGAACAACTGATGGTCTGCCACAAGAAGACCCCAAATTTTAACAGATGCATTTAAGAAGGAAAATGTATATGGCTGATTCACTTTGCTGTACACTAGAAACTAACACAACATTGTAAAGCAACTATAATAAAAATTAATTTTTTAAAAAGCTACAAGGGTATATTGTACAGCACGGGGAATACAGCAAATACTCTATAATAACTCTAAATGTAGTAGAACCTTTAAAACTTGGAAATCACAACATGGTACACCTGTCATTTACATAATACTATGTACCAACTATACTTCAAGAAAAAAAAAAACTTTTTTTTCCTCAAAAAAAAGAAAATGAACTCAAGACTAATGTGTGAGATGCAAGGAGGAAAGATGAGTTAAGAAAAATAATGAATATGTGCTAAATCTGAACACTGATGGTTTAAGACAGTGATAACAGTGTATGAAATAATGGAGAGAGAAGTAAATAATCTGATCTTAACACAGTGGCAACAGAATAGCAGTAGCAGATGAAGCTGGAAGGGGAGTGACTGTCTACTTGGGAGAGGGGTAAAGATAGTGGCAAGCTCTTAGACTTTGAGTCAATACTTCATAAAATTTCGAGAATAACCACTAAAGGAATAGAAAGAGTGTATTTTCAAACCAGTAAAGGGAAAATATGAAACAAGGTTGGGGAGGGGAGGGAATTTAAGTCAATTCAAAGAAAAGGAGGAAAGAAACACAAATTTTTAAGAAGAGGCAAACAGCACAAAATAAGATGGTTATAAAAGAAATGAAAATGTCAATAATCACCATAAGTCACAATGAAAAGTCATAGGTTGGATTAAAAACAAAATAGAACCCAGCTTTCTTTTTGTTTACTGAAGATATACCTGAAACACTAGGTTAGAGAAAGCATGAAACTGAAAGAAAGGGAAAAATATACTAGGCAAATACTAAACAAAATAGGGATAAATGTATTAATAAATTAAACTTTAAGTTACAAAATATTACTAGAAGTAAGCACTGTATAATGATAAATGTTTAGTTTACCAGCAGGATATAACAGTTTTCAAAATATTTATATGTACTTAGTAATATAATAACATATAATAAAGCAAATCTTGATAGAACTAGAGGAAATTGACACATACCTAATATAATGGGAGATTTTTAACATATCTCTTTCAGCCATCAATAGAGCAAAGAGAATGAACAGCAGTAAGCATATGGACAAATTAAATAACACAGCTAGCAAGCTTGATCTAATGAAGGATACTGAGCTTTGCAGTCTACAATTGGAGAATACACGTGTTTTTCTGATACCCATCAACCAGAAAGGTTCAGGAGTCAGAATCATATTGATAATGTTTTCTGACGTTAGGTTAGATAATTCATGTAGGGTTAAAAAAAACCCATAAATCTGGAAATTAAAAAAAACCCAGCATGCTTCTAAATACAGGTCCAAAAAGAAATGATGATGGAAATCTGAACTGAACAATAACAAATATTATATGCCATCATTTGTGTGTCACAGTTAATGGGGTCCTTGGAAGAGAATATAAAGCTATATATATATATATATATATATATAAATAATACTAAAAAAGAAAAAAGAATATAAGTAAATACTTGGAATTAAACTCCGTTTCTTGGAATAATGTTTCCTTTGGATATCTGCATGGCTTGCTGCTGCTGCTGCTAAGTCGCTTCAGTCATGTCCGACTCTGTGTGACTCCATAGATGGCAGCCCACCAGGCTCCCCCTGTCCCTGGGATTCTCCAGGCAAGAACACTGGAGTGGGTTGCCATTTCCTTCAATGCATGAAAGTGAAAAGTGAAAGTGAAGGCGCTCAGTCGTGTCTGACTCTTAGCAACCCCATGGACTGCAGCCTACCAGGATTCTCCGTCCATGGGATTTTCCAGGCAAGAGTACTGGAGTGGGGTGCCATTTTGCCTTTTCCGGTGCATGGCTTACCTCCTTCCTGTTTTTTGCCTAGGTAGTATTTCAGTGAGGTGACCCCATTTAAATGGGAGAGCCCTGCCTTCTCAATTACCTTTTCCTTGCTCTTTTTCCTTTAATTTTTATATAGCATTTATCATATACTCTATGCTTTGCGTATCATATTTATTATCTTTCTCCCTTTAACTGGAACGAAGTTCCATGACACAGGAAATTTTTTTGGTCTCTCGTCTCTTGGCATCTCAAATACCTGAACAGTGCCTGCCTAGGCTGGGCACTCAATAATGCTTGTTACTGAAAAAGAGAACTCTGTGAAAATGTAAATATGCAAGATGCAAATCAGTTTGAAAATCTGGATAAAATCAGATTCCTTGAAGATCACAATTCTCCCAAAATTGGCTTAGAAAGAAAGAGAGAATCTGAATAATAATAAAAAAAAAAGTTAAATTGAATCAGTATTTTACAGTTTTTCCGAAGAAAGCATCTTGCTCATATGATCTTGTGGGTACTCCCACCATCCCAACTTTGTACACATTTCTCAGATAATCTTTAAACTTCCCAAGTCCGTTTATGAGGCTCATATGACCTTCATATACAAAACCAGACAATACTAATATCAAAGAAGAAAATTAATTACATGGTAATCAATAAAATTGGTAAAAATTGCATGGTTATGAACGTATTTGCAAAAACCTGAAGATATTGGCAAATCAAATAGTGCATCACATAGAAAGCAGGCAAAACATCTCTGGGTCTGGTCTGGGTGCCAGGATGGTGGTCACTGTAGGTTAGCATGGTTGTTATTGAAAGGGTCACGGGGGAACCTTTGGGGTGCTGGAAATGTTCTGTTGCTTGATCTGGATGCTGACTACATTAGTATGTTTCCTTAGTGAAACTTTATTCAGCCAAACATATACCATCTGTGCACATTTCTGTATAGATAATTCCACTAAAAGATTAGTTTAAAAAAATAATATAGCGTGACCAACTTGGGTTTATCTTAGGAATGTAAGGGTGTTTTAACATGAGAAAGTCTATAACTATTATCCACTCCATTGTATATTAAATAGAAAAGCTCAACATTGATTCAAGATAAAAATCCTAGCGAACAGGAGACAGAAAGATGCATCCTTAAACTGTAGGGCACAGACAGAGTTCACCAAGTATTCCACATGCTCCCCTGAATGTCCAGTCTCCTTTGCAGTTAGATTGGGGCTGAGTAACTAGGTCTGTCCCGTAGACTTGAAGTGACATGTGTCACATTTGGGTGAAGGCAGTTGAGCCGATGTTCCTCCTCCATCCCTCTCTTTTCTTACTCCAGTGACCTTGGAGGCTGTGTATTGCAGATGGCATAGATTAAAGATGGAGTAAGGATGCTTCACTCTCATCAGACTTTGCGTAAGCAAGAAATAAATCCTTATAGTGTTAAGCCTCTAAGATTGCAGAGTGTATGTGTTATTACACTGTAGCCTCTTATTCTGACTACCATAAAGGACATCTATTGAAATACTACAACAACTCTTGTACTCAGTGGTGAGAAATTAGAAACATTCTCTTTAAAGTCAGAAATAAGAGCACAGAAGACTGCTATTTCTGCTTCTATTCAACATGGGACTCTACCCAATGCAGTAATTGAAGTTAGGATTGGAGTGCAAGAAATGAAAGTTACTATTTGGAGATAAAATGATTATCAACCTAGGAAGTCCAATGCATAAGTAAACAAATAGCTTATGAGAGGTTTACATCTAAAATTAGTTAATATTACTATGCACAACCAACAAACAATAAGAAATCTTAGTTTTTAAAAAGGTACCAGTCACAATTTTATTTTAAAATATATGGTGCCTAGAGATAAATTTAGCAAAAGAAGTAAAAGACTTAGGGAGAAAATTAGAAAAGTTTATTGAAAGAAAACCTTAGTTACTTGGAGAGACATCCCTTGTCCGAGGATAGATCCATAGCATAAAGATGTCATTTCTACCCGGTTTGATCTTTAGAGTCAGTAAAGCTCTAGTCAAAACCCCAACAGTATTTTAAAGGAACCTGTCGAGATGATCATTAAGTATGTGTAGAAGAGCACGGGACCAAGAATGGCCAAGACTCTTTTGAGGCAGAAGAACAAGGCGGAGGCATTGACCTAGCAGATACCAAGGCTTATTAGTGAAGTTGTAGTGGGTATGGCTTAGGGACAGACAGATTGTCTAATGGGGTGGAAATTAGTATCCAGAAAGAGACCTGCACACAGCTGGACACAGTATGACAACTGGACATAGGACGTAAATGGTTTCATATTACTGTAAAAAGAATGGTCCTTTCCGTAAATGATGCTAGGACGATTATTTAATGTGAGGAAAAATAATATATGTNTATATATATATATATATATATATATAAATAATACTAAAAAAGAAAAAAGAATATAAGTAAATACTTGGAATTAAACTCCGTTTCTTGGAATAATGTTTCCTTTGGATATCTGCATGGCTTGCTGCTGCTGCTGCTAAGTCGCTTCAGTCATGTCCGACTCTGTGTGACTCCATAGATGGCAGCCCACCAGGCTCCCCCTGTCCCTGGGATTCTCCAGGCAAGAACACTGGAGTGGGTTGCCATTTCCTTCAATGCATGAAAGTGAAAAGTGAAAGTGAAGGCGCTCAGTCGTGTCTGACTCTTAGCAACCCCATGGACTGCAGCCTACCAGGATTCTCCGTCCATGGGATTTTCCAGGCAAGAGTACTGGAGTGGGGTGCCATTTTGCCTTTTCCGGTGCATGGCTTACCTCCTTCCTGTTTTTTGCCTAGGTAGTATTTCAGTGAGGTGACCCCATTTAAATGGGAGAGCCCTGCCTTCTCAATTACCTTTTCCTTGCTCTTTTTCCTTTAATTTTTATATAGCATTTATCATATACTCTATGCTTTGCGTATCATATTTATTATCTTTCTCCCTTTAACTGGAACGAAGTTCCATGACACAGGAAATTTTTTTGGTCTCTCGTCTCTTGGCATCTCAAATACCTGAACAGTGCCTGCCTAGGCTGGGCACTCAATAATGCTTGTTACTGAAAAAGAGAACTCTGTGAAAATGTAAATATGCAAGATGCAAATCAGTTTGAAAATCTGGATAAAATCAGATTCCTTGAAGATCACAATTCTCCCAAAATTGGCTTAGAAAGAAAGAGAGAATCTGAATAATAATAAAAAAAAAAGTTAAATTGAATCAGTATTTTACAGTTTTTCCGAAGAAAGCATCTTGCTCATATGATCTTGTGGGTACTCCCACCATCCCAACTTTGTACACATTTCTCAGATAATCTTTAAACTTCCCAAGTCCGTTTATGAGGCTCATATGACCTTCATATACAAAACCAGACAATACTAATATCAAAGAAGAAAATTAATTACATGGTAATCAATAAAATTGGTAAAAATTGCATGGTTATGAACGTATTTGCAAAAACCTGAAGATATTGGCAAATCAAATAGTGCATCACATAGAAAGCAGGCAAAACATCTCTGGGTCTGGTCTGGGTGCCAGGATGGTGGTCACTGTAGGTTAGCATGGTTGTTATTGAAAGGGTCACGGGGGAACCTTTGGGGTGCTGGAAATGTTCTGTTGCTTGATCTGGATGCTGACTACATTAGTATGTTTCCTTAGTGAAACTTTATTCAGCCAAACATATACCATCTGTGCACATTTCTGTATAGATAATTCCACTAAAAGATTAGTTTAAAAAAATAATATAGCGTGACCAACTTGGGTTTATCTTAGGAATGTAAGGGTGTTTTAACATGAGAAAGTCTATAACTATTATCCACTCCATTGTATATTAAATAGAAAAGCTCAACATTGATTCAAGATAAAAATCCTAGCGAACAGGAGACAGAAAGATGCATCCTTAAACTGTAGGGCACAGACAGAGTTCACCAAGTATTCCACATGCTCCCCTGAATGTCCAGTCTCCTTTGCAGTTAGATTGGGGCTGAGTAACTAGGTCTGTCCCGTAGACTTGAAGTGACATGTGTCACATTTGGGTGAAGGCAGTTGAGCCGATGTTCCTCCTCCATCCCTCTCTTTTCTTACTCCAGTGACCTTGGAGGCTGTGTATTGCAGATGGCATAGATTAAAGATGGAGTAAGGATGCTTCACTCTCATCAGACTTTGCGTAAGCAAGAAATAAATCCTTATAGTGTTAAGCCTCTAAGATTGCAGAGTGTATGTGTTATTACACTGTAGCCTCTTATTCTGACTACCATAAAGGACATCTATTGAAATACTACAACAACTCTTGTACTCAGTGGTGAGAAATTAGAAACATTCTCTTTAAAGTCAGAAATAAGAGCACAGAAGACTGCTATTTCTGCTTCTATTCAACATGGGACTCTACCCAATGCAGTAATTGAAGTTAGGATTGGAGTGCAAGAAATGAAAGTTACTATTTGGAGATAAAATGATTATCAACCTAGGAAGTCCAATGCATAAGTAAACAAATAGCTTATGAGAGGTTTACATCTAAAATTAGTTAATATTACTATGCACAACCAACAAACAATAAGAAATCTTAGTTTTTAAAAAGGTACCAGTCACAATTTTATTTTAAAATATATGGTGCCTAGAGATAAATTTAGCAAAAGAAGTAAAAGACTTAGGGAGAAAATTAGAAAAGTTTATTGAAAGAAAACCTTAGTTACTTGGAGAGACATCCCTTGTCCGAGGATAGATCCATAGCATAAAGATGTCATTTCTACCCGGTTTGATCTTTAGAGTCAGTAAAGCTCTAGTCAAAACCCCAACAGTATTTTAAAGGAACCTGTCGAGATGATCATTAAGTATGTGTAGAAGAGCACGGGACCAAGAATGGCCAAGACTCTTTTGAGGCAGAAGAACAAGGCGGAGGCATTGACCTAGCAGATACCAAGGCTTATTAGTGAAGTTGTAGTGGGTATGGCTTAGGGACAGACAGATTGTCTAATGGGGTGGAAATTAGTATCCAGAAAGAGACCTGCACACAGCTGGACACAGTATGACAACTGGACATAGGACGTAAATGGTTTCATATTACTGTAAAAAGAATGGTCCTTTCCGTAAATGATGCTAGGACGATTATTTAATGTGAGGAAAAATAATATATGTACTTAACTAGATTTTGCAGTCAGGCTCTGCTTGATTATATATCATTTAAAAGTAATATGTATAGAAAATTTGCTCTAATTTTTGTTTTTGAAAGTGAGCCTAAGGAAATGACCACTTGGGAAAAATATTTTCAGTAAGTATGATAGATGGAATGTTTATATTCTAGTATATGAAGAGCTCTTAATAATTATTGAGAAAAAAGATGAATCTTTATTATTTAACTTTCCTGACTGATCTTGATTGATATTTTAGAACTTTTCCTCAGGGAACTCCCTGGCGGTCCAGTGGTAGGGCTCGGTGCTTTCACTGCTGAGAGCCTGGGTTCGATCCCTGGTTGGGAAAATAGGATCCTGCAAGCCTTGAGGTGCAGCCAAAAAAAAAGATAACTTCCTCAGCCAGCAGCTATAATATTGGGATGGATTTATCAAAGGTAAAAGACTGATTTGTCTTTTATACTTAAAGCATGTCCCAGGTGGATGTGGATTCAGGAATCGAAAATATGGAGGTTGATGAAAATGACCGAAGAGAAAAAAGGAGCCTGAGTGATAAGGTTGGTAAGAGATGAAGCCCTTGCTTCTGTTTTTAGGTACGGTTAATGCCATCCCAGGTGGCACAGGGGTAGAGAATCCACCTGCCAGTACGGGAGATGCAAGAGACGTGGGTTCGATCCCTCGGTTGGAAATATCCTCTGGAGCAGGAAATGGCAACCTGCTCCACTCTAATATGCTTGCCTGGAAAATTCCATGTACAGAGGATCCTGGCAGGCTACAGACCATGGGGTCCCAAAGAGTTGGACATGATCCAGTGACTAAGCACGCACTCACATACACAGTGTAAAGAAGCACTGCTTCATGTCTTGTATCTGTAAAAGTCTGTTAGAGAGGGCCATGCCAAACCAACAGATCCTATTTAGGTGATTGGTTTTTTTTTTTTCTTTTGAAGAAATAGGGGTAGCCTCGATCACCCTTACTAGTGGAAGTATAGCTTAGTCCTTTCACCTGATAAAAATCCTTCAGTTATCTTTGTTTCAGGTGCATTTTTTATCAGTAAATGATAGCAATGAATTTAGAGCTTATTTGAATTTTTTCTGTTGATTTTTAATTGCTTAAGCAAGTAAGTCATCATTCTGAGGAAGATGATCAGAAATTAAAGCAAGAATGAATGGAAACAGGAAGGTTTTTTTATTTTGTTACCTTCTGAACTTTAGTTCCCTATATTTAAAAAAACACATTTTTGGTTTTTGTGTGTATGTGTCATGGTATAGAACTGGCATAGATAATTGCAACCCTTTCTGTTTAGTAAGTTATTAGTGTTCAGCAGCATAATTAGAAGTTGGGCTATAGCCTCTTAGTGATACAGTGCTTTATTTTGTAGTGTTTGAATCTTACAAAGTTCTTTATAGATGTTATTTCTATCTGTGGTGGAAAACAGTGAGAAACATTAAAATCTGGAAAAATTTCTAGAGAAAAATAGGTTATATATCTAAAATGTCAACCTGGTCTTTTAGCATTCAGAAAAGGAAATAAATGGGAAATAAATGATGCATCCTTCATCACATGTCTTCCTTGGCGATTCCTGATACCAGTCCTGCTGTTTTGTATTCCTTGCCATATGATGTGTTATAAGCTCATGAGACCAACAGGTTATAACTTTGAAGTCACAGTAACAAGTTTATTTTTCCTTTCATCAGTAAGTGTATAGTTGTCTGCATTTCTAAAATATCCTTATTTGTAAATGAATTAATCAGAATTAGGTATTTCTGTTAAAGTCTAACTCACACCTCCTACTGCTTGAAATTAACCCCCAAATCTTCTTCCCCACAAGGAGCCTTCATCAGGTTCTGAAGTGTCTGAAGAGCAGGCCTTACAGCTGGTCTGTAAGATTTTCCGTGTCTCCTGGAAGGACCGGGACAGGGATGTGATCTTCCTTTCTTCTCTTTCTGCACAGTTTAAGCAGAACCCAAAAGAAGGTAGGAATCGGGCTCAACTGTGTCATTTCAGAGCCCTTCGTAGAAAAACAGAACGTGAACTCTTTTGTCTTTCTCTGCTGTCGACATACCTTGTCTTGCTCTGCGGTTGTATTTCTGATTACAGGGATACTTCTTGATGAAGACTGCTGTTTGTCTACTTTCCACTTATTGATAAATTTTTTAAAAATGATTTCTCCAAAGGAAAACTGTGTATCAGTTAATAGTCTCCATTGTCTCAGGGCTGAAGTTTTCTCCTTTGCAATAAGAAGGTGCTTAGAGCATTAGGGCCTCTTATACTCCGGGCAGGAGCATGCGGGGTGGTCTGCAGGGATCCTGAGAGGGTGACCGGTACCTATTGTAAGTGCCTCCCGGGTCATACATAGACACTGGAGTAAATGTGCTTGGTTAAATTGCTTTAGCAAACTAAAACATACTGATATTTTGCAGTGTTTACAGGATTCTATTTTAAGAGGCTATACTAAACCACACTTAAAGTAATAAAACTTAGCAAGAGATCAGCATCGCTGGGCACTCTTCCTTCTCTATAGCAGTCTTCTGGAGCACCGGTTCCCAGCCTTTTTGATACCAGGGACTGGTTTCATGGGAGACCGTATTTCCACAGATGAAGTTATGGGGATGGTTTTGGGACCATTCAAGCAAATTACATTTATTATGCTGCTGCTGATCTGACAACAGGCAGGGCTAAGGTATGCGAATGATGGGGAGTAGCTGTAGATACAGATGAAGCTTCGCACACTGTCTACCGCACACCTCCTGCTGTGCAGCCCGGTTCCTAAGAGGCCGCGGACCATATATCTGTCCGTGGTATGGGGACCCCTGCTTTGGAGTACAGAAAACGGAGGGGAAGTTCACTGGAGTCTTCTTTTGCATTTTACTTGAATACAGCCTCCTTGATGGTGGGATTTTTGTCTGTTTTGCTCCCCCATGTATTCGCAGCACCTGCCCTTCATAATCCTTCAGTAGATATACTCTGAATGAGTGAATGAACATCAAGGAGATTGCATTTCCTTTTCCCTGCTACTTATCTTTCACAGCAAACAAAAAAAAATGTCTCTTGTGTTCCAGGTAATTGGATAGTTTATTTCTGATTTTACTGGGTGCTTGTTAATTGTGACTGTAGAGTTGAGCTTAGCAACCATGAGTTTCAAAATCCTGCCACTTATTATTGTAAATCTTAGGATTCTCAAATCTATCTGGTAATTTTTAGTAACAAATCAGGNCTGGTCTGTAAGATTTTCCGTGTCTCCTGGAAGGACCGGGACAGGGATGTGATCTTCCTTTCTTCTCTTTCTGCACAGTTTAAGCAGAACCCAAAAGAAGGTAGGAATCGGGCTCAACTGTGTCATTTCAGAGCCCTTCGTAGAAAAACAGAACGTGAACTCTTTTGTCTTTCTCTGCTGTCGACATACCTTGTCTTGCTCTGCGGTTGTATTTCTGATTACAGGGATACTTCTTGATGAAGACTGCTGTTTGTCTACTTTCCACTTATTGATAAATTTTTTAAAAATGATTTCTCCAAAGGAAAACTGTGTATCAGTTAATAGTCTCCATTGTCTCAGGGCTGAAGTTTTCTCCTTTGCAATAAGAAGGTGCTTAGAGCATTAGGGCCTCTTATACTCCGGGCAGGAGCATGCGGGGTGGTCTGCAGGGATCCTGAGAGGGTGACCGGTACCTATTGTAAGTGCCTCCCGGGTCATACATAGACACTGGAGTAAATGTGCTTGGTTAAATTGCTTTAGCAAACTAAAACATACTGATATTTTGCAGTGTTTACAGGATTCTATTTTAAGAGGCTATACTAAACCACACTTAAAGTAATAAAACTTAGCAAGAGATCAGCATCGCTGGGCACTCTTCCTTCTCTATAGCAGTCTTCTGGAGCACCGGTTCCCAGCCTTTTTGATACCAGGGACTGGTTTCATGGGAGACCGTATTTCCACAGATGAAGTTATGGGGATGGTTTTGGGACCATTCAAGCAAATTACATTTATTATGCTGCTGCTGATCTGACAACAGGCAGGGCTAAGGTATGCGAATGATGGGGAGTAGCTGTAGATACAGATGAAGCTTCGCACACTGTCTACCGCACACCTCCTGCTGTGCAGCCCGGTTCCTAAGAGGCCGCGGACCATATATCTGTCCGTGGTATGGGGACCCCTGCTTTGGAGTACAGAAAACGGAGGGGAAGTTCACTGGAGTCTTCTTTTGCATTTTACTTGAATACAGCCTCCTTGATGGTGGGATTTTTGTCTGTTTTGCTCCCCCATGTATTCGCAGCACCTGCCCTTCATAATCCTTCAGTAGATATACTCTGAATGAGTGAATGAACATCAAGGAGATTGCATTTCCTTTTCCCTGCTACTTATCTTTCACAGCAAACAAAAAAAAATGTCTCTTGTGTTCCAGGTAATTGGATAGTTTATTTCTGATTTTACTGGGTGCTTGTTAATTGTGACTGTAGAGTTGAGCTTAGCAACCATGAGTTTCAAAATCCTGCCACTTATTATTGTAAATCTTAGGATTCTCAAATCTATCTGGTAATTTTTAGTAACAAATCAGGTAAGATTTACATGGGTTAGACTTTTTATTTATTGAGTGATATTTAATATGGGCTTTCCTGGTGGCTCAAGTGGTAAAGAACCCACCTGCCAATGCAGGAGACTCTGGTTCAATCCCTAGGTTGGGAAGATCCCCTGGAGAAGGAAATGGCAACCCATTCCAGCATTCTTGCCTGAGAAATCCCGTGGACAGAGGAGCCTGGTGGGCTGCAGTCCATGGGGTCCTAAGAGTCAGACACAACTTAGTGACTGAATAACAACAAAAGACCTATAACAATCGAGAGTTGCGAAGAGTAAGAAGGAGGCTAGAGAACAGACTCTGCTCCAGAAAGGCAGGTGGCAACTAAATATTAGACCCTTCATAAAATACTTTGAACTTTGTACTTCATATTTCCAGTGTGATAAACTAACCTCTGTAGTTGGGAGTAGCTTCTTTTTATAGTTAATATATATCAGCAGTGACTCTCATAGACTGGGGTCCAAATTTTTTTTTTAAATACCCTTTCTGTTCGAAAACATGTTAGATTTACAGAAAAATTACAGAGGTAGTGCAGGTAGTTCCTAGGCACACATCACTCAGTTTTCCCTAGCGTCAGCATCTTCCATAATCATAGTATACTTGTCAGAGCTAAGATATTACTGTTACTGCAGACCTTATTTGGATTTCCCCACATTTTCTACT
This sequence comes from Neotragus moschatus, assembly GCA_006410615.1. Lineage (NCBI taxonomy): Eukaryota > Metazoa > Chordata > Mammalia > Artiodactyla > Bovidae > Neotragus > Neotragus moschatus. Next base: position 2,255,043 of record SJYA01002264.1, on the reverse strand, counting down.
GGCGGCTTTTATTACCCAAGAATCCAGTCCAAAATAGCACATTGCACATCTCTGGCTTATGCTGGCTTATTCAAGGACCATGTGTATGAAGACCCATGTATAACCTCCTCTTTATTCTGCCTTTCCAACAGTGTTCTCTGATTTTAAGGACTTGATTGGCCAGATTTTAATGGAAGTGCTAATGATGTCTACTCAGACCAGAGATGAAAACCCGTTTGCAAGCCTGACAGCCACCTCTCAGCCAATTGCAGCGACAGCTCGGTCACCAGACAGAAACCTCATGCTGACCACCGGCTCCAACCCAGGAACGAGCCCCATGTTCTGCAACCTGGGTTCCTTCGGGGCCAGCTCTTTATCTAGGTCAGTGTGGTTCTTTCTGCACATCTCACTGGTGGTGAAATAGCCATGAAGTACGTAGGAGAAAGGAGCGTTCATTCAGGGGCCTGCATCATGCAGATTGTGGCATGTCATATGTTTGGGGGTGTGGTTGGCTCACTGAGGAGATATGGTCTTTTCCAGATGGGTCTCTTTGACTTTCCATGGTGAGGCTGTTGGTAAATTAAATTTTAGAAACAAATAGCTGTATGGAGTATGTTCTTTGGAAAGAAGGCTTTCTCATATTGTGAGTCTGGCTTCTAAATCAGCATGGCAGTTAGATTACAGTTATTTCGATGAGCCTCTAAAAGATCTGTATACTGGAATGCCTAGAGATATGAGATTGTAATTATACAGTTCTTTAAAAACATGCTATTTTCCATTTAGTTATTTATCTCAAGCGGTTCTTCAATTTTCTCTTCTTTCTTCCCTTTCTCAAATCATTTAGCCTCTATGAGACTAGCCCAGCTCCCAGTACCAGTGTCTGGAGCTCTGTGCCAATGATGAGTCCGCCTCTGGCCTCCCCCTCCTGGGCAGCCAGCCAGGCGGCTGCGCCTCCCGCTTCTTCCCTCTGTCCGCCTGGCCCTGCGGGGATGCCTGCGGGAAGCCAGCCCTCGTCTCCGCGGTACCGGCCCTACACTGTCACCCACCCCTCCGGGTCTACATCTGCTCCTGCCTCGCGATCCTCGGGCACCTCCATCCTGTCTAGCTCCCCAAGCCTGTCCGCCCCGGCCAGTAGCCCTCAAGCCGTGCCCACCAGCTCCTCCCGACAGAGACCCCCTGGCACAGGACCACCTTTACTCTCCGTCTCCCCCGGTGGGAGTGCCCCCAGCAGCTGGCCCTCCTTCTTAAGGAACTCTCCTAGGTACTTATTTACGCAGTAGGAGAGGCGGGTGCGTGTTTGCAGTGCAGGGAAAGGAGATTAACACAGTTTGGAAGAACTGTCATGTGACGCTGACCTTGGTTATCTGTGCTTCTCTGTTTGGGGCTGTTAACCCATGTGTCTAACTAGTTGGGTAGGCTCGTGCCCCGAGTCCCTTCTCTGCCAGGGTTCTGTCACATCAGAAAGTATGGGTGGCTCAATTATGAGGCCCTTTCTTCCCCTTCACTTTTCCTCCTGAAAATAAGAAGTCACTCAGTTTTTTAAAATCAAGGGCACATATAGTTCCTCAAAATGAATGAATTTCAGAGACTGTGGCAGCTTATATTTGAGAGCTGGGGCTCACAGAACCACTTTTCCACTGTGTGTACTGTTACTGGTCATAGTTTAGATACAACCAGACCAAGGGGTCGAGTGAGCAGATAGATATCTTACCTCTGGCCAGTAGTTATGCCTTGATGATATCTTTTCAGCCCCTTAGAAAGAAGCAGTATCCAAAGTCCATTAATCCACTGCCCTCCTTCCCATCAAGTGTTTCCTGGCCTTTATATAATGTAGGTGAATTATTTTTCTGCATATCAGTAGATAAAACTTGTAGCCTACAATTTAATTAAAAGGCCAGCGGTTGTAAAAGCTTTCCTCCTCCTTGTTTTCCTTTGTTCCCTGATGACTTTTTTTGCTTTTGTTACGGTAGTATGTACGACAGTCCTTTCTCCTTCCTCTTCCTCGCACTTTCTGGTGACAGTAGTGACGAAGATGAAGAAGATGATGATGATGATGGTGATGATGAAGGTGGTGGTGGTGGTGATGAGTTTTCTTGTGTCCAGTTTGGGTCCAGGTATCAGAGGAATGAAGTCTTACCTCTGCATGTGCTAGGTGCTTAGGAACTAACGTTTATAAGTCCTAATTAGAGGCGTGCTCTGAATCCATACAGGGTAGAGTCAAATGAGGTGCCCTGGTGAGTCCAGATGTGAGAAACTCCACATGTACTCAAGCATTAGGACCTTCTCATGAGGCTAAAGTGGCACATTTTCATAGTTGTTGCCTGGCCAGTTTGGAGAACAACTTAACGTATAATCATTTGTCAAGAACATGAACAACAGGGTAGACATCAAGTTCACCTACCCTAAGATCTAAAATAAGAGACCCTTCATTTATTTTATTAGGAGAGTGTTCTTGTGGGCTACCAGATGTAAGCAACATGTACTCTGGGAGGCGTGTTTTCTTACGTACAGTTGCATGGATTGCTGCTTTTCAGGAATGGCACAGGGGCTTGGACTTGTGTGTGTGTGTATGTGTCCCTCTCAGCTCACTCCAGGCTGTCTGTTGAAAAGCACATGGGGTCGTATTCTCTCTTTTATAACTGTGATTCTGCTTTGACTTCTAATCTTTATTTTTTGGCTGTGCTGGGTCTTCGTTTGCTTCAGATCAGCTTTTCACTAGTTGGCAGTGACTAGGGGCTGCTATCTAGTTGAGGTGCTTAGGCTTCTCACTGTGGTGGCTGCTCTTATTGCAGAGCACAGGCTCCAGGGCGAGAGGGCTTCAGTAGCTGCAGCTTCCAGGCTCGAGAGCACAGACTTAATAGTGGTTGCACAGGGGTTTAGTTGCTGTTGAGCATGTGGGCTCTTCCTGGACCAAGGATTGAACTCATGTCACCTGCATTGGCAGGCGAATTCTTTACCATTAAACCACCAAGGAAGCACTCTTCACTGCTAATCTTAAACTCTGCTAAAGAGTCACTTTGCTTCCCTGATCCCAGTGAAGCCAGACCCTGTTTAGACAGCCTAGCCTGAGGAATGGCTGCAGAGGCTAAAACAGAGCTCACAATGTTGCTGAAGTTTCACCCCTGAAAACAGAGTGAAAAAGATGGCTTGGACCTTCTAGATGACTTTGAGCAAAAAAATATAATAGCACCTTCTCTCTAAGCCTCTGATTCATCGTCCACAGTTTTGTTCTTAAATTGAAGTTTCATCTGGACTGAGTTGGTATTTGTGCCCAGCAGTATTCAGAAATAACTCCAGGCTATAAATAGAGATGGTGGTAGGGGTGCGGTACACTACATTCAACCCAACAGTATTCAGAAGAATCATTAGAGAGGTCTATAAAGAGAGAGAGGGATATTGGCACAGGGTTGAATATTGATTCAGGAAGGTTGATATTTGTATTAGGTTGAATGTTGTATCACTATTTCTCAAGTAAATTTCCCAAAGGTGGAAGTGTCTTTTTCATATAGATGGCTGAACAGTAGAAAATCTGCCTGCAGTGCAAGAGATGCAGGAGACTTGGACTCGATCCCTGGGTCAGGAGGATCCCTGAAGGAGAAGATAGCAGCCCACTCCAATGTTCGCCTGGGAAATCCCGTGGACAGAGGAGCCTGGCGGGTTACAGTCCATGGGGCTGCGGAGTCGGACACAACTGAGCACGCACGCAGACATCTCCCATGATCACAGTAGTGCAGCAGCCATCCTAGTTAGGAGTCAATTCCTATACATGATGGAAGTGCTTTGTTTTCTGTTTTACTGTAAGTTATCTGTGGGGGAAGTACTGTCTCTCCCTTGCCTATTTAATTCCAGCTTTTTCTAACAAAGATATTAGATTACATGCTGCTTTACCTAATTCCTCTTTAGACTTCTAACATCCAGCCTTGTCTCAGATCTAGATTTGACACCTACAAGGAGAAACAAAACTTACTTACTGATTATGTACTCATACCTGTGAATAGTTATTGAGCATCACGTCCCAGGTGCTCTATCAGCCGTGCGCATGTTATTCCTCTGATCCTCACAGCAGGGCCTCTAGTTACTGCAAGGAAATGTGGGCAGGTTCAGGAAGGTGGTTGTTGTTCAGTCACTCAGTCGTGCCCGACTTTTTGCGACCCCATGGAGTGCAGCACTCCAGGCCTTCCTGTCCTTTACCATCTCCCAGAGCTTGCTCAAACTCATGTCTATTGAGTCAGTGATGCCATCCAACCATCTCATCCTCTGTTGCTCCTTTCTTATACTACCATCAGTCTTTTCCAGCGTTAGGATCTTTTCCAGTGAGTCAGCTCTTTGCATCAGATGGCCAAAGTATTGGAGCATCAGCTTCAGCAATAACCTTCAATGAGGTTAGTCTCATAACTAGAAGAAGGCAGAGCTGGAGTCCAGATCTCACATGCCACCCAGCATACCGAGTTGCCTCTGACTTCTCCATGTTTTCCCAGTAGGACTTAGATTATTCTCATTTCTTAGCAGTTATTTCACTGCCCAGAGTTTATGCATGTATTCTTTTCCTTGGCAAGAAAATGCCAACATTTTCCTTCTTAGTTACAGAATTCCACTCCATTTGGTTGGCAAGTACTTTGCTGCTGCTGCTGCTGCTGCTAAGTCGCTTCAGTTGTGTCTGACTCTGTGTGACCCCATAGATGATGATCCACCAGGCTCCCCTGTCCCTGGGATTCTCCAGGCAAGAATACTGGAGTGGGTTGCCGTTTCCTTCTCCAATGCATGAAAGTGAAGTCGCTTAGTTGTGTCCGACTCTTAGTGACCTCACAGACCGTAGCCTACCAGGCTCCTCCGCCCATGGGATTTTCCAGGCAAGAGTACTGGAGTGGGGTGCCATTGCCTTCTCTGGGCAGGTACTTTGCTGGCTATTAAAATGAAATCTCATCTGTCTAGGTTTTAGAAATTATAAATTCTGAATAGACATCAAAAAGAATGTAAAAGGACAGGGCATAATCATATTTAACACATGAAACAAATAGAGAAGAACGTGAGAATGCATGTAGGGTCAGAACCGAGAAGTAGCAAAAAAAAAAAATTCTTAATAATTTGGATGATCAGCAAAGAGCTTTTTCTTTCCCCCTGTCTAATTGATCTTCTCAGAATTTTATTTACTAGGAAGTAAGCAATTTTAACACCTTCTTCTCACCCAGTAGGGTCAGTGCTGTAGAAGCAGCTGTCAACAGGGATTATATTGGTCTCCCCTTCTGCTGGCCCAGTGGAGTCAAAGGCTTGTACATCTTTTGAGAGGTAGTTGGGAAATACAGCCCTGTACTAATTGTTTATAGTAGTGATGATAAGGATTAATAAAAGAAAAACAACATTCCTTCTGGAATGTTTCGTAGTACTCTGAAAAAAGCTATATGAGTTATAAGAAGCTACTTCTCGAAGGAATGAAAATAAGTGAAATGAGAGTCTTCTTGTAATAAAGATAACAGAGGAAAAAAGAAGATAAAGTAATTATTCTGAGGAACCTTTTTCATATTGTTTCCCAAGAAGTTGATGACTAGAAAGACATTTTTCTTTTTCTTCTGTTTATTGAGATTCTTTTTTCACTGCTGAGATATTTCAGTGAAGGAGATTAGATCTTGAACATCATGAGCCTGTGTGAATAGAAAAAGAGTAAACTAGTAAACGGACACAACTGAGTGACTAAGCACAAACTACCAAATAGTGAAAAATATTGATATTTCTCCTCTTATTTCTACCGGTCATAAGTCAGAATCTTTCCACAATGTCTGTCCTCCAACCTCCAGTGATTTCCCTTCTCCCACAGGGTTAGACCCAAAGCCTAGGACCCTGGATCTCCCGTGTGTACAGACACACACACACACACACACACTCTTCCTGCCTCTCTCTGACATCTATACTCATTTCTTCATTGCACTTCTATATTATTTTTTAAAAAACTATCTCCCCTTGGGACTTCCCTGGCAGTCCAGTCTTGGCTTTACAGTGCAAGGGTATAAGTTTGATCTCTGGTCAGGGAGCTAAGATGCCACATACCTTGGGACCAAAAAACCAAAACATAAAGCAGAACCAGTGTTGTAACAAACTCAGTAAAGACTTTTTAAAAAACTGCATTATAGAGGATGTAGTTGCCACATAAACAAGGTCTTGATCTGTTTCATCAAGGTGCTGCCCCCATGACCTTAAACAATGCAGACATTTGTTCAGGGGATTTACATTGCTTATCCCTGCCCAGCTCTCCCTTTCCTTGCATTGAGAAAATATGCCATTCCCAAGTCTGCATCTAAAAAAGAAAATATGGAGTGATTATTCCCATCACAGAAGAAAAGGAACTGCCACAGAATCCTTTTAGGAAACTAGGTTTTTTGGTCCATTTAAAATGAGATTCAGTTTGCACAGATCTGATGCATATATAAATCTCCAGATATATTTTCCTTGTATATTCAGAAGGATTTCACTGTATTTACATCATGTGAAGTAGTTACATTATTCAGTTGGACTGTTGATGTAGTTATCAGAAAATGGTTCCTGTATTCTCCCAGAAGGAGGTATCATTTTCTAGATACTCTTAGGACTTAAACATGGCAGATTTCCAGTGTCATATTCCACATGTCACAGTTGTAAAGGCATCATGAATTTTGTAGCAACATTTTTAGAGGAAAAATGAAATAGTATTTTAAAACATTTTTTAAAAATGTCTATTGGTAGCATAAATTTCATGTGTTTAAACACACCTTTTTCCTCTAGGATCACATTTAGAACCTGAGTTCAGCTCTCTGTGTTTGAATCTAGAGACCCTTGTAAACCAATTTTGACCACTGGCAGTCATGCCCTGCACTGGTGAGACTGACCGACCACCTTGCTCACGATCTACTTCAACATCCTTAAGACTGATCTCATAGTTTGGAAACATTGACAAATACTGGGTTTTACTCTGTGTTTACTATTTGGTTAAACTCTTATTTCATTTCTTTCTTTCTCTTCTCTTGAAAGTCCCCTGGAAGTGTTATTTGGTGCCGGACAGATGACCACAACATATATCAGCCTCTTTCAGCTTTGAAAATTCTCTGATACATTCTGAATGTCTGTCTTTGTCTTGCCTGGCAGTCCTCTGCACACATCGTCATGTCTTTTCATGTCTTTGCAAAATGTTTGTGAAAGCCTTTTGGTTGACTTTGAGGTGTTCAAGTCGAAGTTAAAATGAAAGGGAGTGTGTTGGCTAAGAATGGAGCCCAGTTTCCGTCAGCAGCCACCGTCGATGCATGCTAACTCCCACTGTTGATCAAGGGCACTGCATTGGACTGGCTTGTTGCAAACGGCAAGGACCTGTTGACATCAAATATAAGATGCTTTCCATTTCATAAATGTAAACATGTGAGAAAGATGGAGCTTATTATCTGGGAAATATTTAGTTTAAATATTTCATTTTCAACGTGAGGAAGGTCTATTTTCATTGCTTCTGTGAGCGCTTCTCAAAGGAAAATGAACCTTAACTGTATATAGCAAATTGTGTATAGCAAACTGTATATAGAAACTTGTATGAGCAAATTTCATCTTTGGGAAGGGCAGGGAATGGAGTCGCAAACCTCAGTTGGAAGAGAGAGGGATGGCAGATAGCTTGAGAGCGAGATGGCTACAGGAAAGACCAAGTATTTTTTCCCCCCTTTCTCCTTTTGCGGTTTCACCATACTTTTTGTATTTATGGATGGGTTTTTCTGTTTTGTTAGAGTTGGGGTGTTTTTTTGTTTTTTTTTTGGCTTTGCTTTATTACCGTCCTCATCTTTCTGTTGTCTGGCCAACGAACAGATGCCAGATCTTACATTAATTCATGAAGTGTATCTCTAACTGATGTGAAGGCACAAGAATTAATTGTTTTGGGATTTTTTTGACGTTTCACACCCTGGACTGCCCGTTTTTGTCTCTGGTGCGGCAGTTTGAGAGTGGGTCCCTTATCTGCCCAGTCAGGAGGATACTGGCTGCTTCTCAACCTCCTCCCTCTATCAGACTTGTGTAGGAAGTAAGTTGTAGATTTACAAGTCTCTGGCCTGAGAGCCTTGGATTTAAAGCCTTGGCATTATTTTCATCTTTTTATTTATTTACTTACTTACTCAATTTTTGGCTGTACCTACTCTTCATTGCTATGGTTGAGCTTTCTCTAGTTGTGGTGAGTGGGGGCTACCCTTTGTTGGGGTGCTCGGGCTTTCTCATTGCACTGGCTTCTCTTGTTGCCAAGCATGGGCTCTAGAGTGTGTGGGCATCAGTACTTGTGGTGCATAGCTCAAGTTGCCCCTTGGCATGTGGAATCTTCCTGGACTAGAGTATTGATTCAATACTACTTTGTCCCTTTCACTAAACGTTTTGGAAAATTTGTATTGTATTAAATATTCCAATACCATTCCAAAGATTCTTTATCATCTTTCACATGTAATTTTTTTTTGTTGCTGTAGTTAAATTTATATCTTTTCATTCTTCTTCATTTCAAAATTCCTGGCCTCTTCCTATGCCATGGTTAATCTTTTTGTATCTTTTATGTATATCAAATTTGTGAGTTGAACATCACATTTGGTATTTGACCTATTGATAATCGATCTAAACTTTGTTTTCCTAACAACTAACCCTCATGATACGGAGAAGCAATGGCAGCCCACTCCAGTACTCTTGCCTGGAAAATCCCATGGGTGGAGGAGCCTGGTAGGCTTCAGTCCATGGGGTCGCCAGGAGTCAGACACAACTGAGCGACTTCACTTTCACTTTTCACTTTCACGCTTTGGAGAAGGAAATGGCAACCCACTCTAGTATTCTTGCCTGGAAGACCCCAGGGACGGGGGAGCCTGGTGGGCTGCTGTCTTTGGGGTGGCACAGAGTTGGACACAACTGAAGCGACTTAGCAGCAGCAACAGCAACCCTCAGGATAATGGTCTCAGAGAATAGTTTTAATAGAAACAGGGCCCTCCCATTGTATCCTGTCTGTATTTGACAAAGCACATGATTTCACTTAACCTCAATGCAGGTGAGATGGAAGTTCTGGGTTCAGATAACAAGTACGCAGTAGAGCTGGGGATAGAATGCAAGTTTGGATACTCCTAGCACAAGGTTTTTGTTTTGTTTTGACTAATACTACTTTGTCCCTTTCACTAAACGTTTTGGAAAATTTGTATTGATAACAAATATTTTCACATCTCCTTCTAACTGGACAGTTTTCCTAAGTTCTGGTCCTGTTGCCAAATGCTGCATAAAGGCTTTGAGATGTGTGCTAGACATTAGGAAGGAGGGAGGGGTGTTTTGTCAGTCCCTTGTAACTTCACTCCTAAAGACTTTGCTTGCCTAACAGCACAGGCTGGCTTTAACATGCAAGTCAGCCCGAGCACAGCTGGCCAGTTGGATTTACATACGTGTGGTATCCCTTCAAATTCCTGGTGCTTAGGGCCAGTTCTTAGTCCTCCTGGTTTTGTAAGGTGCTGTTCCTGAGAAGATGAGATGCTGGATTTCTGGACAGAGTTTCTTCTTAGGTCAATATAATGTTTCCTAAAGATCTCTGTTGTTGGACTTGGAGCAGGTGAAGCCAGCAGTCAGCTCCAGGCGCAGCCGCATGGGGTCTGTGCTTTGTCCTGGGTGCGGGGACCCTAACAGGCTTTCTGCTACAGCATTGCGAGCTCTGTCATGTGGTTTACTGAGAACAAATCAAAACCATCCTTTTTTTTTCTCCAAAGTCTGGGAGCCTCTGGTGGGGCAAGTACTTGGGATTCCTACAGCGACCATTTCACCATTGAAACGTGCAAGGAGACAGACATGCTGAACTACCTCATCGAGTGTTTTGACCGAGTTGGAATAGAGGAAAAAAAAGCACCAAAGGTAATATGAAATAGATTCACTTAAAACCCACAAAACCTGGGTATATATTGGATAAATGTTTTCTAAGCCCTTAATTAGATTCATTTATTCAGTCAGTACAGTGCTTACTGAGCATCTCATAGGTCAGGCACTACAGTAGAAGCTGGGCTGGATTAATGAACCAAACAGGTGAAGATCCCAGCGCTTCTGGAGCTCATGTCCTAGTGGAGGGAAGACGTGACAGGGCCAAATGCTCCTATCACCAATGACTTAACACTGTGATAACTTCTCATAGTCTGTTGTAATCATAATAAAACATTTATAGAGTACCTGTCAACCATCACACACTTTGCTAGGTCTCCATGAACAGTTGTTCATCAGGCCGATGTAATAAAAGTTTTTTTTTTTTTCATTGCACCTCAGAGGGATCTAATACATACTACCATTGGTCTTCCCTAAAAGCGAAGCGGCGTAAAGTGAACTTTGAAAAAAAGGGAGGTACCTATAATTGTCCAGAGTCACATAAATTGAGAAGCTGGTTTAAACTCAGAAAGCTACACTTTTTCTACCATTTCATTCTGAATGAATATCTCATTTCAATCCTGTTTCCTTTATTATTTTTTTTTTTCTTTAAATTTTCAGTGACATATAGTGGCTCAGACAGTAAAGATTCTGTCTGTAATGCTGGAGACCCAGGTTCAAGCCCTGGGTGGGGAAGATCCCCTAGAGGAGGGCATGGCAACCCACTCCAGTATTCTTGCCTGGAGACTCCCCATGGACAGAGGAGCCTGGTGGGCTACAGTCCATGGAGTCGCAGAGCTGGATACGACTGAGCACCTAACACTTTCACTTTCATAGTTGATTTACAATGTTGTGTTAGTTTCAAGTATACAGCAAAGTGAACCAGTTACACATACACATATATCCGCTCTTTTTTTATTCTTTTCCCATGTAAGTCATTACAGAGTATTATTTAGAGTTCCCTGTGCTATACAGTAGGTCCTTATTATTATCTATTTTACATATAGTATATATATGTCAATCCCAGTCTCCCAGTTTATCTCCCCTCCTTCCCCATTCATTTCTAGTTCTGATTTTCCATTAGAAATTAATCCAGTTCTCTCCATGTTAGTTCATATTTGTGAAGGGCCTCCTGCAGTTTTTTGCACTTAACCTTAGCAAAAGCAAAGAGAATGGGCCTATTTCTGTAACCCCTGCGTGGTCACCTCAAGCCTCTGCTTCTTCTCTAACTGTAGGTTTTAGTGGAGGCAGTATGCTTGGATGATGCAGTTAATCTAGTTTGTCCATCATCAATAAAGGAAAAGAGAAAGATGCCTTTTCCTGCACAGCCATTTTTTCTGACTCTTCTGTCAGTTTTCAACTGCGTGGGATTATTCTATTTGTCTTTGTAGTCCTCACCCCAACCTGTCTTTGCAGATGTGCAGCCAGCCAGCAGTCAGCCAGCTTCTGAGCAACATCCGCTCACAGTGCATATCCCATACTGCATTAGTACTCCAGGGGTCCCTCACACAGCCAAGGTATGAGCAACCAGTGTGTGCTTGCTGTTTGCAGGGAGAGGGCCTCTCCTTCCGTGGACACAGGCTGCCCAGCCATGTTGCTCCACATTGCCTAGCTCACTTCCTCATCTGTGAAATGAGCGGTTGACAAGATGGTCTCTGAGGTCCCTTTGTTTCTCTAAGATACTATGGAAATAAAACATTTTGTGTGCTTTATTGAGATAGATTGTGTTGTTGAAATGTGTTGACATCATTGTAAGAAATTATTCAGTTTAAAAGAAGCTGCTTGAAAGCAGTACAGATACTTGGAAAAAAAGTACAGAGCCTCACTTTCCATGTGTCATACAATCAATTTCTGTTATCCAGCAATAAAGAATGGTGGTGGAATAGGTAATATAGGGATCACCCACAATATCCTACATTATTAATTTTTGTTTGGAGGATCCCATAAAGTTTCAAGTTTAATAAAAGAATATTTCTGTATTTCATTTCTCATGAAAAATATCTGAAGGAAAATTGGCACAGTTGCAGTATTTATTCATTCTGGATCACCTTGTATTATTTTCTATATCATAACCATTTTTGAAATGTGTCAGAAAAAAGAAAAAAAGATAGACATGTACTAAAAACACCATCCCCATGGTTAGAGTTAATAAGAGCTTAAAAAAGTAAATCTCCATCCCCCCCCCCACCGCCACTGGATGAGGCATAGATAAATAAAAGAGACATACAGTACTTTGGTTTTTCTAGTACTTTATTCTTAAAGGGTTGTATGGAGAAAAAGATGCATTCTTTGAAACTTTATATAACTTCTAACTGAAGAGCCCACAACGTGATTGTTCTGACAGTAAGAAGGGTAATCTTTTGCCTCAACTATTGTGTGACCTGTTTGGGAGATCTGAAGCTTGACCTGTGATTGTCAGCCACATGGCATTTTGTGCGTCCTATAGTTACTGGAGTTGATTCATCAGAACCCTTGACTTTCTGGATCCGCAGGTCCCTGCAGCAGCCGTCCTTCCTAGTGCCGTACATGTTGTGTAGGAACCTCCCATATGGCTTCATCCAGGAGCTGGTGAGAACCACTCACCAGGATGAAGAAGTGTTCAAGCAGGTAGGTTTTGTGTATTCACTATTGAAACATCTGGCTTAGAAGCTTTTCTGCCAAGGTAGATTTCTAGACACACCATATATTGAAATCTTGGGTTTCAGAATTTGAACATACTTATGTTATTTGCTCAGAGAGTGCTCCCCAAGGTTCCTGCCTTGAGATCAGATTGATAGCTGCATTGTTCAAATCATGTGTCCATTTCAACTCATCAGTCAAGCATCAAGATATTTTAAACACAGTCTGTGCTAAGTACTTTAGGAGATTAGAAGAAATATAAGGTCCCGTCTCTGATTTCAAGCTTTTAAAACAATATAGAGATAGTATAAGACATGATGTGCGTAAGTAGTGTTAAAAATTAATTCTATGAATTTACAAAAAAGGTTAATATTAAATAAATCAGAGACCTAGCTGATTTAGCTGATTAGCTCAGCAGCCGTCCACATGTCACATAGAATGTCTTCTTGTTATTGGACTGGGAATGAGATCTCAGATCTTACGGATTACTTCATTCATTAAGTATCCATACTTTTTTGGTATCCCACTGTGTAAAGGCAAGTGGAAATGAAGATATGCAATATTTAATTATAAAGCTTAATAATAATAATAGCTGATAAACTTAGTCTCAAAGGTTTCTTCCCTGGTGGCTTAGCTGGTAAAGAATCCTGGTGATGCATGAGACCTGGGTTGGGACAATCCCTTGGAGAAGGGAATGGCTCACCTACTCCAGTATTCTGGCCTGGAGAATTCCATGGACTCCATGGGGTAGCAGAGTTGGACATGACTGAGCGACTTTCACTTCACTTCAGTAAACTTAGTCTCAAAGCTTTTTTCCAAGGTGAAACTTTGGCATGAATGTTGATTACTGGTGTGTGGCCTGTGTTGTAAAGTAAGCACTTTGCCAGAGCAGTTGCATAGAGCTGTGTCCTTTGATGAAAGCGTGTTTATGACTTTCTTACAATTTGCTATTTGGCGATTTCTTTTTTTGCTTCTAGAAGGAATAAGAGAGACAATAGCTATAAATGATATGATTCTTTTTTGCCTTTTTTTATACCTAATATTATTTGTAACTATTCATCTTAAAGCCTTTGAATTCTCCAGAAGTATGTTTTCAAAATACTAGTAAAAGAAGAATCCAGCAGCTAAATTCCCAGTCGATGTTGCGTGCTCCGTACTTGGAATTTATCACCTGCAGACGCAACTTAGTGACTCAACAACAACAGCTTAGATGATGGTCTTACTGATTATAGGAATATTTCAGGCATTGTAGTGAGATTTCCTCCTCTAGAAAGTTAAGAGAACTCTTGATGAAAATACATAGCTGTATTGGAAGGCTTAAGTCATACATTATACTTTATATGTAATATGCATAAATTAGAATACCTTTACTTGAAAAGACATCATTTGAAGAAATGGCAGCCCACTCCAGTAGTCTTGCCTGGAAAATCCCATGGGTGGAGGAGCCTGGTGGGCTCCAGTCCATGGGGTCGCTAGGAGTCAAACATGACTGAGCAACTTCACTTTCACTTTTCACTTTCATGCATTGGAGAAGGAAATGGCAACCCACTCCAGTGTTCTTGCCTGGAGAATCCCAGGGACAGAGGAGCCTGGTGGGCTGCCGTCCATGGGGTCGCACAGAGCCAGACACGACTGAAGCGACTTAGCAGCAGCAGCAGTGTTGTGCGGTCGCTGCGCACCTGTTTATTTTTAACCACAGGATTCTGATCCCTTATTTTGTCTTCTCTGTCACCATTTGTTTTTCCTCAGAGATGACTCCAGTGGAGTTGCTGACCTGAAAAACAGCATTTTACCTTTTTGTCTTGAGATTGTGGTAGATCTGAATTATTAAATCTTTGGATTGAAATTTCATTCTGCCTTTAATGTTTGAGATGTTCACAGATAAACATAAATAAACAGTAGCTAGAATTTAGAATTGGTGATGAACACTTGGAGCATTTTTTATCAGTGCTGGGAGGTATTTATTTGAAAATAGAATTACTTAAAATAGGTAAGTTACACAGATATTCTGTTTGATATTTGAAAAAATATTATGTTTAGTAATATTTTGACTGCTAGTTGTAAATTGTGCCCAAGTTTTACTTAATAGCATTCCTGGGGGGAAAAAAGAGATTTTTTTCTAGATGATCAATAGTGAAATTTATTTTTGGTGATTCTAGAACTACCGTTTGTTTTTTTCCTTTATTTCTTTGGCATTTCCCACCCCTCTACCTCAGCATTACGTCTCCATTTTTAGCTCACTTACGAAAGCACATTACTTCTACCCTGATTGTTTGAGTTGCAAGAACTAGAGTGATCTATCTTCAAGAGATGTATTGCTATCTCAAGACACTTCGTAACACAGGGCACCTTTTTTTAATACTGTGCTCCTTAAATGACACAAGTGCTCCAGACAACGGGATGAAATTATTAATAGGAAAAAGAATTTTTCAAGTTTTTCTAGTTGCTTTTTAGCAAGTCCTTTTTTTGGTTCCTTGATATTCAGACTGTCAGCTGTTGTTTACAACATTTTCAGGTTAATGTTATTAATTGTGAATCCCCATCAGCTCCCTGCATGTGCTGCTCAGTGAGTGTACTGTGAAATTTAAAGATGGGCTGTGCTGAGCAGATTCTGCAGGGTGTCCCTGTGCCCTTGTATTAATAATGAACTTAAACATTCAGATTTCAGTGCCCTTAGTTCCGACACCAGGTTGTTGTATCAGTTATACCTTTTATGGAATTAAGGCATTCTAATACAGTTTTCTTTTTTAATTTCAACATTTGCCAACCATGTCTTTGTTCCACATAATTAAAGTTGAGATAACAGCCATTGTTGGTCTGTTTTTCGTGTTCTCTTCATCATAAACAAGGAAAGATGGAAAGAATTAAATGTAGATATGGGGATAGCAACAAAAAAATTCTCAAAATGTTGACAGAGTTGAAAAAATGCTGGAACATTGAGTCCAGTTTCTTTATAGGCTGTAGATGCTTGGTAATTGGAAACATATGCATTGCTGAGATGTGCAGCGTTTAGTTGATTGGAGCAAGGAGCCCTGCAGAGTCCTACAGCAAACTCCAAATTTGTGAGTTTCTATTAAATCCCAGGGAGTGTTGTCAGAGGTTTAGGGTTCACTTCTGGAGGATTCAGCTGTATTACTTTAAGATCAGTCTTGCAAAAAGACAAAACAACACCCTGTGGCTAGATTCTAGGCTCCTTTCTATGCAAACAGCCTTTCTTTGGGGAAGCTGTGCAAATGCCTGGACTTGCAGATTTGGCACTTTATTTGACATGCATTTTCTTAAACTTACATTTATGATTTTTTTTTTGTCTTGTAGATCTTTATCCCCATTTTACAAGGCCTGGCTCTTGCTGCCAAAGAGTGCTCCCTGGATAGTGACTACTTTAAATACCCCCTCATGGTAAAGCTTTGTTCTTTTTCCTGTAACCCATTCAGTTAATGTTTTTCTTCCAGATGATTTTAACCTCCACTTCTCTTCCAGGTCCTCGATCAGCCTTGTTTTCAAATGCAAAATGTGAAAGCATTGTACTGGCCATGCATAGTGTTTGTTGGGTGGTGAGATGCATCTGTAAAGACAGTTAGCAGCATGGTACCTATTGCCCCATCCGAGTCCGAGACAGGAGTCAGTGATGGAGGCATTTAAGTGTGCTTCACCTTACTCCGTAGCTTACGAAGACAGTAATTATTGATGATAACCTTCTGATTGTCTTAGCAATGAGCATAATGTATTTGGGATGAAATTTTGTTAATTAGAGGGAAAAAAAAGGAACTAAGACAAATGCAACTAAAAAGAGAAACTAAGAAAAGAAATAACAATTTTATCTTTATGTAGTGATTTTGTACAGAAAATCACTGAGTGATTTCTCTTGTTTATCTTCCCTATTTNGCATTGGAGAAGGAAATGGCAACCCACTCCAGTGTTCTTGCCTGGAGAATCCCAGGGACAGAGGAGCCTGGTGGGCTGCCGTCCATGGGGTCGCACAGAGCCAGACACGACTGAAGCGACTTAGCAGCAGCAGCAGTGTTGTGCGGTCGCTGCGCACCTGTTTATTTTTAACCACAGGATTCTGATCCCTTATTTTGTCTTCTCTGTCACCATTTGTTTTTCCTCAGAGATGACTCCAGTGGAGTTGCTGACCTGAAAAACAGCATTTTACCTTTTTGTCTTGAGATTGTGGTAGATCTGAATTATTAAATCTTTGGATTGAAATTTCATTCTGCCTTTAATGTTTGAGATGTTCACAGATAAACATAAATAAACAGTAGCTAGAATTTAGAATTGGTGATGAACACTTGGAGCATTTTTTATCAGTGCTGGGAGGTATTTATTTGAAAATAGAATTACTTAAAATAGGTAAGTTACACAGATATTCTGTTTGATATTTGAAAAAATATTATGTTTAGTAATATTTTGACTGCTAGTTGTAAATTGTGCCCAAGTTTTACTTAATAGCATTCCTGGGGGGAAAAAAGAGATTTTTTTCTAGATGATCAATAGTGAAATTTATTTTTGGTGATTCTAGAACTACCGTTTGTTTTTTTCCTTTATTTCTTTGGCATTTCCCACCCCTCTACCTCAGCATTACGTCTCCATTTTTAGCTCACTTACGAAAGCACATTACTTCTACCCTGATTGTTTGAGTTGCAAGAACTAGAGTGATCTATCTTCAAGAGATGTATTGCTATCTCAAGACACTTCGTAACACAGGGCACCTTTTTTTAATACTGTGCTCCTTAAATGACACAAGTGCTCCAGACAACGGGATGAAATTATTAATAGGAAAAAGAATTTTTCAAGTTTTTCTAGTTGCTTTTTAGCAAGTCCTTTTTTTGGTTCCTTGATATTCAGACTGTCAGCTGTTGTTTACAACATTTTCAGGTTAATGTTATTAATTGTGAATCCCCATCAGCTCCCTGCATGTGCTGCTCAGTGAGTGTACTGTGAAATTTAAAGATGGGCTGTGCTGAGCAGATTCTGCAGGGTGTCCCTGTGCCCTTGTATTAATAATGAACTTAAACATTCAGATTTCAGTGCCCTTAGTTCCGACACCAGGTTGTTGTATCAGTTATACCTTTTATGGAATTAAGGCATTCTAATACAGTTTTCTTTTTTAATTTCAACATTTGCCAACCATGTCTTTGTTCCACATAATTAAAGTTGAGATAACAGCCATTGTTGGTCTGTTTTTCGTGTTCTCTTCATCATAAACAAGGAAAGATGGAAAGAATTAAATGTAGATATGGGGATAGCAACAAAAAAATTCTCAAAATGTTGACAGAGTTGAAAAAATGCTGGAACATTGAGTCCAGTTTCTTTATAGGCTGTAGATGCTTGGTAATTGGAAACATATGCATTGCTGAGATGTGCAGCGTTTAGTTGATTGGAGCAAGGAGCCCTGCAGAGTCCTACAGCAAACTCCAAATTTGTGAGTTTCTATTAAATCCCAGGGAGTGTTGTCAGAGGTTTAGGGTTCACTTCTGGAGGATTCAGCTGTATTACTTTAAGATCAGTCTTGCAAAAAGACAAAACAACACCCTGTGGCTAGATTCTAGGCTCCTTTCTATGCAAACAGCCTTTCTTTGGGGAAGCTGTGCAAATGCCTGGACTTGCAGATTTGGCACTTTATTTGACATGCATTTTCTTAAACTTACATTTATGATTTTTTTTTTGTCTTGTAGATCTTTATCCCCATTTTACAAGGCCTGGCTCTTGCTGCCAAAGAGTGCTCCCTGGATAGTGACTACTTTAAATACCCCCTCATGGTAAAGCTTTGTTCTTTTTCCTGTAACCCATTCAGTTAATGTTTTTCTTCCAGATGATTTTAACCTCCACTTCTCTTCCAGGTCCTCGATCAGCCTTGTTTTCAAATGCAAAATGTGAAAGCATTGTACTGGCCATGCATAGTGTTTGTTGGGTGGTGAGATGCATCTGTAAAGACAGTTAGCAGCATGGTACCTATTGCCCCATCCGAGTCCGAGACAGGAGTCAGTGATGGAGGCATTTAAGTGTGCTTCACCTTACTCCGTAGCTTACGAAGACAGTAATTATTGATGATAACCTTCTGATTGTCTTAGCAATGAGCATAATGTATTTGGGATGAAATTTTGTTAATTAGAGGGAAAAAAAAGGAACTAAGACAAATGCAACTAAAAAGAGAAACTAAGAAAAGAAATAACAATTTTATCTTTATGTAGTGATTTTGTACAGAAAATCACTGAGTGATTTCTCTTGTTTATCTTCCCTATTTTCTGAGGCTGTGCACTTCCTTTCAGACTTTACTTGAAAAACCCAGATCTTCTCAGCTCCTGCAGACACTTAGAGCAAGCGTAAATTGTGGACAGAACTTTCGTCTGGATTCTCACCAAGGGTCTCCACTGTCATGAAAACATTACCACCAGAAAGAAAATATGAGGCTTTTTTCTTCTTTGAATTCGCTTCTTTAAAATTTTGTGAGAAAAGTACTTTGAAGCCATACTGAATAATTTTCATTCTAAAAGTATGAAGGAAAAATATCAAAACATTAAATCAGTTAACTCTGGGAATAAATACAACTTTGTGTAAATTAAGGCTTTGTTTAAATTAATGTGTTTCGCTGCTTCTGTTCCTTTTACTCATTCTATTGACTTGATTCCATCTTGCCGTTAATGCTTTGCTTCCTGAGGGCCCCCACTGTGCCAGCCAGGGGACACAGGGGCCCATGAGACAAGGCGCCTTTCCACACAGTTCAGTCGCTCAGTTGTGTCTGACTCTGCGACCTCGTGGACTGCAGAATGCCAGGCTTCCCTGTCCATCATCAACTCCCAGAGCTTGCTCAAACTCATGTCCATCGAGTCAGTGATGCCATCCAACCATCTTATCCTCTATTGTCCCCTTCTCCTGCCTTCAATCTTTCCCAGCATCAGGGTCTTTTCCAGTGAGTCAGCGCTTCACATCAGGTGGGCAAAGTGTTGGAGTTTCAGCTTCAGCATCAGTGCTTCCAAGATTTCCTTTAAGATTGACTGTTTTGATCTCCCTGCAGTCCAAGGGACTCTCAAGAGAGTCTTCTCTAGCACCACACTTCAGAAGTGCTCGGATTCTACTGCCAAAATCAGGACTCCAGCAACACAGTCAGATATTGCATCAAGGTCAATGTGAACACAAAAATGTATTTATCTATTGCAGAAAATCAAAACTGAGCTAAGAGGCTAAACATTAACACAACGCTGGGGAAATAGAAAGTGAGGCAGGAAGTCGTGGTCTGAAAAATAATTTTGAGTGAATTTATGTCCGTGTTCTTCCCACTGCACATGTTACTCAGGTTCCCCACGAAATTCTATGAATCCTCATACATTGTTCTGTCTGTGGCACATAAAAGGAAGTAGAATAATCTGATGATTTGAGTTTAGTGATGAAATCTTGAATTATCACTGTTTTATGTAAATATTCCCTCCTGAAATTGTTGGCTTTTCTGTTGTGGTTTGAATTAGCTTAATGTTTCAGTAAGGAGCTTTTAGTGTCAGATATCAACAAAATGTTCTTCTGGGTTGAAAGACAAACGCCTCCAGTATGACAGACAGTAGTTTTATTTTGTGCCATTATTGGTGCTTGTGCAGCAGGAGAGAAAGGGCAGTAATCTGAGGCAGGGAGAGGAAGACCCTTGGAGCTAGGATCAGAAGGAATCATGGTCATTATCCTGTAGGTCAGTGGATCCCAGCTTTGCTGTACCTTGGAATCACCTGGGTATCTTTTTAAAAATACCTCTGCCTGATGCTCAAGCATTCTGATTTAGTTCTTTGGAGGTGTAGTGAGGGTTATGGCCTGGCATTGGCCTTTCAGAGGTTTCCCGGTTGACCCTAACAGTGCAGCTGAAGTTGGTAACCTGGCTCTGGGCAAGGCGAACATTCTTTCTCAGAGATGTATGCATGCCTGCATGCATTGACTCAGAAGCTTCCAGCGGTTTAGCAGCTTTCATAGAAACGTCCAAATCACAGAGGGAATTAAGATTCACTGTTAAAACAGTTTTAGTGTGACTGTGGGATAGTAAGCTACGTTTATGTGCCTAAAAACTATTTTTCCTGATTCTCTAACATGAGAATGATCAGGTTCCCAAAGGAAAATGTTGAGGTTCTCAAAAAACCAGGGATCTTGAAATTAAAGAATACTTTCAACTATATTGTGGATCCGGTAACTTATTAAATTTTAATTGTTTATAACCCTGTTTAATACTGGCAGGACTAGCCATCTAGTGTTTTGACACATATCTTTTTGATACAGAAAGATGTTAAATAAAACATTTAAGAATATACTCATTTATCTCTATGTGTATATGTTAAAAATATATCTGGAAAGCTGGTAGCCAAAATAATAGAGGTTATCTCTGAGGATAAAGTTCACGAGTGATTTTCAGTTTCATTTTTTAACTTCGTTTATCTGAAGTTGTTTCTTTTTTAACAACATGCATGTATTTATGCATCAGAAAAGCACCAAAGGTGTAGTACTTTGTTGGGAATGCATACATATTTATAGCAGCATTAAAGCTATGTCTTGATACACACGGCAGTCAGTTTAGGATGAAATACTCTTAAATGACCTTTTCTGATCTTGTCTCTAGGCTTTAGGTGAGCTCTGTGAAACCAAGTTTGGAAAGACACACCCTGTGTGCAATTTGGTAAGCGCCACCCCGATGGGCTTGCATATTTTCAGTGAACACATAGCATAGATACCTTAAGTAATGGTATCTGAAAAATTGCTCTTGAGGGATGTGAGATGTGGATATGAGTCATCCATGTGGGTGACGCTCAACTGTTACATTGTTGTCACATGCATTATTTCCTGGGCTGACATTATTTACTTTCTTTTGTGATTTTTTAGGGGGGTAAGTATTGTGTAGCTAGAATAACACATCCTATTAGAAACATTTCCTTCAGTCCTTGAACAGTGGCTCATTTGAATGCTATCAAAATATATCTTGAAACACAGAAATGAGAATGATAACCTTGTAGAGACTTCTCTGGGGGTCCAGTGGTTTAGAATCCTCCTGTCAATGCAGGGATGCAGGTTCAAGCCCTGGTTGGGGAACTAGGATCCCACATGCCGTGGGGTCAAAACAAACAAAAGAAATGGTATCTTGTAAAGATGTAGAGGGTTTTCCTCCATCTGAAATGAGAAAAAAATGGATTAGGATCCTAACATATCTGTGACCCTTGTGTTTTTGGAGGTCACATGCCAGCCATTTTGCCGGTGGCTAAGAACCACTGAACAGGCTGGCTGCTTGAAACTCCGTTTGTCTCTAGTTTACCTCCCTTGCTGATTTAGTGGCCTCTTCTATTTTCCTCCCAGGTTGCTTCTTTGCCGTTGTGGTTGCCTAAGTCTTTAAGCCCTGGCTCTGGGCGGGAGCTGCAGAGACTCTCGTACTTGGGGGCTTTCTTTAGCTTCTCCGTCTTTGCAGAAGATGATGTAAGTACAGCAGGCTTTTGCACCTTGCTGCTCTTATGTTCAGATTCCTTCCCAAATGTACATCATACGTAGATTGGATTTCTGCTTTCTCTTTGCAGGCGAAAGTGGTGGAAAAATATTTCTCAGGGCCCGCCATTACCCTGGAAAACACTCGAGTGGTGAGCCAGTCTCTGCAGCATTACTTGGAGCTGGGAAGGGTAGGTGTTCAGAAAATGAATCCAAAAGATGAATATGTTTCCAGTTCTGGAAGTTAAAAGCAGCACAGTTAGACGGTAATTGCAGTGTAATTCAGGTAATTTGTTCCTATCCTGGAAAGGAAATAGCAGAGACTATTTTATTAAAACTGCAACTGCTTCCTTCCTCCACTCTACATTCTGCTTTCATGCCGATCCTCTGGACACAGTAGAATGTGGACTTTTCTCATGTTCTTATAGTCAAGTTCTTTACAATGAGTGGATGTGGGCGAGGAGAAAAGTGGGAAGGAGTTTAGCTTTCCTCGAAGTCAGAAAGGAATCGTTTTTTAAACAAAGTTTTCGTTTTTTTTCCTTTCCTTATAAAATGGATTTCAGCAAGAGCTTTTCAAGATCCTTCATAGTATCTTGTTAAATGGTGAAACCCGTGAGGCCGCTCTTAGTTACATGGCAGCTGTCGTCAATGCCAATATGAAGAAAGCACAGATGCAGGTAAGATTCCTTAAGACTGCTTTTATTTATTTGTTAAATTCATTCATCTAACTCATTCAGTTCGCACCCAGCCTTGTTCTAGGGAATGGAGATACAGAGAGACAAGCTTCCTGCCTTCGTGGAGCTTATGTTCTATAGGGTCAATGAATAGACATGTAAATATATCATTTCAGACTGTTGTGGAATCTATGAAGCCAGTAAAGGAAGGTAGAGGACTTGAAAGTAGCTGTCGGGGCACCAGAAGGAAGGCATGGGAGTATCCAAGGAGGAGACATTTGATTAAATACTTGGCTGAGAAGGAAGAGCCACCGAGGACTTCTTCCCTGACATCTTAGTGGTTAAGACTCCACGCTTGCAGTACAGGGGCTGCAGGTTCAAACCCTGTCCTTGGTTGGGGAACTGAGAGCCCATATGCTGGAAGTAGTGGCCAAAATATGAAATTAAGTTTTTAAAGGTCCTGCATGCTGATTAAGTTTTAAAAATAGAAAGAGCTGGCCATCCGCAAGGCTGAGAAAAGAGTTTTCGAGATTGTGTGATGCATGAAGGTGGGAATGAATCTTTAGAATGAGCTCTACTTTCAGGTTTTTGTGACCCAAGGATACTGAATAGGAAAGAAGCTGGGGAGTCATGGGCTGGAGGAACGGGCCGCCGTACCAAGGAGGATCTTCGGGAAGGAAGCTGTCAAGGCTGCTGCTTGGAGGGTGGGCTGACGAAGGACAGGGTATAGGAGCCAGTCCCAGGAGACCCAGTGTAAGGACACAGTTCCCAATGGGGGACTGGTGACTGAGACCACTTCACCAGAGTAGAGAAGTTAAAAGGACATCCTTGCTGTCTTATTCATGAGCAACCTGACATTTCTACTCAGAAGGAAAAACAGAGAGAGGAGCGTGGACCTGGCATTAGACCACCTTGATTTCTAGCTGGGGCTCCATCATTGGCCAGCAGTGGGACAGTGGTCCTCTGTGCCCCTATTTCCTTGTTGCCAAGTGGGGTTAGTAACAGTATTGACTCATGGACTTAGTGTGTATATGAAGCTGTTAGAATTGCACCCAGTGAATAGTGAACACTCCACGGATGTTAACTATCATTATTAGAAGTATTATATTCATGAAGCAGGATTGCACTAACACTGTCAGCCCGAGAAGCTGTTTGTCTAGTGGTCACAGTAAAACTAGTTCTGATGCTCTAAGAAGAATAAAGAAGAGAATGGAAACAACATTTATTGTGTTTCTCTTTACTGATTTTGAGGATCTTGGGTAAATCATGTAAATTCTCTGACCCATAGTTTCTTCCTCTAAAATGTGAATAATAGTATCACTCAGTTCTGAGGGCTGTTGTGGAGATTCAGTGGAGGACACCCCTTCATATACAGCTGTGTTGTGTGGTCAGTCACTCAGTCATGTCCAACTCTTGCGACCTCATAGACTCTAGCCTGCCAGGCTCCTCTGTCCATGGGATTAACACTCAACAAATCGCACCTACCAGCAGAGCTCTATGACAACGTGGGTGTCCCCTCACTGACTTCAGGATGAAAATCTGCTCTTCTTTCTTATAAAATTGTGCCAGGATTCCTGTTCACATCGTGACTTTTCGGTACTTTCTGTTTCACAGACAGACGATAGGTTGGTGTCAACGGACGGATTCATGCTGAATTTCCTTTGGGTACTGCAGCAACTTAGTACAAAGATCAAGTTAGAGACAGTCGACCCCACGTACATTTTCCACCCAAGGTGTCGGATCACGCTTCCCAACGACGAGACCAGAGTGAATGCAACGATGGAAGACGTGAATGACTGGCTGGCTGAACTTTGTGAGTGATGTGTTCACTGTTAGGTCATGAGAACGTCACCCTTCTGTTTTCTTTTAATTAAAAAAACGTAGAGTAGATTACACATCCTATATGAGAAGGATCCATTTGGACTCAGCAGCATTCCACAGTTTGAATCTGACACCAGCTAGAGCGTCCCGGTCTGTCGCCTCCCAACTCCCCCCAGCCGCTAACTCCCTCTTGCCCTTGCTCCTGTTCTCCATTCTTAGGGTCAGTTTTCATTGACTCCTATCCCCCTAAAACTGCTGTTACGGGATTATCAGGAAGAGAACTTTAGTATCTGAATAGCAACTCTGCTATTCCATACAAGTTACATACAAGGAGACTGAGGTTCCAGAAGGTGCCCAGCTCACCTAGGCTGTCAGTCAGCAAATTGCAGCTGCTGCTCAAGTGTTCTGAGCTGAGCTTTGGGCTCTCCTTACTGTAGCACACTCCCTGATCTGAGCTCTTCCTTCCAGGTGTTTAGTTTGGCTGCAGTTTTTCATACCTGTCAGTAGTAAAGGGAGCATGCTCACTCTTTAGGGAAACAGAAATTTAGAAAACAGAAAAGGAGAAATGTGAGAGAAATGGCTAACATATTTTATGTTGCCAGATACTGGGTTTGAAAGTGATCCCTGAGTAGAGGGAAAAGAAATCCACCTAAATAAGTCCAACACTGGCTTATTTACATAATTTAGGACCATTTTGAGGTTTAACAATGATGTGTTTTTTAAATTTATGTATTTTTTAATTGAAGGATAATTGCTTTACAGAATTTTGTTGTTTTCTGTCAAACATCAACAAGGGTCAGCCATAGGTATACACATGACCCCTCCTTCTTGAACCTCCCTCCCATAACAGTGATGTTTGAATAATAGAAATGTTTATATAAAAAACACCAGGAAGACACATCACAGAAGATCATTAGTGTCCATCTGTGTAAACATTTAATCAGATGGAGCAGAGTATAGGACCATTAAATGCAGCTCACAGGAGATCTGTTTTTCTTAAAATAATACTGTCTGATTTTTAAAAGTGTCCTGAAACTTCTTGAAAATTCAAGAGTAATTTTGTCTTCTTAATTGCACTCTTCGCTAATACAGTCATGTGATAGATATTATCGCTGGGATTTTGTGCTTTTTCCTAGATGGAGATCAGCCTCCATTTTCTGAGCCGAAATTCCCCACAGAATGCTTCTTTCTCACCCTTCACGCCCACCACCTCTCGATTCTGCCCAGCTGCCGTCGCTACATCCGCAGACTGCGGGCCATCCGGGAGCTCAATAGGTATGTGTGTGATGCCATGTCCTGAGGCTGCCTGAGTCACCACTCATTCTCACAAGCACGCAGTTCCCTTGTGACCAGTAGACTTGAATATGAGGGGCATGTATGTTACAGTACACCGTCTGCCTCTCCTACCACATCCGTGGTCCTTGGTTGGCCAGAGTTCTTTACAAGTTAAGTGACCCAGACTTAGATTTCTTAGAGTTCCCAACCCTTGGAATGTGGTTGAGACTTCTGTGAACTTTTTCTACTGGGCACCTTATTATCAGAAGACACTTTAAAGAATCTCTTCAGTCCTAGACATACCTTTCTTTCTCAGCACTGTGAAACAGTAATTCTGGTTTCCCTTAATAAACAAGATCATTTACTCATACCAACACTGTAATTCACTTTTTTGTTGCATGTTGTCCTGTGGCATAAGAAGTCCAAAATGGCCAAACAGTAGCCTCAAATTCTCTTTCATTAACACCATTGTTACTTTTCTTAATCTGAGCATTTCTCTCCATGGATCAACACCTGTGAACAAACCAAAGCCACAGGAACAGGAGGCAGACATTTTTTTGAACAGATCATCTGTAATAGTAATGGAGCAGCCACTTCCACTGTTTGTTTAGTCCAGGAGTGCTGTAGTAGTCAGAGGAGGCAATGGCTCCCCCACTCTAGTACTCTTGCCTGGAAAATCCCATGGATGGCGGAGCCTGGTGGGCTGCAGTCCTTGGGGTTGCTAAGAGTCAGACACGACTGAGCGACTTCACTTTCACTTTTCACTTTCATGCGTTGGAGAAGGAAATGGCAACCCACTCCAGCGTTCTTGCCTGGAGAATCCCAGGAACAGGGGAGCCTGGTGGGCTACCATCTATGGGGTCGCACAGAGTTGGGCACGACTGAAGCGACTTAGCAGCAGCAGCAGCTGTAGTAGTATCTGTATCTGCCTTGAATTAAAGTAGAATTAATCACTTACTAATTGTAATCATTACTGGTAGCTTTCTAAAGTTTTTTTTCCCAACGCAGAATCACATTGTCTGTAAATGGTGACTGTGTATGTTATGCTGCATGTGGGCTTTCTGTAGTTGCAGCTAGTAGCGTCTACTCTGTTGTCGGGTATAGGCTTCTCATTGCAGTGGCTTCTCTTGTTGTGGAGCACGGGCTCTAGGCTCACGGGCTTCAGTGGTTGCAGCACATGGGCTCAGTAGTTGCAGCTCCTGGACTCTAGAGCACAGGCTCAGTAATTGTGGCTCATGGGCTTAGTTGCTCCGAGGCATGTGGAATCTTCCAGGCTTCCTGGACCAGGGATCAAACCATGTCCCCTGCATTGACAGGTGGATTCTCATCCACTGTACCACCAGGGAAGTCCTTTCTTTTCTTTTTCCAGCCTCACTGCCCTGGCTACAGTTTCTACTACAGCCTTGAGTAGAAATATTGATAGCTTTCTTGAAATTGTTTATTCAGGTTAACTTGGGAAGTTTTTTAGACATCTTCTGTTACCAGATTAAAGAAATTCCCTTTTATTTTGTGATTTTCTAAAAGTTTTTTGTTCTTAACTGGAGTTGATTTTTATTCAGTGCATTTTCCATCTCTGTGAGGAGGTCAGATTTTTTTTCACCTTTTATTTTATTCATGTGGTTGAATCATATCAGTTAGCTTTCTGATATCAAACCAATCTTACATTCTTGGGGAAAAACTCAACTCTGTGTTATATATTTCATTGGATATTCAGTTGCTAATATTCTGTTTAGGGGTTTTGAGCCTATATTCAAAATGAAGATTGACCTATGACTTTATTTCTTACTAAGAATTAAGTGAAGTCTTTGAGTCATGTCCAACTCTTTGCAACCCCATGGACTGTAGCCCACCAGGCTCCTCTGTCCTTGGAATTCTCTAGGCAAGAATACTGGAGTGGGTTGTCATTTCCTTCTCCAGGGGATCTTCCTGACCCAGGGATTGAACCTGGGTCTCTTGCACCGCAGGCAGACTCTTTACCATCTGAGCCACCAGGGAAGCCCAAAAGTGAGTTCTTCTCAATTTTTTTTCATCAATCTTATGTTTGCCATGTAGAATGAATTCTGAAATACACCTTCTTTTTGTATTTTTTGAGGTGTTTATTGTATAAGAATTATTTTTTTCTTTAACGTTTGGAAGCATTGATGAAGCTAGCTGGGCTTAGAGCTTTCTTTGTGGGAAGTCTGCTAAGTTAGGTATTTTATTGTTAATAGATATGAGGCTGTATAGATTTTCATGTCATCTTGCGTCAGTTTTCCCGTGGGATCTAAAAGTTTCAAAACGCTTAGGCATTAAGTTGTTCATAGTATCTTGACCTGTGGATTATATAAAGATAGCTTTTTTTAAGTTTCAGATTCCTGGAGTATTTGGTCCTTTAACTCTTGTTATTGATTTCTAGCTGATTTCCACTGTGTATTTTGTGCTTTATTGATATCTACTTTAGCCAACATTTAAATTAGTAAGAGTTCCATAGAAGAAAAGAACTTATAGGAATTCCCTGGCAATTCAGTGGTCAGGATGACTCACTCTCACTGCCAAGGGCCCAGGTTCAATCCCTGGTCTGGTCAGCGAACTAAGATTCCACAGTCAAGGTAATAAAAGTAAAAAGAAGAAAACTCACTTTCTGTGTCATTTGTTGTAGTGTTTTACATATATCAATTGAGTCATTTGTTTATATTTTGTTCAAATTTTCCTTATGTCTGCTGCTTTTATCAGCTTATAATATCAGTTATTGAGAGACTTATAAAAATTTCAAGCTGTGTTATGTCTTCCTTCATCCTGGCATGGTTGGTATCCTGTGGTCCCACCATTCTCACCGACTCTGGAGGATACATTTGCAGTGACAGCATCTGCCACCTGCACTGCCAGCTTACAGGGGCAGTGAGTGCCTTTCAGAGATGTTGGTGTTTCCCTTACCTGTGTATTTTTCAGTGCTGTGATTCAAGAAGTATCTTCCAGGACCTGGTTAGGGCATGTGTGTGTTTTCAGAGGGCAGTTTTCTGAGCTAGTCATATATAGTAAATCTACATTGATATTCCCACCTGCTTATATTTTTAATTCCTTCCTCTGTATTATCGCAAGGAATTCTTGACAAGTTCATTTAGCAGAGGTCACTGTGAATTCTAGGTTTTAGACAACCAGCTGGGCACACAGAGCCCGTCCTGGTTACCCAGAATCAGACTGAATCCAGAGCCTCTGGGAGTTGTATTTATGTCGATGAATTTATCCCCACATAGCAGTTTGGTAGCATGATGCTCTGTTGCTGATCAAGGATCTTCAGAATCTATTTCCCAGTTACTGCTGAATTTCTGTTTCTGCATATGTAGTAAGTAGAATAATAGCGTCCCAAAGATTTTCACTGGGCTTCCCAGGTGGTGCTAGTGGCAAAGAATTTGCCTGCCAATGCAGGAGATGAAAGACACAGATTTGGTTCCTGGGTCATAAAGACCCTCTGCAGTAGGAAACGTGAAGCTACTCTAGTAGTCTTGTCTGGAAAATCGCATGGACAGAGGAGCCTGTTGGGCTGTAGTCCATAGGGTCACAAAGAGTCAGACATGACTGAGTGACTGGGCACACAAAGGTGTTTACGTCCTGTTCCCCCAGAACCTGAGAGTGTGTCACCTTGCATGGTAAAGGAGACTTTGGAGATGTGATTGAATGTAAGATCTTGAGATAGGCAGATTTTCCGGGATTATCTGGGTGGACCCTTTATATCACAAGGGTCCTTTTAAGAGGGAGGCCAGGTGGGGGCAGAGTGAGAAAGGAGGTAGATGCGATGACAGAAGCAGACGTCAGAGCGGTGTGGGCCCACAAGCCAGAGAATGCGGGCCCCCTCTGGAGGCTGGAAAGTGCAAGGAAACACTCCCCTGGGGCCCCCAGAAGTACTGTATGTCTGCTGACCCGCTGGAGATTTCTGGCCTCTGGAATCCTACGGCTGTACTTGTGTTGTCTCAAGCCAGTGAGTTTGTGATAATTTGTTAGAGCAGCAGCAGGAAGCTAATATAACATATTAGCAAGTCTGTTTTTTTTTTCTTCTAACATAACCGTAATTGGCCCTTAAGGACAGTGATCTCATTCCAGCTGTGGTGGAAGCAATGAAGTAAGGTGCGTTGGGACCATAGGGAAACTGGCAGCATCCTGCAGCGTGGCCACCTCAGCTGCAGTCGCCACAGGAGCTGCCGCTGCTCTCAAACACGGCTCAGGGGACTTAGGTGGGGGTGGGTGCTTGGAGTCTCCAGAACCGCCCCCCCCCCTCCCCGTTTGAATTCTTGGAATCCCGGCCTTCCCTCTGACGTTCAGATAAGAGAGCCAGTGAGGTTATGGATGCAGTCTGTGTTCTAATCTGGTGCTCTGTGTGGAGCAGACTCTGCTTCTTTATAGTCATCCTGGAAACGCCCTGACTCACTAGCTTTTCCTTGAAACCTGGAACCTGTAGTTTCCTCGTGTGAATGCTCCAGTGTCTTCACACATAGCCACCCCATCTCTTCATTCCCAGAAATCAGTAACGATTGTTCATGCAGCTGTTTCCACCGAGAATCCTGGGCTTCCAATGTTACGCCCTCAAATGCTCACTGAATCTTTACCACTTTGAAAGCAGCCCAGTTGAAGAACTAATAATCCCAGAACCTGTTTTCCTTGAGGATCTGTTACCTGTAACCTCTTCTGGCCAATAATCATACAGGTTATTATGTTAGCTTCTTTTTGTTGCTCCGGCAGATTACCACGACCTTCGTGTGTTAAAATAACAAATAACCGTCTTTCTTAGGGTTTTGGGGATCAGAAGTCCTAAAACTGAGGCTGCATTCCTTCTGAGGCTTTAGGGAAGAATCTCTTTTTTTTTTTTTTGCCTTGTCCGGCTGCTGGAGACCCCTTGGCCCACAGCCCCTTCCTCCATTTTCACAGGCCACAGCAGCCTGCTCCCTCTCCAGCCTCTACTTCACTGGTCACCTCTCCTTCTCTTCTCCCTCTTCTCTGACTCCCTCTCCTTCTCTTCACTCAGACCCTGTGTTGACATGGGACCTGCCCAGACAATCCAAGATAAGCTCCTCATCTCGAGGTCCAAACCCTGAATCATATTTGCAGGGTTCCTTCTGCCGTGTAAGGCAACATATTCACAGGTCCTTGGGATTAAGCTGTGACATCTTGGTTGTGGTGGTTGGGAAGCCGCGGGGGAGGGGCACTACTAACACATTACTCTACCATGTCATGTTCCAGCTGTAGACAAAGGAATCCACTTTATCTGAGGTTAGCAGAAAGAGAGTGATTAAAGGCTGTTATCTGGTGTATTGAAGGCCTGGAAAAGAGGACTCCCAGAGCTCTCCTTTGAGCTGGGACTGCAAGGAAGCTGCTTCAAAGTTTAGACTCTGCCAGCACTTCAGCCAAAAACCCTTCTATACTGCTTCCAGAAGACCCATGTGGCTGTCACTTCACTGTATGTACTTCCGCCTCCAGTGAGGGCTCACCTCTTGCTAGGAGCTAGATCATGTGCAGAAGTGCTGGCCACAAGGGAGTCTGGGAAATATACTTATGAAAAATATATCACTGGCCTTCCCTGGTGGTATGGTGGATAAGAATCCACCTGCCAATGCAGGGGACAGAGGAAGATTTCATATGCCGGAGAGGAACTAAGCCGGTTTGTGATAACTGCTGAAGCCCACGTGCTCTAGAGCCTGAGCTCCCCAACAAGAGAAGTCACTGAAATGAGAAGTTACGCACTGCAACTAGAGAGTAGCCCCTCCTCGCCACAACTAGAGTAAAGCCCGCATGCAGCAACGAAGGCCCAGAGCAACCAAACATTAAAAAAATATATATGTATCAATGATACAAAAATGTATATGTATCATCGTGTAGTTTTCTACATAATGTTTTGATAGAATGGGTTGAAATGTGTTCAGTGAGCCAGCCTTTAAAATATGCAGGGTATTCCATCATCAGGGAAGGCTTTTCCTCAATGACAGGTGATATTTGAGGAGACACCTGAAGAGAATGAAGGAGTAAATCACAGAGATCACCTTAGAGAAGAACATTCCAGGCAGAGGGAAAAATGCCTAGTCGAGTTGTCTTTTGCTTTGGGTAATCGAGTAGGCGTCATAATCTTGAATTTTCTGGAGACTTCATTTTCTCCCTCCCAGAAAAACAAGGACAATATTTCCTTCCAAAAGTAATAATTACTGTATTTCACCAAATCTAAAATGCCATCCACTTTAAGATACTACGTTGGGAACCAATAAAAAAGATGAGTGGTGCCAACATGACCATGACTTCCCATCAGTTTTGGTGATGCTTATGTAGTGGTGGGGCCGGAGAGGGGATATGTGTCTGAGAGTGAGTGAAATTGTGAAGATAAATAGACACGATGGATGATGGATCTGTGTGTCTTCTTTCATTTAACTGTTAGTCTTTAATTTCAGAACGGTGGAAGATCTGAAAAATAATGAAAGCCAATGGAAAGACTCCCCACTGGCAACCAGACACCGTGAGATGCTGAAACGCTGCAAAACTCAGCTTAAGGTCTGTATAGTTACCTGGGGTAATTTATGGATCAGCCTCACAATAGGAATTTTCCCACCACAACATGAGCCTTGAATGAACAGTTTAATGTCCTCATTTTTTCCTCATTATTCTTTTCCCTCAAGATAAAAATGGTACATGTAAATGCTTGTTGGTTGTTTCTACGTATATTTAAATCTCAGGACTGAAAGTGCATATGCGTGTGCCAGTAATGATATGAATTCTTAATGGATTTTATCATCCTTGAACATCATCTCCCTTTCCTTACCTCGTGCAAGATGTTCCCTGTCTACTAAGCCTGACTCCACACCCAGATACACACACACTCCAGTTTGTCCAGCCGTGCATCTTCATGTTTGACAAAGTGGATTTGTGGTAGTGGAAAGCTATCTTTCCTTTGCCCCTCATTCTTCGTTGAATTGAAAATGATCCAGTGTATAGAACCTAAATGTAGACGGGAAGATTTCTGCTTATAAACGTGGTGGTGGTGGTTTAGTCGCTAAGTTGTGGCTGACTCTTGCGACCCTGTGGACTGTAGCCCACCAGGCTCCTCTGTCCATGGGATTCTCCAGGCAAGAATGCTGGAGTGGGTTGCCATTTCCTTCTCTAGGGCATCTTCCTGACCCAGGAATTGAACCCAGGTCTCCTGCATTGCAGGCAGATGATTTACTGACTGAGCTTATAAACATATAAGGAAGCTTATAAACATAGCTAAAAACAAACAGTAGCTAAAGTTGTAAAGGGAAGCACAGACAGCAAATGTACTCATTTTTCTGTGTTTATGTTCAGATTACAAAGCTGAATGTTAGCTGTACGTGTTTTCTGTTGATTAGTAGGATGATACGTAGAAATTTTACCTGACTTAGATTTCTGATACAAGTTAAAAATTTCACTTTTATTTACTAATGGAGTAGAAACCTCTTTGAGAAGCAGAATAAACCAGGGACTCTTTTCTGGGGTCTATAGACCCCTTAAGCACTCCAGAGAGAGGTTTCAAGAAGTCTGTAAGCTGTTGACACTTATATGTAATGTGTGTGCATGTGGACGTTTAAACTCACAGCGATCCTCTGAGATGGGTGTTAAACCCTTTGGTGGAAGAGCATTTTGCCCAAGATGAGCTTAAGTGCTCACCTGGAATTTAGATGTGAATATGTCAGGCTCCTTCTCAGTAACCACCACTGACTTCCAAAGGGTCTCTTTCATCAAATTTTTCAAATATGACAGTGAAGACTTAGCCTTTTCAGCACTAAACTATGCCCAGTGGTTTGCATGGCACACCTTCTTAGAGCAGAGGAAGCTCTTGAGACACAAACAGCATCTTACAGCCCGTTAGTGCAAATGCTCTGGAAGCCCTAGAGCAGGGGTCCCCAGCCTCCAGTATCTAATGCCTAATCTTAGGTGGAGCTGATGTAATAATAAACCTAAAGTGCAAAATAAATGTAATGTACTCGAATCACCCCAAAACCATCCCCACCCCACCACATCCCACTCTGTGGAAAAATTGTCTTCCACGAAACTGGTCCCTGGTGCCCCAAAGTAGGGGACCGCTTCCCTGGAGCCTAGATTTCCCATCTCCTGGCCCATGCCCTGCCTGTGACCACACATAGGTACTTAGCCACCAGCTAATCTATGAATGGGGCCATACCTGCTTCCACAGAAACTGGTACGATGCAAGGCCTGTGCTGACGCTGGCTTGCTTGACGAGAGCTTTCTGAGAAGATGTCTGAACTTCTACGGCCTTCTCATTCAGCTGCTGCTCCGCCTCCTGGACCCTGCCTACCCAGAGTGAGTTGCTCTGTCTTCCTCCCCCGTCCCCATTCATCCAGGCTATGTTGTCTTTATTGCTCTACAGAGCTGACACCCAAAACCAAGACGGAGGATAATGTAATCAGGAATGCATTTCCAGATTGCACTTAGATAGACTATGAAAGTAGTAATGTTAATAGCTGTTTTCTCTGAAATTAGTTATAGTAGTGAAGGACTGTCAACACTTCTTAGGTTAATTTTGAGAGAGTGCTTTTTGAAAATTGGCTATAAAATCTTTGATAAAAAAGGAAATCTATGACTCGAAAGTGAAAAGTTGGGATTAACAGGATATTGAGTCCCCTCCAGCACTGGGTCCAGCCAGATCCCTAGTCAATTCCAAGAATGAACCGAGAACATCATGGATCTCTTTATCATCACCTGGACAGCTCCTCCATACAGCCATTTTTGTTTGCTTTGTTACAATTTTATGGTTATTATGAAATCTCCAGATCATCAATGTTGGGAGGTTGGCCGAAGCCCGCTGCAGGAATGGAAAATAGTATTTAAAGTAAAAATGTCCCCGATGGTAAGAATTGGAATTCTAAACCAGTTCTGCCAATCCTCAGAATCTGTATTTGTTATTGTTTAGTCTCTCAAGTCGTGTCCAACTCTTTTGTGGCTCCATGGACTGTAGTGCACCAGGCTCCTCTGTCCATGGGATTTCTCAGACAAGAATACTAGAGTGGGTTGCCATTTCCTTCTCTAGGGGATCTTCCCAAACCAGGGATCGAACCCAGGTCTCCTGAATTTGCAGATAGGTTCTTTATCACTGAGCCATCAGGGAAGCCTCAAAGTCTATATAGGTATAGATTATGGCATTGATTACAATCGTTCACATAAGGAATTGTGGAAGAGAAAGAAGAATATATAAAGCAGATGGCTTCCAAAAAATCAAAAGTTGCATTTTGCCTCTAAATGCAAAAGCATTTATGTCCAGTGTTAAAGATGAAATTCAAACATATAAAAGCAAAAAAATAAGTGTGTAGCTGTATTGTCTTAAAACAGTTTGAGCTGCTTAAAATGTCCAAACATGACACTTTATTTCCTTCATGTTTTATTTATTGCATTAACCTTAACAGGAAACCAAGAAAAGGAACAACATTCATGTCCACCTTTTACGTCCCCATCTTCATGATTCCCTGTTCATTTCTGCTTGCAGTTTCTTTGCCTGTGCACTGGTTATTTAGTTGTATTATAGATGAGAGCTTTTTCCAAATGATCCACTAATTGTAATTGTAGTGTTCTAATCCTCATAGTTTGATGTGTCACAGTTTCACTTTTGTAACCTGTACTTTTCTCTCTTTGACAGTGTAACACTGCCTTTAAATTCAGATGTCCCCAAGGTATTTGCAGCATTGCCTGAGTTTTATGTAGAAGATGTTGCTGAATTTTTATTTTTTATTGTACAGTAAGTCCCATTCACATATTACATATTTCTAATATGTATTTATATTTAATGTATACATTGTATTGTAAACCTCCATTTGATGCCACTGAATGCTGCCCAGAGACTGGAAAAATAAATCCAGCTGTGGCACCAAGCCAATTCCAATAATATCTCAAGACAGAAGCAGGATTAACAATGCTAGTAATAATATACTCTGTGAAAATTGAGTTGAATTTTTAATAACTGAGTATGCGTTTCTGAGAAACAGAAGGAGAAAACAGTTTATAAATATCTGAGTGAACATTCAAAGCCAGAAATATCCACATCTGTATTTTGTACCAATATTTTTCTCAACTATAAAATTAGAGAAAGCTTACAAAGAAATAAGTTGAGTTTATGAGTCGTATTTGAAATCTGAAAAAATGAAAACACCATCAAAATACTTTTTTAAGTCTTTTTGGTTGTGAAGATCTTTTATAAAATTGTGATTTAATTGTAGCTTCAGTTTATTTTCCAAGGCGTAAATTAATGTAACAAGCTATGGCAAATAGACACAGTGGGTCTGAAATCCTACCCAATTATGTGAATAGTCACCTTAAAATCAACAAGTTAAAGGGAATTCAGCAACCTGGTTCCTCGACCTCATCCCCTTCCTTGCCAAGTCAGCAGTATCCACCCACATTGAGCCTCTCGAAGTTTCACTACTGTCCTTCTCGCCTCTCTTCAGATACTCTCCTCAGGTGCTTTATGAGCCCTGCACTCAGGATATTGTGATGTTCCTTGTCGTGATGTTGTGTAACCAGAACTATATCCGAAATCCATATCTGGTGGCCAAACTGGTAGAAGTCATGTTCATGACCAACCCTGCTGTTCAGCCAAGGACCCAGAAGTTTTTTGAAATGATCGAGAACCATCCCCTCTCCACCAAGTTGTTGGTCCCTTCCCTGATGAAGTTTTATACAGGTAATGTTCTGGTGTGTACAGGTGGGCAGGATTGTCTAAAACCAGCGGGTGAAGTTGTTCTAAACCTGCTGCCTGATCTCCTGGCGTCCACATAGGAGTATCACCCACTAATCCACCGCCAGCAGTACAAAAACCATTGGTTGTTTTCCGCTCGAGTTGTGGAAACATTACACTGACCACATACTAGTCACTGATAATTCAATGGAATCTATAAGAACGTAGAGAGGCCAAAAGTCCACCATGTTTCTAGATTCCATCTATATGAGTTAGTATACTGTATTGGTGCTTTTCTTTCTGGCTTACTTCACTCTGTATAATTGCTCCAGTTTCATCCATCTCATTAGAACTGATTCAAATGTATTCTTTTTAATGGGAGGGAAAGGGGGGGAAGGTTTGGGAGAATGGCACTAAAACATGTGTGCTGTTGTGTGGGAAACGAATCGTCGGTCTATATTCGGTTCAGGATACAGGATGCTTGGGACTGGTGCACGGGGATGATCCAGAGAGTTGATGTGGAGTGGGAGGTGGGGGGGTGGTTCAAGATTGGGAACTCATGTACACCTGAGATGAAAAAAAATAAATTAAAAAAAAAAAGTGGAGGAAAAAAAAAAACGTAGAGAGGTTACATTGAGACCAAATTGATGTTTTTATCTGAAATTACCTGTCATTTTATATTTGACTGCACTAGGTCTTCATTGCTGCACACGGGCTTTCTCTAATTGCAGCAAGTGGGGGCTACGCTTTACTGCGGTGCTCAGGCTTCTCATTACAGTGGCTTTCCTTGTGGTGGAGGGGCTAGGGCACATGGACTTCAGTAGTTTCAAACCCATGTCCCCTGCATTGGTGGTGAATTCCTAACCACTTGCACCACCAGGGGAGCCCCACCCGGTTCATTTTAGTTTCTAACTTACAACATTAGTTTTGCAAACACAGAGTTTCAAAACTGTGGGTGAAACAGGGAGCTGGTTAAAAATGCTTATTCTTGGGGCCTCCCCCCACCACTCCCCGAAACCAACGGAATGAGGATCTCCGGGCGTCTTCACTCATTCACTAATTCTATACATTTATCGAATGTCTATTCTTTGCCAGGCATTGTCCTAGGTGTTGGACGACACTGGTGAACAAGATTGAGAACATATTAGACACTGCAAGGAGGTCTTTCTCTTCTGGTTGAACTGTATTCTGAGTTTCCATTCGTAGTTTGGCTTTTCAACTGCAGATGTATTTTCATAAAGCCAGTTAGATACCTGTGAGCCACATTCACCTGTTCTCTACCAAAGGCACATGATAGTACTGATGAGACAGTTTTTCTCCAGTTGTATATTTCTCAGGAAAAGAAGTGTGCGGTCTGCCTTCTTACCTTCTATTGAACCTAGCACGCTCTGGGCACTCATTTAGCAGAATATACTAGCCTTGCTCTTGAAAGAAACCCCAGCCTCCATGAGCACAGTCCCTTGCTGTTCACAGAGGCAGCAGTGGATTGAAAGTTCTTCTGTGTTCAGTGACAGCCATCCCTTCTCAGTAGATCAAGACCTGCTCCTGCTTATTTTGAGATGGTGCCCATAATTCTTTCTGCTTCTAAGGC
This sequence comes from Neotragus moschatus, assembly GCA_006410615.1. Lineage (NCBI taxonomy): Eukaryota > Metazoa > Chordata > Mammalia > Artiodactyla > Bovidae > Neotragus > Neotragus moschatus. The sequence continues at coordinate 2,217,128 of SJYA01002264.1, read as the reverse complement.
TCAAGAGTCTGTCTGTCTTCTTCTGCTTTGTCAGTATTACCTTGTGTCATCTCTGGGAAATTTCTCTCCTTTCCTAATCTACCTGTATCCTCTTAAACCTAAAGAAGTCCACAAGCCCCTTAAAGTTTTGTTAACATGCTCACCTTGGCAACAGCAGAGAGCACTCCTGGGTAAAAGGCCCTTGCTTGGTTCGCCTGTCCTTCTCCTTCCTCTTATCCCTGGTAGGAGAGGACCACGGGCCATTCAGGTACAATTGGTGCATCAGCTGTTTACAGAACGGGACCTCATATGGTACCCTGCACCTGTCAGGCTTCACTGAATTGAAGGTAATCCTAAATTTCTTAAAATAAAGAAAATGATGATGTACCTCTTTTCACATATCAAACTTATATTTAAGATGGGAATACCCAGTGTTAAAATGGTTTTAGGAAAATAAACTAATCTCCAAAAGCCTATTTCAGCCCTTCTGTCACTAGTATGCGGAATCAATGCTATGAAACTGAGAATGTAGGTTGGTAAAGCCTTTCTAGAAGGCAGATTGGCCATCCACACCAGACACTTTAGTGTTCCTATCTGGGGACTTCCCTGGCAGTCCAGTGGAGAAGATTCTTTGCTTCTACTTTGGGTAGCACAGGTTCAGTCTCTGGTTGGGGAACTAAGATCCCACATGCTGTGGGGCACAGCCAAGAAATAATAAGAAACATTGGTGTAATAGATTATCTGTGTTGGAAGCAGCCATTCTCTGTCCCTGGGGCTAGGGCAACCAAGGGAAAAGGCTTGGGGTTATTGGAATCTGGTTGCTCAAATGATTTCCTAAAGGAAATCAACTCTGAATACTCAGTGGAAGGACTGACACTGAAGCCGAAGGTCCAATACTTTGGCCACCTGATGGGAAGAGCTGACTCACTGGAAAAGGCCCTGTTACTGGGTAAGATTGAAGGCGAAAGGAGAAGGAGGTGGCAGAGGATGAAATGGTTAGATAGCACCACTGATGCAGTGGACTTGAATCTGAGCAAACTCTGGGAGACAGTGAAGGACGGGAGAGCCTGGTGTGCTGCAGTTCATGGGGTCTCAAAGAGACAGGACTTAGTGACTAAACAGTAACAGCAGCAACAAATAGTGAAAGTGTTAAAAAGAAATTCCTGCCAGTTGTAGGTCGGTTAAGTAAATTATCATTTATCCATCCAGTGGTTCCATGTGAGCCACAAAAAATAGTGTTAGTTACATTAAATGGTTAAGTAATAAAAAGAAAGTGCCATTAATGGGACAGTTTGTCACCTGTGACCACCTTTTGGTACACAAATGTATATTACAGATAAAAATGCGGGAAGATATGCACCAAAATGTTAGCAGTGAGTTGTTTGTTTTTGAATGGTTAAATTGTGGGTGGTTTTACTTTCCTGTTTTAAAAAGTTATCTAATGTCTTCATTATTCTACAGTAAACTTGTGTTGTTGGTATTGAAAAGACAAAAAGATTTTAGTTAAATGCATTTTGTACTCAGTTAGTGCCCTGGGCTTGTCACTGTGGCTTTGGGATAAAGGACAGGGCTAGGCCTCCTGCCTGTGAGGCCCAGGGTCGGGGTGGGGTGGGAGGGGAGCATCATAAAGATTCCAGGAGCGGGAGGATGGGTGGGTGTCCTTTCTCCCTGGCCACCAACCAGCATGCTCTCTGGCCCTGGGCCACGGGTAGATGATAAGATGATACCCATGCTAATAATAAGCACTGCTTATTGAATATTTACTGATCCTTTCACTTAATCCCCACAACAATCCTCAAGATGGGTGCTATAAATATCTCCCTCTTTACAAATGAGGAAACTAAAGCTTAGAAGCGTCTAGAAGCTCACTGAAGGTCAGCAGCCACTAAGTGGCAGCGACCTCAGCAGTTGGGTATTAGCATAGGTGCTCCACCTGTTCCCTGGGGCCGAGTGCCTGGGGAGCCCACAGCAGGCATGGCAAACACTCCCCCACGTGTCCAGCAAATCCACATTAAGTCCTGCTGGTTTAGGTCCTGGCTCCTGAGCATGAATTAGAGCTTGATCTCTGAAACACACTCCTCTTTTACACCCCAGAGAGGGTCTAGCTTAGATAGTGCTTAAGGTCAAATGTTTGTTCCAGAAATAAAACTGAGTTTCAGAATGTGTGTGAGTGTGCTCAGCTATGTCCAACTCTTTGCAGCCCCCATGGACTGTAGCCCGCCAGACCCCTCTGTCCGTGGGATTTTCTAGGCAAGACCACTGGAGTGAGTTGCCATTTTCTACTCCAGGGGATCTTCCTGACCACAGGATCAAATCCACATCTCCTACATTGCAGGCAGTTTCTCTACCACTGAGCCACCAGGGAAACCCAAGTTTTGAAAAAAAGAGTATTTTATTTGTACTAGAGCAAAGGTGGTACTTAAGGACTAGCACTCAAAACGTGGCTACTCAGAACCAGGAAGAACACTGATAACCAAGACAACTTCAAGACCATTCCCTTTCCCAAGCTGATCTGAGTTAGCAAAGACAGTGTTAGCCTAAGTAGATTTAATGGCCAGCTTAGCAAATACGCATGGAGCTGCTGGTGCTGCTGCTGCTAAGTCGCTTCAGTCATGTCCAACTCTGTGCGACCCCATAGACGGCAACCCACCAGGCTCCCCCATCCCTGGAATTCTCCAGGCAAGAACACTGGAGTGGGTTGCCATTTCCTTCTCTAACGCATGAAAGTGGAAAGTGAAAGTGAAGTTGCTCAGTCGTGTCCTACTCTTAGTGACCTCGTGGACTACAGCCTACCAGGCTCCTCTTTCCATGGGATTTTCCAGGCAAGAGTACTGGAGTGGGGCGCCATTGCCTTCTCCACGCATGGAGCTGCTACTACACATCATCTGTGGTGTTGCCACTTGGGCCTAGCCATGCAAATGCCAAAACCCCTGTCACTGCCAGTTAGGCATTCTGGCGTGAAAACAGATGCGGAACCAATAAATAAGATAGTTACAGAGAGTGAGTGTGAGAGGAGGGCCTGGTGCTACATTTTTTTTTTGTTTTGGTACTGCACCACTTGGGCATATGGGATCCTAGTCCCCCAACCAGGGATTGAACCTGCAGCTTCTGCAATGGAAGCGTAAAGTTTTAACCACTGGACCGCCAGGGAAGTGTCGCCAGCCGGGTGTTACTTTTAAGAAGCACGGTCAAGTCTTCAAGGAGATGACTTTGGAGTGATGTTGAAAACAAAACCAAAGAGGGAACCCTGAGAAGATCTCAGCCACAGTGTGGCAGGCAGTGAGAACAGCACATGGAAAGGCCCTGAGGGCCCCGGACAGCTTATTGAATCAAGAAGACTTGTGAGCAGGAAGCAGAGATCTAGATCTCTGCAGGCCTTCTAGAAATAGGACTTGAGACAGACAAAAAAGGAGAAATACCATATGATATTCCTTATATGTGAAATATAAAAAGAAATGATACAAATGAACTTACAAAACAGAAGCAGACTCACATACTTAGAAAAAGAACTTATGGTTGCCAGTGGGGGAAGGACAAGGGGAAGGGATAGTTTGGGATGGACTTGCATACACTGCTGTATTTAAAATGGATAACCAACAAGGTCCTACTGTATACCATAGGGAACTGTGCTCAATGTTATGTGGCAACCTGGATGGAAGGGGAGTTTGGGGGAGAGTAGACACATATATGTAGGGCTGAGTCCCTTTGCTGTACTTGTGAAACTGTTACAGTATTGTTAATTGGTTATTTTCCAATACTTTGGCCACCTGATGCAAAGAGCTAACTCATTGGAAAAGTCCCTGAAGCTGGGGAAAATTGAGGGCAAATGCAGAAGGGGGTGACAGAGGATGAGATGATTGGATGGCATCACTGGCTCAATAGACATGAGTTTAAGCAAACTCCAAGAGATAGTGAAGGACAGGAAAGCCTGGCATGCTTCAGTCCCTGAGGTCACAAAGAGTCGGACCCGACTTTGCTACTGAACAACAACAATACAAAATAAAAGGTTTAAAGTTGCGGGGAAAAAAGAACTAGGACTTGGGGATTATATCTTGGACTGATGCAATTTTGAGGGAGCATTAGCAATGAGCGTTTTTTAATGTTGGGAGAGATGTATGAGTCCTAAGTTCACGATCATTACTTAGTCTCTGCCGTGTTCAGGATACAGGACAGGTGTTCTGGGCCATTTAGAGCACAGGCAAGGCTCTGTGTCAGCCCCCTGTGTGTTTCTCCCATAGACTCTGCTAAGTCAGCCCTCCATACTGCAGTTCACACTTCTATACAGTTAATAAAACGATGCTTAGTTCAGCTTGAAGAAAGGTGCTTTTAGATCTTCATACTAAGGTACTATCCTTTTATCTTTAAATAACTTTGTTTTTAAGTTCCTGTTAAGTGTTCATTGGGAAATACAGAAGATAGCAAAGAAAATAAAGTTCGTTTGTAATGTCTGCACTCAGAATCTCTGTTAACAGTTTGCTCTGTATCTTTCCAGCTTTTCTCTCACATGTGCAAGTGTGTGTATTTGTTAATATGATTGGACTCAAACTGTGGTTTTATTTGTGTGTGCATGTGTGTGTGTTCAGTTGTGTCTGACTTTTTGATCCCATGGACTGTGGTGATGGAATTTTCCAGGCAAGAAGACTGAAATGGGTTGCCATTCCCTTCTCCAGAGGATCTTCCCAACCCAGGAATTAAACTCGTGTCTGCTGCATTGACAGACAGATTTATATCACAAATACCTTTTTGTGTTCTCTTTTGGGCACTGGATTATTTACATTTTCTTCCATATAAATAGTACTTTAATGAATATCCTTGGAGATCAGTCTTTGAACATGTTGTGTTTTTATTCCCACCCAAGTTTGTAGTGTCTTGCATCTTTTCCTTAAGTCCGTTGTCTTTACCTGACTGTTTTCCCTCTTTTTAAAATTTGTTGTGAGTTCAGGAATTTCTCAGGCTTAAGCTATTTGTCTTTTTATAAGAAGTTTGATCTTTGTTCCATTTTCAAAGCTACGTGGATTGTGATAACTGGTAGATGAATGATGAGTACATAGAGATTTACTGTGCTTTTCTCTAGTTTGATACATGTTTTAAAATGTCAGTTATACAAAAATACTTAAAGTGATAGTCACATTCAATAGATATGTTACCCTTAATAAAATTTAACCCAGTTTTTTTCCCCCACTCAGGGAAGTGTTGTGGAGTTTCTATAAACTAATAACAGTTGGGAGAGGTATGGTGATTCAGCTCTGGTCATTGGTGATGCTAGCCCAGTGATGCCCATTGATATTCCCAGACCAGTTCATTTTGTTACTGTGTCATTGCCCTCCTTCACTGTGAAGGTCTGTCTTCAAAACCACTTGTAATTTCTCTTCTGCCTTATGTATGAGATAGAAACAAAATTGTCTCACATCTCTGATTTTGCAGATTCATGTTACTTATTAATGTTATAGCAGCAATAGCTGCTTTTAGAAAGGTAAGAAAGTCCATATCCTTCAGTCCCTTGTCTTTCTTCTTCAGACGTTGAGCACACCGGCGCCACCAGTGAGTTCTACGACAAGTTCACCATTCGCTATCATATTAGCACCATTTTTAAAAGCCTTTGGCAAAACATAGCTCACCACGGCACCTTTATGGAGGAGTTCAAGTGAGTATTGGGCCCCTAATGTCACCACTTGCCTTCTTGCAAATCAGAGGGAGAACAGCCACTTAAAAGCTTTCCCAGCTGGTTCTTGTTGACTGTTTGGTTAGTCTCCTCTGAGTTTTCCAGATGGTCCTGCTAAATGTGAGCAGGATTATCCAAATCTCTGCCTGCCAGACTTTGCTGAATTTTAGATTTGTCAAGATACTTTGGGCATAGTATACATGGAGACAGAATCTATTCTGAGATGAAGTGTAGTGTTTTTTGGTGTTTCTTGATTACTGTATTACATGAATTTGCAGAATGGCTGAAATGGGATCTTCTAGCACTCTTTGAATATGTTGAAATCAAGCCTTAGAGTTAGAAGCCTTAGGAGGACTTCAGGTTCAAAAGCAGCTAATGTGAAGGCTGTCATTTGAAATGATGTTCTTTGTAGGGAGGGCCTAGACCTCGATGAAGTTTGTCTCATTACCAACCTGAAGTTTCAGTGACTGCTTAAACCTGGGCATTAGTAATGCCATCTAAGTTACCTAAAAGTGCAGCAGTGGAGACACAGACACAGAGAGCAGACTTGTGGACACAGTTGGGGAAGGAGAGGGTGGGACAAGTTGAGAGAGCAGCATTGAAACACATCCACTGCCACATGTAGAATAGATAGGCAGCGGGAGTCTGCTGTGTGACGCAGCAAGCTCACATCGTTGACGCAGGGAGCTCAAATTGGGTGCTCTGTGACAGCCTCGGGGGAGGGGGATGAGTGGGAGGCAGGAGGGAGGTTCAAGAGGGAGGGCACATGTGTCTACCTGTGACTGATTCATGTTGCTGTATGGCAGAAACCAACACAACATTGTAAAGCAATTATCCTCCAATTAAAAAAAATTTTTTAATAAAGGTGCTTTAAAAATAAAAGTAGATGAAAATGTTGCTCTCTTGAATTAGTCTTAAGAAGAAATTTTATCCCATCTACTCTGATATTTGCAACCCATATTCAATCCTTGATCAAGCCTAGCTGTCACTTGTTAACTAAATTACCATTCAACAGTGGAAGTATGGCCAGTGGAGTAGCCATTTCTTTGATAGCTTCCCACAGAGTAAACCCTTTAGGTTAGTTCTTTCTTTCCATGAGCTGCTTTTGTTTTCAGAAGTATATGCCAACAAAAGCTTGCAGTGAGCTTAGGAGACCAGGCATGCCTACAGCTCAATCTGCATGGTGCTGATTAGGAGTGTTCATTCTGAATTTCCAGTCTCCTGACATCCAGGCCTCTGCCTTTGTTAACAGGTACTTGTTTTCCCAAGGCAAGGCCCTGCTGCCCTCTGATTTCTCAGCAATAGATCCTGAAGAGTAGTTCCTCTTTTCTCTCCTAATCTGACAGGTCCAGAATCTAATACATGGACCAAGCCATCTCAGCTCACCAGGTAGTCTGTCCATTATAATAGGATTTGCAGGACAGTTCTGAAGATTGGAAGCTTCTGTTTCTATAAAGAACGTTAAATATCGTGCTTTAACTGTATTACAGCTTCAGTTTTTCTTAAGTGTGTCTTTCTTTATAAAAAAGATTAATTGTGTCATTAGTTCTCTTGTCTGTTATATGTGGGTATTTGTGCTTTCCTTATATCTTGGTGAGCTTAAGCATATTTTTCCTAGTCTGGAAGAGTGTTTTGTCTACTTAAAATTATTTAGGGAATGAGCCAGGGTAGTGCTGGTAACCCACTCTCTGGAGCTGGGAGTGCTGGAAATCAGCACTTGCTGGTTTTCCGGGGTGTAAGTACTTCCACTGATGCCAGAGTTGAAGCTGCCAAGGGAATTTGCTCACAGAATTCTAGAATGTTACTAGCAGTGACTCTGAGGAACCATGCCAGGTGGCTCCAGCACATCACTGGAGTGGGCTTATCACAATTAATATAAAAGAATCACACAATCTAAGGGGAGATGCGGGGGTCCCAGCATCGAGTTGTGTTGAGGCTGGTGGCTCTGCAGGGCGAGGTGGGTAGCACTTGGGTGGAGGCCATTTTTCTCTGGGACCTACTGCCACATTCCTGCCAGTAAATGTGTGACTGTGTCCCATGTAATTGCTTTTTAGTTCTGGGAAGCAGTTCGTCCGCTATATAAACATGCTGATAAACGACACAACGTTCTTGCTTGATGAGAGTCTGGAGTCTCTGAAGCGGATCCATGAAGTGCAGGAGGAGATGAAGAACAAAGAACAGTGGGACCAGCTGCCCCGGGTGAGAACATGGTACAGGGGCCCAGGCGGAGCCCCTCGCAGACGGCTGCCTCCACAGGTCTCAAGGCTTAGATGGACCGGCTGGCCAGCACTTGCTATCTCCCTCCTGTGGGCTTTTGGGAAATTCAAGCATGGGTTTTGAGTGGGAGAGACCTTAAGACATGACTTAAAGCCAGATAATGAGCCGAGAAGTCTTTCAGAACGTGTCCTGGAAACTTCCTCTGCCTTTTTAACTGTAAAGGGCTTTTTAGGGAGAAGAACTTTTAGTGTTTGAATGTGTTGATGAATATTTAGGAAAGTAACTAGGGAATAAATCTCTAGAATTCTGTCTGCTAGAAAAGAATTTGATTTGATCTTCTGTAGACAACTGTGTGAACAACCCTGAAGGACTTGATAGAGTGTTTTTCCTTTCAATAGATCTTGCTTTTTTTACATTCAGTTATAAATAGAAAAGAGGCTTGTCTTGCCAGGTTCCATGAGAAATGCTTGCTGTGCTGGCGGCCGCCTACTGCTGTCTCCTGACATTTATTGCAGTCGTTTAGGTGGTTCCCTGGTCAATTACTAGGCCCTTGACAGCTATCGGTTTCTTCATTTATTGGCTAGTTCTGCTCCTGGTCTTATTAGATTCAAAATCAGAACTGCTTTCCAGAAAGTAGAGAGGGCTACTTTTTCTTGACTGTAAGTAGCACTCTCAAAATGAGAAAGTTACTGAGGTTCTGAAGTCGTAGAGACAAAACTGTCTTGTGGTGGTTGTTCACTCGCTCTGTCGTTTCTGGCTCTGCACCCCTGTGACTGTAGTCCACCATACTCCTCTGTCTTCAAACGTCGAGTGTTGAAGCACGTTGAGGAAGGTTTTCATTCCAAGTATTCTCACAGCTTTGATAAGAATTCTACGTCTTACTCTTGCCAAAGTGCTTCAACTACAGACTTCAGCCTTTGGGGGGCTTCACCCAGAGTCCATGATTTCTGGATTTGTCTGGAGTCCATGCCAACATGCTCCTCAAGCCCCTCTAATTGTATTCGTGAGATAATGCAGCGATTGTCGTCTTTTTCCACCGTCTAGATACACGTTGTCCTTCTCATCACTCTCATATTCATTTTTAAACACACCTTAAACCGTCTTGCTCCGGGGCCTCCAAAACCCTCCTCCTCTTCTCTCTGTTTCACACAGGCTGCAGTCAGCCCTGCGCCTGAGCCTCCACCGCCCCAGGTGGCTCTAAGCCATCCTCGGAAGCTTAGCAGTCCTTCGACTCCAATCGGGCCCGGCCCCCCCTTGCAGAATGTGCCAGGGAGACTGATGAGCTTTAGTTGAAAGAGCCCCAGCTTTGGAATCCAGGGGGCCTGGGTTTGACAACTGGCACGGCCACTCATTGAGTTCATCGTCTCTATTTCCTGGCCCGTGAGTCAGAGGTAGTGCCTGCCTTCAGGAAAACTGTGAGGAGAGATGGTGATGGCGAGGACTGGTTCAGGACCAGCCCGGAGAACCCGTTCAGGATGTGCAGCGTCTGTGGTTTTATTTGCCTTGAGACACTCCTGTCCAAAATGCTGTACTTTCTGCTGTTAGGTATTAAACTCTTACCCACCCTGTGAAGGAGGTCTTCTCCAAATACTCCCTCATAGTTGGCTCCCCATTAGGGGAGCTGCACAGTCTCACCATTGTTTCCGCTCCTGTGATGCCCGCTTGATGTCGCTCATGATGCCACTGCTGGGCCAGCTTATGCTGTCGATGTTGGGATGTGGCTCTGCAGCACATTGTCTTGTCCAAGGCCAGTGCTTATCATAAGAGCTTTTGTTTATGAGGCAGCTGAGCACATACTATTGATTTTTTTCTGTGTTAATGGATGGGGAAAGGGCATAAATAATCCCTGACGAATGCTATTTCAGAAATCGGTTCTCCTTGGCTTTGAAATCACTTCCTGCCTCCCCTCTCCCTGCCCGCCCCTCCCCAGTGCTCAGACTTCAATTGTCTTCTCTTCTCTTTCCACACACAACTTTCCCTAGATCGTGTGTTCCTTGGTGAGGGTGCTGGTTGGAGTTTTGATGTAAGAGTAATTCTTTGTCAGGAGAGACTGTCCCAGACGCTGCTGGGCATCTCCAGCTCGTGCCCATTTAATGCCAGTGATGTGTCCCTCCTACTTCCAGTTATCACGCAACCGGAAATACTCCCACACAGTACCTGATGCCCCTAGTTGAAAACAGCTGCAGACCGATCTCATCTATTCCAAGGCTTTAACTGGCTGTATTCTCCAAAATGTGCCTCCCCAGCTCGGCTCACTCTTGATCGGGCTTATGTAAGTTGATTCAGGCTTATGTAACCAGCTGTTGACTTGCCTCTGCCCAGGGTTCTAATAGGAACCCCACTTGTGTCCAGAAGTTGTTTTCTGGATCTCCTCTGCCCTGTCTCAGAAAATGAGGACTGCATTCTACTCAGTGTTCTGGCTCAGCACCTGTGGAGTCTTCCTTGATTCCTCTTGCTGTCTCAGCAAATGCCCCTAGGCTGTATCTCAAAGTATATTCATTGTCTGACCTCTTTCCTCTACCTCTAGACCACTACCGTCTCTTACCTGGAGAAGACTCCCCTGTGGTCTCTCAGGCCTCACCCTTGCTGATGTCCACTCCAGAAGAATGGTGTTAAAATCTCAGTTGGCTTCATTTTTTTTTTTTCCTTTCCTTCAGCCGTGCCTCGCGGCATGTGTAACTCTTAGTTCCCCGACCAGGAATCAGACCTGTGCCTCCTGGATTATAAGTGCAGAGTCTCCACCACTGGACCACCAGGGACGTCCTCTGTCAACTTCTCATCACCACTCTGCTCAGAGCCCTACCAGGCTTCCCGAATTCTCCCTGGGCATGCACTATTGGCCCTACCCTTGTCCACTCCTCTTCCCAGGCTACACCCGCCTCCTTGCTTCTCCCCCAACCAGCAGGGCCTTTGCACTTGCTGTTCCCTCCACCTGGAGTGCTTTTACCCTGGATTTTTGCTGACTCACTTCCTTTGCAGTGGCCACAGGACTGGAAAAGGTCAGTTTTTATTCCAATCCCAAAGAAAGGCAATGCCAAAGAATGTTCAAACTACCGCATAATTGCACTCATCTCACACGCTAGTAAAGTAATGCTCAAAATTCTCGAAGCCAGGCTTCAGCAATACGTAATCCGTGACCTTCCAGAAGTTCAAGCTGGTTTTAGAAAAGGCAGAGGAACCAAAGATCAAATTGCCAACATCCTCTGGATCATGGAGAAAGCAAGAGAGTTCCAGAAAAACATCTACTTCTGCTTTATTGACTATGCCAAAGCCTTTGACTGTGGATCACAATAAACTGGAAAATTCTGAAAGAGATAGTAATACCACACCACCTGACCTGCCTCTTGAGAAACCTGTATGCAGGTCAGGAAGCAACAGTTAGAACTGGACATGGAACAACAGACTGGTTCCAATTAGGAAAAGGAGTACATCAAGGTTGTATATTGTCACCCTGCTTATTTAACTTCTATGCAGAATACATCATGAGAAATGCTGGACTGGAAGAAACACAGCTGGAATCAAGATTGCTGGGAGAAATCTCAATAACCTCAGATATGCAGATGACACCACTCTTATGGCAGAAAGTGAAGAGGAACTAAAGAGCCTCTTGATGAAAGTGAAAGAGGAGAGTGAAAAAGTTGGCTTAAGGCTCAACATTCGGAAAACGAAGGTTATGACATCCAGTCCCATCACTTCATGGGAAATAGACGGGAAAACAGTGGAAACAGTGTCAGACTTTATTTTTGGGGGCTCCAAAATCACTGCAGATGGTGACTGCAGACATGAAATTATAAGACGCTTACTCCTTGGAAGAAAAGTTATGACCAACCTAGATAGCATATTCAAAAGCAGAGATACTACTTTGCCGACTAAGGTCCATCTAGTCAAGGCTGTGGTTTTTCCAGTAGTCATGTATGGATGCAGGAGTTGGACTGTGAAGAAGGCTCAGCGCCAAAGAATTGATGCTTTTGAACTGTGGTGTTGGAGAAGACTCTTGAGAGTCCCTTGGACTGCAAGGAGATCCAAGCAGTCCATTCTGAAGGAGATTGGCCCTGGGATTTCTTTGGAAGGAATGATGCTAAAGCTGAAGCTCCAGTACTTTGGCCACCTCACGCAAAGAGTTGACTCATTGGAAAAGACTCTGATGCTGGGAGGGATTGGGGGTAGGAGGAGAAAGGGACGACCGAGGATGAGATGGCTGGATGGCATCACTGACTCGATGGGCGTGAGTCTGAGTGAACTCCAGGAGTTGTTGGTGGACTGGGAGGCCTGGCGTGCTGCGATTCATGGGGTCGCAAAGAATTGGACATGACTGAGTGACTGAACTGAACTGAACTTCCTTTAGCTACCTTCTTAAATGTCACCTCCTCAGAGAGACCTTCCCCGACTATCTTTTCCAGAGTGGCACCCTGACCCCAGCACACTCTTCCTCCTTGCTACCCTGCTTTATTTTTCTTAATCATTATCAGACATACTAAGCATCTGTTTCGGTGGGTGTCTGTTTATTGCTTGTCTCTCTAACTGGAATCTAAGCTCCATGAGGTAGGGAGCCTTCTTGGTCGTATTCTGTGCTCCATCCCCTAACAGAGGCCTGGCCTGTGATTGATAAATGAGCAAGACACCCAGACACACACTGAGGTGGTTCTCACTTTGCTCTTCTTCCAGTCCCCCTGCTTCACCTTTTTGGTCCTGTCCAGAGGGCAGTGGGCAGGTCATGCAACACTGATGCAGGTTCTCCTCCAGGCACTTGCCCAGGGGGTACTGGTGTGGCGCCATCAGCTCTTGCAGCTATTTTCCCTCCCCCAACAGAAGCTGGCCTGTGAGCAACCGTAAGAACATAAACTCATCCTGATATTTCTACGTTTTATTCCTTGTAGAGCCTTCTCTGCTTCATCTTACTTTACCCATGAGTCAAATCCACTTTGTTATCTCATGTTCCAGCCTCTTGTCAGAGGAGGAGGAGGATGGAGCCTGAGGCAAGCATGCTGACAGTTGTAAAGGCTGACAGCCTGGTTAGTGTGGAAAGACATGGTTCAAAAGCTTAGCCATCTCCAGGCCCTTGGTGTCATGGCAGAACCTACAGACTTCAGTGTCATAACATAACAGATCTCATGTTTTCAAAATAATGATGACTAAGTAAAGGTTGTTATTAAGGACAATGAATGTCCTTTATTAGGTGTGTATCAAACACAACATCACTTATTTCATTCTGCATAGAGGTTGATGGCGACTTCTTTTTGTCATTGAGAAAACTGAGTCTTGTGTACGTTAAATCATGTGCCAGGGTCACCTTCTTCAAAGTCCTAAGAATGTCTGATGGCAAAAGGAATAAATCTCAGTAATCTGGAACATTTGCCATACAGGTGGTTCTATGATTGCCCAAGTCTATTGGCTGTATAACACACTTCCCTAGTTATGAGCTGACTGTATTTTTCCCTTGCACTTGGAGCCTGGTGAGCTGGCAACTAGTACTGAGATGTATCTGGCATCTGTTCACTGTTCCCCAGGATCAGCAGCAGGCTCGCCAGTCCCAGCTCGCTCAGGACGAGCGCGTTTCACGCTCCTATCTTGCCCTGGCAACGGAGACGGTGGACATGTTCCATATCCTCACCAAGCAGGTCCAGAAGCCGTTCCTGAGACCCGTGAGTAGAACCTTCGGGATATTTTGTTTTGTCTGTTGGATTCAACATTCAGAGCCTATCAACTTAGAACTAAATATAGTCGTCATTGAAATTCTGGGTGTTTTAGCATCACAGTCACAGATCAGTTAGATTCTGTCACTGAGTTTGTTTCCAGTTATGCTAATTGATACACCCAGCACTCTGTTAATACACTGAAGTCTGCAGGCGGTCACTTCTAATTCACTTTCTGCTGAGATAGCACATTGGATTGTTAATGTTGAAGCTGTGGCATATTTTTATCATTATTGATTCCTGTGTTTTATTTATAAGAAAAGTATAAAGTGACATCAATTGGAAAGAGTTTATTAGGTAGAAATAATTGACAGTGTGTAAGATATTTGGTTCTCTTTAGTGTAGCTTTGTTACATTCAAGAAGTCAAAGGTTATTGAGAGCCTTAGTTAGGGTTTATGATAGGTCACTGGTAGACAGAATGTTTGGCTTTGACTTGGTTGAGGATACCTGGATCCTGTTTCTGAAGTCAAACCTGAGAGGCATAAATGAAAATCTCTGCTATGCTTTGACCACCCCCTCAACACACACACACACACACACACACACACACACACGGAGTTTAAAGGTGTTATAATGTGGCCAAGAGGCATAAATGAACACACACACACACACACACACACGGAGTTTAGAGGCGTTATAATGTGGCCACGACAAGGATAGTAAGGAAGGCAAGAAAGGATCCTCTCTCATTTTTAAAAAGAAATTTTTGGATGCACAGCACAGCATGTGGGATCTTAGTTCCCCAGGGATCAAACCCATGCCCCCTGCAGTGGAAACACAGCCTCAACCACTGGACCTCAGGAAAGTCCCCTCCCTGTTTACTCTTACCTTCAGGATTGTCACCACACCCTGGCCTGGGTGCAGCTCATGAGATGGGCCCCCTCCCCTGTCCCCGTTCCATTTCATGTCTTTTCATAAATAGATGTCAGCACAGGAGCAGCAGAACACGAAGCAAACAGTGCATCATTAAAAGCATAAGAACACAGCAACTCATTTAGACAAGGTATTTCAGACACTTGCTTCCCTTAAAGCCTTGCAAATGGAGTTTCTATAAACTTTCTGTAAAGGCCAGACAGTGAGTAGTTCATATGTTGTGGGCCACATAGTCTGTCTCAGCTACTAACTCTGCTGTTGCTGTGTTCCAGTGACTGCCTCAACTGAGGCATCAGGCCAGATTTGTCTTGCAGCCCAGAATTTGCCAGTCGCTGCTCTAAGTCACGTTGTACTTTATGTTCAGGTGCTCCAATGGCAGTGCCATGTGGTTGTTCAGAGGGTCGGAAACTGTAAAAATTATTTGAGGGACTTCCCCGGTGGTCTGGTGGCCAAGATTCTGAGCTCCCGATGCAGAGAGACCTGTCAGGGAACTGGATCCCCCATGCCCGAACTAAGAGTTCACATGCCTCAACGAATATCGAAGATCCCTTGTGTTACAGCTAAGACCCCACACAGCCAGACAGATAAATAAGTAAAAAGAAATATTGAAAAATATAATTTGAGACTAAATTATCATAAAGCCTTTTATTAGCTCTAAATTCTTCATTTTTAAAGGGAATTATTGAAAGCTAAGTCTAATATTTTCATGTCAATTAAAATTAATTTTTTTCAAGATCTGCTCTCTGGTCGGAGCTGGCCGCACACAGGGGTCATGGCCCCTGCCCTGTCTCGGCCTCTGCCTGCCATCGTCTTTCTTTCTCCTTTGCTGTACTGTTTTCACCTTCTTGGCTGGTCTTGGCTGGTTAACACCAAAACTCTCCCGCTTCAGAAGGAAAAATGACCAGTTATATTATATTCTTAATCGCTCTTATCTCACAGTTTCTTAACAAGTAGGAATATGGTGGGGGAGGGAGGCACAAGAGGAAGAGGATATATGTATATGTCTAGCTGATTCATGTTGTACAGCAGAAACTGACACAGCATTGTAAAGCAATTATCCTCCAATTAAAACTTTTTTTAATAATTTAAAAGTTATGGATGTATTATCAAGACATCAAATATTTGGAAATTGTGGATCAAAAAATGTAGTGTTTGTAGAATAATAGCATGGATATATTCATCTTAAGCCAAGGGATGACATTCCATCATACTTCAGTGAAGAAGAGTAGATTAAAGAATATATATTTATCAAAAAAAAAATACAGAGTACTTTACTTTGTGCAAGAGTAGGTCCTTTAAAAAAAAAAAGATTAGGTCCTTTAAAAGCCAAATTTAAAAAAAATAAAAATAAGTAAAAGCCAAGTTTAAGTTGAATTTGTATAGATACAGTCATTAAATTTAATGAAAACTTTGTTCCTTAAAGAGAAGCCTTCAAGACTCATGGCTACTGTTTAATATTTTTGAAGTGAGATTTTCCCCTTTCAGGTTTCCTTAAAGCAATGTATGCCCACCTGTAGTAGTACTGTATCATCTAGTGGGGTTATAGCATGTTACTTCATACTTATCTTCTAGTTGTTTCATTTGTTTTGTTTCACCAGCTTGATTTTAAAACTATTCAAGGCAGATTTTATCTTCTCTTTTGTATTTCTCTGCTCTTTGTATCTGGTAAATGAGAATGGTGCATATTGTCTAAACTGCCAGGAACATTTGAAATTTATAAAAAGATAATACCTAAAATGATGGCTGGAAGAGCAGACTCAAACTTTTGTGACTTGTTTCTCAGCAAATTCGAAGTGATTATTGTTTTTATAATTAAAAGCATGAATTTAAAGAAAATGTTGCTTTTTGGGTATTTATAAATATTTCATCAGGCTGCAACATTCTATTAAGCATTAGAATTGTTGGCTTAGAAAAAGCTTCAGCTTATATGATGTAGCACAGGTAAGGGATTCTTTGAACATCTATGCTGCCAGTTCCTGGCCCTGAAGTCGCTGAAAGGGGAGTGTTTGGTCCTCCTTACTTGACTTGACAGCTTGACTTGTCCCGTTATCCTGTGATTCCCTAGGAACTTGGACCCCGATTGGCCGCGATGCTGAACTTCAATCTTCAGCAGCTCTGTGGCCCAAAGTGCCGTGACCTGAAAGTTGAAAACCCCGAGAAATATGGCTTTGAACCAAAGAAGCTGTTGGACCAACTGACTGATATTTACTTGCAGCTGGACTGTGCCCGGTTCGCGAAAGCCATCGCTGATGACCAGGTCAGTGCCTGGGGGGCGGGCGACTTGAGTTTGCTTCCTTGTGGATGTCCTGGCAGATTCCGTGCACATCCTTCTGTTTCTGGATTTTCCCCACTGGAAATCAAGGAAGAGGACACTTTGCAAAATGTAGCTTGGAAAGTTTTTAGGATGTAAACAAATAACAGCCACAGCGGCAAGGGAAACTTGTCTGGTATAAATGGAGATGAACGGGTTATTTTGCCTTGGACATGAAGAGCGGATTTGGCTCTCAGATCCGTTTCCAGTTGAGTTTGTAACTCGTCATGTTAAGGGCCTTGCTTGACCAATCTCTTAAGCTCAAAAGAAACCCTGTTTTCTAAAGAGAGTCTCTTTAGCTTCAGTGCTGCTGTTAATTCTGTGTTCCAGGTTTCAGACCTAGTTTGTTATTTTTACATCCTTCCCTCCCTTATTCCTTTGGTTCTGGTGATCAGATCCATTTTGTGGTTTTCATTTCCACAGCTTCCAATTTAGTCCCAGCAACCCCAGTCCAGCCTTGATTTTTACTTTTTCAGAATCTCCTACAAGGCTTCTCTCTCCACATTCCTCTGTCCTGAAGCATCTTCAGCATCTTAGTAACTAATGGTTATTAACCACATGTCAAGGTTTAACCACCTTTCATGTTTTCACTTGTGACTCTCACAAAATCCTATGATATAGGTTCCCTTGGATTCCTCGTGCCCTCAGAGGCACACAGAGGTTAGAGAGCCACATGGTTAGCGTGGGGCAGAGACAGGGCTCCTCCCCAGTGTCTGCCCTGAGTCCCTGTCCTCAACTTCTCTACTCTCTGCTTAAAATGCCCCAACGTTCCATGTTCGTTTCCATCTCTCCATCTTTGTTCACGTTGTTTTTCCAGATATTACTCACCTCTCAGGGTAACTATCACTAGGAATTCCAGAAGGTTTGTTGTTGTTGATTTATGTATTTATTGGCTGCCCTGCACAGCATGTGGGATCTTAGTTCCCTAACCAGGGGAAGATCCTGCATCCCTGCATTGGAAGCATGGCATCATAACCAGTGGACCACCAAGGAAGTCCCCTCCAGAAGGTTCTTTACTTACATATCATCTAAAGGTCAAAATAGGGAAAATGGAGGTCCTTTCTTGTTTTTTTTTCCAGTAAAAGCTTTACTGAGACATATGTCACATACATAGTAGGTACTTTTAGATGTAAGCAGGAGATGTGGTCTTGACAAAGTGCCTGCAGTGGCAAAAAAAACCACATATGTCTAAAGCAGTTTTTCCGCAAAAAAGTAGTAGTAAAGGAACAGGTTAGGTGTTTGCAGTTATTTTGAGGAGATGCTAAAATGATTCTCCGGTCTGCGACTGTATAATACTGCATATATTGAGAAATGGAAGATAAACGATAGTCTTAGGAGGGACAGGAAATGGAAACGCTCACCATGTGAGCTCAGGGCATCCTCCTTGGGCAGCAGGCTGACTAGAATGGGGCCTCTCAGCCCAGCCAGAGGTCAGGTGTGAGAAGGCCCCAGGGACTCTTCCACGCTTACAGTCAGGGACTCCAAAGGGTCATTAGCCTGCTCCCTCTTCTGGTAGGTTTTACTGTGGCTGCCACAACACAAGAAGTTAATGTAACACAAAGTTTGCAGTGTGGATGAACACAGCATACCCTGTGAGACAGTGAAAACCAAAGGGGCGCTTCCTACTGCCTTCCTCGGTGACCAGTAAACCGTCCACACTCCCTGGTAACGCCTGTGGATTGTGGTTGTGGCCTGTGGCGGCACTCAGGTCTGCTTGAATGGCTCAGTAGCCCTGTTCTTCCAGACCCGTGAAGCAGCCACACAAGTGCTGGTGACACCGTGGAGAGAAGAACGCTTTTTAAGTGGGTTTTTTGCTGCGTTGTACAATATGATGTTTGTCTTGATTTTTGGACACTTTCCATTTATGTTGGCTGTAAGCCAATGACCTGCCAACTGGATTGTTTTGGAAGAGAGTCTGGGTGGCGGGGAGGGGCAGAAGGATGGAAGACTGGAAGGCTCTAGGGAGGTGGTAGCACTTTGTTATCTCCTTTGGGGGCAGTGCTATTGATTTGCTCTGGTTCCGTCTGGTGTGTCTAATTTTCCTGGGAAGACAAAAGGAAGAAGAAAGTGGCAGCTGAGGAAGACAAGAAGCAGAGAGCCTTCCACTCATGAGAGCGGGTGGAAGACAGGTGCCCAGGACAGGTGACAGGAGACACCAGTACAGGGAGCCCCTAGCTTTACACTCAGGTCTGAGCAGAGCGTCCCTGGCCAGGGTGGGAGGAAGCCGGGCGGGCAACAGGACAGCTGTGCCCAAAGCCTGGAGAGCCCAGAAGAGAGGTCCTAGCCTGACTTGGGAGCCGTGTCTGGGGCTGCCTCTCCCTGTGCTTTCCGGACAGATGGATGGCAGTCTGATGTTCCTGGAGCACTGTCTGTTAACACTGTGTTTCATGAAAAAATAATGATAGTGAAATCTCACTTCTCCCATGCACCTTTTTTTTTTTTTTTTAATTGAGGTGAAAGTCACGTAACACAAAATGAACCATGTTGGAGTGGCGTTTATTACATTCACAGTGTTGGATAACCATCCCCTCTCTAGTTACAGAACATTCTGTCACTCCCGTAAGGAAGTCTTGTATCCATTCAGTAGCCACTATCCCGTCTCACCCCAGCCCCTAGCAACCACTAAACTGCTTTCTGTCTTCGTTTTACCTATTTTTATATTTGTCTATTTGCCTGTTCTGGATATTTCATATAAATGGAATGATACAATGTATGTAACTTTTTGTGTCTGGCTTCATGTAGCATGGTTTCAAGGTTCATCTATTTTATACATGTATCAGTACCTAGTTCCTTTTTTTTTTTTTTATGTTTATTTATTTTTGGCTTTGCGGGATCTTCATTGCCACACACAGGCTTTTCTCTGGTTGTGGAGAGCAGGGGCTACTCTAGTTGTGGTGCACAGGCTTCTCATTTCAGTGGCTTCTGTTGTTGTGGAGCATAGTGACACGTGGACTTCATGTGTTGCAGCACATGGGCTGTAAAGCGCAGGCTCCGTAGTTGCAACACATGGGGCTTAGTTGCCCTGTGGCTAAGGGACCCTGCTGGCCCAGGGATTGAACCCATGTCTCCTGGCTCAAACTGTGAAAAATCTGCCTGTGATGTGGGAGACCAGTGTTTGATCCCTCGGTCGGGAAGATCCCCTGAAGAAGGAAATGTCTACCCACTCCAGTATTTTGGCCTGGAGAATACCATAGACAAAGGAGCCTGGTGGGCTGCAGTTCATGGGGCCACAAAGCAGTCAGACAGAGTATTTATGTGAATACCTATTTTCAATTCTTTGGGATATACTTAGGAGTAGAATTTCTGAGTCATATGGTAATTCTTTGTTTAACAGTCCCACAAGCCCACAAGTAGTGTATGAGGGTTCTAATTTCTCCACGTCCTCACCAACACTTGCTATTTTCTGGTGTTTTTTTGTTTTGTTTTGTTTTTAATAGACACCCTAGTGGGAGTGAAGTGCTATTTCACTGTAGTTTTGATTTGCATTTCCCTAATGACAAGTGCTTGCTGGCCATTTATGTATCTTTTTTTGGAGAACTGTATATTCAAGTCCTTCATCCATTTTTTTTCCGCCCTTAGCTGCACCAAGTGGCTTGTGAGATCTTAGTTCACTGACCAGGGATTGAATCCAGGCCCTTGGTAGTGAAAGCATGGAGTCCTAAACACTTGACCACCAGGAAATTCCCTTTATCCATTTCTGAAATTGGATCCTTTCTATTTTGTTCTTTATATATTCTATGTGAGTCCTTTAATACTTTCTGGATACTAGGCCTACATCAGATACATAATTTGCAGATATTTTTATGTCTAATTTTGTATTCATTCTGTACGAACCTTGAGGTCAAGGACAATATCTTTGCTTCCTCTCCAATCCCATCCATGCTGAACTTGAAGCAGCAGCTCAGTGATCTATATTTGTTTGATTAATTGATGCTGCTGCTCTTTGACACTGAATGCCATGTCCCCTTATCATTAGTGCCCTTTGATTTCTGATAGTGTTTATCCACTGCTATATCTTAGAAGTTGACTCAACAGCAGGTACAAGTCAGTTAAAAACGCAGTCATCTTTTTTAGGGGGTGCCACGTGGCATGTGGGATCATATAGTTCCCTGACCAGGGATTACACCCATATCCCCTACATTGAGAGCACAGAGTGTTTAATCACTGTACTGCCAGGGAAATCCAAAATTTCTTTCGAGAAATAGAGTGGGTGATGTTTTCAAGAACACCAGATGGACTGAGGCACTCAAGGAGAATCATCACAGTAGTGTGGACAGCAGCAGCCACCCTGTGCGTTTTTGCCCTTTCAGCATCTGACTGTGAACTTCTGGCCATTTATTTCCCTGTGACTTGAAAATCACTCAGTTGTGTCCGATTATTTGCGACCCCATGGACTGTACAGCCCATGGAGTTCTCCACGCCAGAATACTGGAGTGAGTAGCTGTTCCCTTCTCCAACAGATCTTCCCAACCCAAAAATCAAACTGCGGTCTCCTGCATTGTAGGCAGATTCTTTACTAATTGAGCTATCAGGGAAGCCCTAGGGGATGGGGATGGTGGCTTACCTGGCTCATAGTAAGTAGATACCAAATAAAGTACCTATTGAACTAAAGTAGTAATTTAGTTTCAGAAAACTATAACTGTTATTGCTAGGCCCAGGCAAAAAGAAAAACACTTCATCCTTTGATCTTTTCCCACATGGATTGAATAAGGGACATGGGTGTGTATGGAGAGAGAAAGTGAACGTGTGCGCTTATTTAGAAACTGAAGTTTAAAAAAGGATAGAAGGAAGACTGAGGACTTTGAATCCAGCATTCTGAGAAAACACAAGTACTAAGATGAATTCATCCCACAGATGAATGTTCTTGTGAATCCTCGTTTAGAAATCACAGGTCACTGATTTAATCATTCCCTGCCTATCTTTGTATCACTGCAGTGGCACGTGGCCAGTGTTTTTGCCTAAAAGCCAAATATGATATACCTTGCTCTTTTGAAATGGCAGTGATTGATATAAATTAGGCACCTGTAGGGTAGGTGTTACTACCAGCATTTTACACCCAAAGAGACTGCGACTAAGGAGAGTTAGAGCCTTGCCTAAAACCACACAGTTGGTAGATGGTGAAGCCAGGTTTGAAGCCCAGGGTCACCTGGATCTGTGGTGGGGTTTGCCCTGCAGGTCATCCCTCCCACTCTCACAGGCATAATCCCTGTCTGCTCCCATCAGCAGAGCCTCTGACATTTAATAGCATTAAACTAAAAGATCTTAAAGAAGCATCAAAGAATGGGAGAAAGCTCCTGTTGATTATGAACTCTGTTTGGGTTGTTTTTACCGTGTTTACCTTTAAGGGAAAAGAACTGAACTATCTACCTCCTCTTGCAGGGTATTGGGTCTCTGTGTGCTGTGTATAGTCCTTCAGTCATGTCCAACTCTTTGTGACCCATGAACTGTAGCCTGCCAGGCTCCTCTGTCCGTGGGGATTCTCCAGGCAAGAATACTGGAGTGGGTTGCCATGCCTTCCTCCAGGGGATCTTCCCAGCCCAGGGATCAAACTGAGATCTCGCACATTGCAGGCGGATTCTTTACCATCTGAGTGCCTTACGAAGACTGAACTAGACTAGATTTCCTTTTCTTTTTAATATTAAAATTTTAAGAACAATGCATGTTTGCTGTAAAAGTAATTAAATTTTTTTTTTAATTCCTCTGATTTGCCTCAGTCCTAAAGCCCCTTCCAGAAATAATGACCTTGTACAGTTTGGTTTGGATTAGCCCAGTCTTTATGTATTTAGAGCCATGTCAAAGTATATTTATATATGCTTACAATTTTAGGGCTTTTTTAGAAAACAGAGCCTACTTTGAATATTTTCTGCAGGTTTCTTTCTTTCCATTTGTATTTACATCTCATGTTGTCTTTCCTTGTTCGCAGAGATCCTACAGCAAAGAGTTATTTGAAGAAGTTATTTCAAAAATGCGGAAGGCGGGAATCAAATCCACCATAGCGATAGAGAAGTTCAAGCTTCTGGCCGAGAAAGTAGAGGAGATTGTGGCTAAGAATGCACGCGCAGAAATTGACTACAGTGATGCCCCAGACGAGTTCAGAGGTGAGTGGAGCAGCTTTTCTTATACCAAATTCTTTGATTTAACCTGAAACCTGTAACATTAGAAGATGTTCTGTGCTCTCCTTGCTTTTTGAGACTCTTGGTCTGACGTTGAAATTACGGTTGCCTAATTTTAGTTCATATTATAAATGACAAGGGGAAAAAATCCTTAGCCTGATTTCAAGCCAGATAACAGCCCTGAAAATTCTAAGATCAGCCTTGCCTTTGCAGGCAGGGATTCCTGTGTTCCAAGAATTATGAGGAGTACAAGGAGGAAGGGTTGATTCTAGCCTGCCACCTTCGCTGCTTGCTACTGTGTCTGTCTTACTGTCTTTTTTTCTCTAATCTTTCCTCCCAGTAGCTGACAAAGGGTACTTTCCCCTCTGCAAAAGGCCAAGTGTATGCTTTTATCTAATGCTGATTTCCTTCTAAACTTGGGGGCCTGGTCTGGGCCGTTTGGTTGCTTCTCTATTTTTCACTGATAGGAGGGACTTTGTTTTGTATTCTTTTAAAATTTTAGGCACTATTGTTTGATTAGAATCTGCTTGGCTTTGTCTCTGTAGACCCTCTGATGGACACCCTGATGACTGACCCTGTGCGACTGCCCTCCGGCACCATCATGGACCGCTGCATCATCCTGCGGCACTTGCTGAACTCCCCCACAGACCCCTTCAACCGACAGACGCTGACAGAGAGCATGCTGGAACCAGGTAGAAGCGGGCAGAGCTTGAACCGCAATGCCTACACCTGTCCCGAGCAGTGGGGCCAAAAGTCCTGTATCAGAGAGTAACCAAAAGAGGAAAATTTAACAAATCCGGACACTCCATGGTTTCTGACACTTTGTAATGGAAAAGACGCAAAACATTCTTTGCTCTTTTTCACTATAGAATTCCAGTCTTTACTGTGCATGTCCTCTTCGTCAGTCTTCAGTTCCATGAGGGTATAAATGCCCTTTCTTTATACTGAACTGCAGGCATCATCTCTCAGGAAAAGCCCAGCCAGGGCATTAATTCTTTCCTTTTCTTTTCTCAGTGCCAGAACTGAAAGAACAGATTCATGCCTGGATGAGAGAGAAACAGAACAGTGATCACTAAACCACCCTGCCTGCCCACCCTCTGCTGGAAATAGCCAGGGCCAGCGAGGCAAACCGGAGCGACGGTGCACAGGCTATTCGAACATTGGAGGCAAAACACACCATGAGCCCACCCAGAGCGACCAAACGGTGGAGACCCGAAAGGACGTGAGCAAGAGGAGGAGCCCAATTCCTGTACATATATTTAAGTGACAAACGTGGTCAAAAGCTTGAAGGACACGCTTGATGATTGCTTGTGTAACACAGCACGTCCTTCATATGTCACAGTTTGGGGCTTTTGCAGCAGAAGTCTTTTAGTGATTGATGACGAATGGGTCTGGGCAGCATCCCTTTCATTCCCCCCCCCCCCCCACTAAATCCAATATCCGTTGATTTTGATTGTGATTAGAGAACCTTGGACATTTTGCTGCTAAAGAATCTCCCCTCTCCTACCCTCTTCCTGATCCTACTTGCACTGCTGTGGATTTTTTTTTTTTTTTAAGTGAAGCAAAAACAAAAATAAACTCCTTTCCTTGGCCCTCCAAACATATATTCTGTGAGATAACTGTGCCTGCAACAAGTGTTAATCCTGGGATCGTATTTTTATATCATATTCACGTATTTGTTTTTTTAATTGGTGTTAGATGACATGATTAATAAAAGAGGCAAGATATTTTCAGAATTTGAATTTTAGTTTTTATTTTTTTTTTCTTTTGAAATGTCCCTTAATTTTTTTTTGTTTTTTTTTTTTTCCTAATTATTCTAAAACACAATGAAGAGTATCTGGTCCCTGTAGTAAGCCCTGTAGTAAGCCCACTATCAGGAATCTGAGGAACAGCTGCCTCAAAGGAAGCATTTAAGTGTATCAGGATTTCATGTCATGGTTTGGGTGTTGGGGCGTTGAGTTTTTCTTTTAATGCTCTGTGACATTTCTAAATCTCTACAGTTATTCTATGAGGGTAAATAAATTCCTCAACCCTTGAGTCTCTGAGTTCAAGGCAGGGTTGTTTGTATGGATGTGTCCTGTGGGGCTTGGCCTTACCAAAGCAAAAAAGGGTGCGAGAAATGTGGAAGTATGTCTGCTTGTAAAACACACACCCACAGACACACACACCCACACACACACACACACAAACATAAAAGACTTTTTGTATTACTGCTCCTCATTTACCATACTTGAATTCTTGAATTTCCTTTGGGGTAAAAGAGGATTTTGAAACCATAAAGTGTTTTGAAAAAATGAATTCTACAAAACATACTTTCTTTTCCTTTTTCTCCCCCCGCCACTCCACAGACAATGTCCTCTGTTCAATTCCTAACGCAAACTACAATAAATGGTGATGCCCATTCAGAAGGAATCTTCTTTGAGTCTTCTTTTTGTGGAAAACAAAGGGGTGGGTGAAGAGCAAGAGCCAGATGTGTTCACATGTGCTGCATGATCTTCACCAGAGCCAGCTGCTATTTTTTAAAGAAACCACTCCTGTGCATCAGTCTTGGGGCTCCAGTTGGTTCTCGTGTCCCTGTTTGCTTGTTCAAGCAGGTTGACTTTGCAATGTTCAGACTCTTTGGTTCTCAGGTGGTTACTCTATTGCAAATGTCTTTTCACTGACCTTTAAATTTTTTCTCCTGTGCTAACCATCTCGTGAACATTATCTTAGGCACTACAGTTGATAAAACTTTGCCTAACAGCTTATGAAATAAGGGAACGCGTTTCTGCAAAATTTGCTGTGTGCCAAGCTCTGCCAAAGCCTATATGTAGATGGTTTCATTTTCTAAGATGATACTCTCATCTTTGTTTTACCAGCAGATCAAAGTGCGGGGTGTGGAGGGGTTAGGTCATTTGCCAAATATCATCTGTTCAGTTAGGAGAAGAGCAGTTATCCTGGCTCCAAAGTCCTTGCCGCCCGCCCTGCCCCCCCACCGCCACTTTTAATGTTATCCTATCCTTGGACAGCTGTGACAAACCTAGACAGTGTATTTAAAAGCAGAGACATCACTTTTGCAAACAAAGGTCTGTATAATCAAAGATATGGTTTTTCCAGTAGTCATGTATGATGTGAGAGTTAGATCGTAAAGAAGGCTGAATACCAAAGAATTGATGCTTTTGAATTGTGCTGAAGAAGATTCATGAGAATTCCTTGGACAATATGGAGATCAAACCAGTCAATCCTTAAGGAAATCAACCCGGAATATTCACTGGAAGGACTGATGCTGTAGGTGAAGCTCCAGTACTTCGGCTACCTGATGTAAAGAGCCAACTCATTGGAAAAGACCCTAATGTTGGGAAAGATTAAAGGCAGGAGAAGGAAGTGACAGAGGACGAGATGGTTAGGTGTCATAACCAACTGAATGAACATGAATTTGAGCAAACTGGGAGTTAGTGAAGGACAGAGAAGCCTGGTGTGCTACAGTCCATAGGGTCACAAAGATTCGGACACAACTGAATGACTGAACAATAACAATTGTCCTTACAACAAGTTCTATCTTGTGAAATGGCTTCTCATATCCCTCTGAGATAGTGGTGGCTTTTGGAATTTTGTATTACTGTGTAGTTTCTCTTCCAAGTTCTTTTGGCTTTTGTTTTTCTGTTGTTTTTTGTTTTTTAATATTTATTTGGCTGTGCCAGGTCTTAGTTGCAGCCTGTGAGATCTAGTTCCCTAAGCAGGGATCAAACCTGGACCTCCTGCATTGGGAGGGTACAGTCTTAGCCACCCCATCACCAGGGAAGTCTCCCTTTGGCCTTTGTTTAATCTTTTTTATGTTACAAGATTCCTCAAATACATAATGCTATTTACCTATCTGTATTAATAGAGTGGACTGAGAATCTGTGTTAACTTTTTGTACGCCAATTGGTAGAACTTCTTCAGTAATAGTGCTCCCATTTCTTAAGCTTTGCTGAGGTTTGCAGCATAAATCATCCCCTTCTGGGTTGTCCTTACTTTGGGGTTAGGTTTCATCTTGCTTTGGTTGTTAAAGTTGTTCATCACTTCTTTTATTTTGGCCGTGCCATGTGGAGCATGCGGGATCTTAGTTCCCTGACCAAGGATTTAGCCCATGCCCCTGCAATGGAAGTGTGGAATCTTAACCACTGGGCAACCAGGGAAGTCCTTGTAGCCACTATTCTACCACTTTTGGACCAGATCAACTTTTTCTAAAACACAGATTCACATTAACAATTTCAGACAATATATATAAAAGAAAGCCAAAATCACCCATAATCCCACCATAGAGATGATTCTGTTTATATTTTTTTACCAAGTTTGTATACACTTATGCCTATATAATTATGATGCATATTGACTTCTGTGTCAGTTCTGTTTCTCCACCTGATGAATGGGTGCTGACTGTCTTCTCCCCATCCAGTCGATAAACAGAGGTGCAGGTTCTGTCGTGTTACTTGCGTGCCCCACTCGCTTCCCATGCATGTAATACAATGCTGCTTTACCCATTCAGATGTGTTCATCATTTTGAAAATTCAGCATTCAGAGATTTCAAGGAGCTTCTATTGGATACAGCATGTCTCCTGCCTGTACTGTCTCTAGAAGGAAGATGTTTGGGATTTCTGCCTTTAGTGTAAGGGTTGCTGTTTCATAGAAACTTGGGATTGCCTGCATTCTGTTCATTATAGATATTAAATTACAAAATATTTTAAAAGTATCAATAGGTCTTGGCTTAAAAGGAAGCAGGCCAAATAGGAAGGAGGACTTGAGAATCGGATGAGCAGAAGAGACATGATCCTAAAGAAAAGATGATTAAAATAACTTCTTACTCCTTTTGTGACTCACTCCTGTGGGTTTCTAAAAGGAGGAGTTGATAGAATATCTTTTGGAAAAAGTAGCCAAGCACGTTACTTTGTTCACATTTTGTAACCTTCAGGTTTGGTAAAACAGTAGACTTCACAGTGTTGTTACTGAAGTGCTGCTGCTGCTGCTGCTAAGTCACTTCAGTCGTGTCCGACTCTGCGACCCCATAGACGGCAGTCCAGCAGGCTGCCCCGTCCCCAGGATTCTCCAGGCAAGAACACTGGAGTGGGTTGCCATTTCCTTCTCCAACGTGTGAAATTGAAAAGTGAAAGAGAAGTCGCTCAGTCATGTCCAACCCTCAGCGACCCCATGGACTGCAGCCTTCCAGGCTCCTCCGTCCATGGGATTTTCCAGGCAAGAGTACTGGAGTAGGGTGCTAAAGAAAGATAAATAGGCCCTATTTATTCATTGATTTTTGGCTGCCCTGGGTTGTCATTACCACACTGGCTAAAGTTTCTCTAGTAGAGAGTGAGTAAGTGAGAACTACTCTCATTAAGTGGTTCATGGGCTTCACATTTCTGTGGCTTCTCTCGTTGCAGAGCATGGGCTCTAGAGTGTGCAAGCTTCCGTAATTGCACATGGAGGCTCAGTCTCTGGCACACAGAGCTTAATTGCTCTGCAGTAAATCGGACTTCCCAGATTGGATCGAATCCATGTCCCTTGGATTGGCAGGTGAATTCTTAACCACCTAACCACAAGGGGAGTCCCTATAGGTTTAAGCTTGTTTTGGGGGTTTTTCATTTTAGTTGGAAGATGGTTCCTTTCCAGTATTGTGATGGTTTTTGCCATACATCAATATGAATTGGCCATAGGTATACATGTGTCCCCTCCGTTCTTATCTCCCCTCCTGTCCCCTCCAGGCTGTCACAGAGCACTGGCCTTGGGTACCCTGCATCGTACATCAGACTCTCACTGGCTATCCATTTTACATATGGTGATGTATATGTTTCATTGAAGGAAACAGCCATAGTATGAACCTGAGGATTGGATCAACTGGCATTGAGCTGAAGAAATCCACACTTGGTTGATAAATAATGGGCGTTTTATGATCATGTTCTGTGTACAAGCCACCCTCATACAAGCCACCCTCATACAAGCCACCCTCATTAAATCACCAACAGTTGTATAAAGGTGTATGAATCAAGGCCATCTGGGCTTCTGGGTCTTATCCCTTCATCACTCCTTCTGTGTGGCAGTACAGTAGTCCATCAGTATTTTTAGGGGTTTGGTTTCAGGACCCCTGCAGATACCACACTCTGCAATACTCAAGTTCCTTGTATAAAATGTCATAGTGTTTGTTTATAATTTTCCCATGTACTTTAAACCATCTCTAAATTACTTACAGTATCTAATGTAATGTAAATAGTTGTAAATACAATGTAAATAGTTGATAGTCATTCAGTTGTGTCCGACTCTTTGAAACCCCATGGACTGTAGCCCATCAGGCTCCTCTGTCCTTGGGGTTCTCCAGGCAAGAATACTGGTGTGGGTAGCCATTCCCTTCTCCAGGGGATCTTATCAACTCAGGGATGGAACCTGGGTCTCATGCATTGCAGACAAATTCTTTACCATCTGAGCCACCAGGGAAGCCCTAAATAGTTGATGGTGTGGTACAAATTTAAACTTTGCTTTTGGAACTTTCTAGATTCTTCAAATCATGACTTGTTGAATCTGTACGTGGAACCCAAATATACAGAGGGCCAGTTGTACTTCAGAATGGTCCAAGTTCATAATGGCCAAGGAGATATGGAGAAGCAACATGGCATTGCAGAAGGGGCTTTGGCCTTGGGGTCAACTCTAGACTCACCCCTCATTTTATTTTTAAAAGAATATAAATTTTAATTAAGAAAAGTCCACAACTTAGTTCATCAATTATCTTGGGGGCTGCAACCAAGACTTCAGCTCCACAACTGGGGATCAAAGCTGTGCCCCCTGCAATGGAAGTGTGGTGTCTTAACCACTGCACCACAGGGAAGTCCTCAACCTGCATTTTAAATGGTTAAATAACTTCAGTCTCACAGCTTTCAATACTAGCTACTCACTCACTGTTGACCCCCTAAATTTGTGTCTCCAGCCTCTCTTCTGTACTGCTGACACTGGACACCTCATGTCTTAAAGGCTCATGGAATTGTTGTTCAGTTGCTCAGTCGTGTTCGAATCTTTGCAACCACATGGACCGCAGCATGCCAGGCTTCCTGGAACTTGCTCAAACGCATGTCCATCGAGTCGGTGATGCTGTTGAACCATCTCATCCTCTGTCATCCCCTTTTCTTCCTGCCTTCAATTGTTCCCAGCATTAGGATCTTTTCTAATGAGCTGCCTCTTCATATCAGATGGCAAAAGTATTGGAGCTTCAGCTTCACCATCAGTCCTTCCAATGAATATTTAGGACTGATTTCCTTTAGAAATGACTGGTTTGTTCTCCTTGCAATCCAAGAGACTCTCAAGAGTCTTCTCTAACACCACAGTTCAAAAGCATCAATTCTTTGGTCCTCAACTTTCTTTATGGTCTAACTCTTACATCCATACAGGACTACTGGAAAAATCGTAGCTTTGACTAGATGGACCATTGTCAGTAAAGTAATGTCTCTGCTTTTTTAAATGCTATCTAGGTTTGTCTGGCTTCCCTAGTGGCTCAAACAGTAAAGAATCAGCTTAAAATGCAGAAGACCAGGGTTCGATCCCTGAGTCAGGAAGATCCTCTGGAGATGGAAATGGCAACCCACTCCAATATTCTTGCCTGGAGAATCCCATGGACAGAGGAGCCTGGCAGCCTACAGTCCGTGGGGTCGCAAAGAGTTGGACATGACTGAGCAACTAACATGCACTAGGTTTGTCATAGCTTTTCTTCCAAGGAGCAAGTGTCTTTTAATTTCATGGCTGAAGTCACCATCTGCAGTGATTTTGGAGCCCAAGAAAATGAAGTCTGTCACTGTTTCCATTGTGTCCCCATTTATTTGCCATGAAGCGATGTGATCAGATGCCATGATCTTTGTTTTTTTAATGTTGAGTTTTAAGCCAACTTTTTCACTTTTCTCTTTCACCTTCATCTAGAGGCTCTTTAGTTCCTCTTCACTTTCTGCCATAAGGGTGGTGTCATCTGCGTATCTGAATTTATTGATATTTCTCCCTGCAGTCTTGATTCCAGCTTGTGCTTCATCCAGCCTGGTATTTTGCATGATGTATTCTACATATAAGTTAAATAAGCAGTGTGACAATAAACAGCATTGACATACTCCTTTCCTAATTTGGAACTGGTCCATTGTTCCATGTCCAGTGCTAACTGTTGCTTCTTGACCTGCATACAGATTTCTCAGGAGGCAGGAAAGGTGTCCTGTTAGTCCCATCTCTTGAAGCATTTTCCACAATTTGTTGTGATCCACACGGTCAAAAGCTTTAGCATAGTCAATGAAGCAGAAGTAGATGTTTTTCTAGAATTTTTTTGCTTTTTCTATGATCCAGTGGATGCTGGCAATTTGATCTCTGGTTCTTCTGCCTTTTCTAAATCCAGCTTGAACATCTAAAAGTTCTTGGTTCATGTGCTGCTGAAGCCTAGCTTGGAGAATTTTGAGCACTACTTTGCTAGTGTGTGAAATGAATACAATCATGTGGTAGTTTAAACATTCTTTGGCATTGCCTTTCTTTGGGATTGGAATGAAAACTGATCTTTTCCAGGCCTATGGCCACTTCCAAGTTCTCCAAATTTGCTGGCATATTGAGTGCAGCACTTTCACACCATCATCTTTTAGGATTTGAAATAGCTCAGTTGGAATTCCATCACCTCCACTAGCTTTGTTCGTAGTGATGCTTCCTAAGGCCCACATGACTTCACACTCCAGGATGTCTGGCTCTAGGTGAGTGATCACACCATCGTGGTTATCTGGGTCATTAAGATCTCTTTTGTATAGTTTTGTGTATTCTTGCCGCCTCTTCTTAGTATCTTCTGTGTCTGTTAGGTCCATACCATTTCTATCCTTTATTGTGACTATCTTTGCATGAAATATTCCCTTGATATCTCTAATTTTCTTGAAGAGACCTCTAGTTTTTCCAATTCTATTGTTTTCCTCTGGTTCTTTGCTTTGATCACTGAGGAAGGCTTTATCTCTCCTTGCTATTCTTTGGAACTCTGCATTCAGATGGATATATCTTTCCTTTTCTCCTTTGTCTTTCACTTCTCTTCTTTTGTCAACGATTTGTAAGGCCTCCTCAGACAACCATTTTGCCTTTTTGCATTTCTTTTTTGGGGGGATGATTTTAATCATCGCCTCCTGTACAGTGTTCTGAACCTCCGTCCATAGTTCTTCACGCACTCTATCAGATCTAATCCCTGAATCTGTTTGTCACTTCCACTGTACAATCTCACCTCCTTTGAGGACCTAAATCTTGGTGTTAAATAGATTTAATGGCTTAAAATAGTTATTTTTTTTCCCAACAAAACTCTCACACATTTATTACTAAGCCAGAGCACCAGTGCAGAAACACTGACACCAAGGGAAAAATTATTTTCCCAACAAAACACATCGAGTCATTGAGATAGTAGTGCTGTTCTCAAAGTGATGCGGTCAGATGCAAGTGACCTTGACATGACATATGCTTGTACTACTTCATATGCAAGGCTCCTTATAGACCCAGCTTGGTTTCCTCCCCATTGCCTTCTCTTTGAGTTGTACCTGATGTTATTACCAGTTTTCATTCAAATCCAGTAAGGAATGGGACTATTCTGGTTTTGTTTCTTGGCCAAGAATCTCTTGATCCTGAAAGCCATGTGAAAAGATGTGGGGAGGAGCAAATTCACCTGCACATAGGATGGCAGAGAAGAGAAGAGAGTGGCTGTGATTTAACGATCATCTATAATGGTTCTGGCTGTGCTGATTCAGCAAAGCAGTTCTCACTCAAAGACTCTCAGGCCATTGCATTCATAGTGGCTGAGCCTGGGGTCATTGCAAAGTCTTCTTGTTCTCATCTGGCTGTTGGCTGGGACCCAGCTGGGACTGTTGGCTGGAATACTTACACGTGGCCTCTCTGGCACTTTTATCTTCACATTCCGGGTTCTAAGAGCTAACACCCCAAGAGGACCAGATAAAAAGTTGGTCTTTTATGACCTAGCAGCCTCAGAAGTCACACACTTCTGCTGCCTTCACGGGCCTGTCTGCGTTCATGGGAGGCAACACAGACCTCATCTCTCAATGGGAGAAATTCCAATGTCACAATTAAGAATAGTGTGTGGGGACTTCCTTGGCAGTCCAGTGGTTAGGACTCTGTGTTTTCACTTAGTTCCCCAACCAGTGAAAGTGAAAATGTTAGTTGCTCATTTGTGTCTAAGTCTTCACAACCCCATTGACTGTAGCCTGCCAGGCTCCTCTGTTCACAGAATTCCCCAGACAAGAATACAGGAGTGGGTAGCCATTCCCTTTTCCAGGGTCTTGGTTCAATCCCTGGTTGGGGGACTAAGATCCTGCAAGCCAAATGGAGCAGCCAAAAATAAACAAAAAAGAAAGAAATATGAACAAACAGTTCAAAATACAAGAAATACCGAAGAATATTGAAAGAAAGGATTGCCTCCTTCCCACCCCAGTCTTCCAACTGTCCCAGTCTTCCAGTCCTCCCAACACCCCTTCCACCCCTGTTACCAATTTTCTTTTTCAACATAAATGGTAGTTCTACACTGTCTGCTTCTTACTTTTTTTCACATTAAATATACTTTGGAATCCTTTTTTTTTCCTTCCAGTAGCATAAATATTCTATTATTTTATTATTCTATTATTACCAAGTCATCTACTGATAGCACTTGGACTGATTGTAATCTGGGTTACCTCAAGCAGTGGGGTCGTAAACAATCTTGTAAATACATCATTTTGTATGTGTGCAAACATATGTTGATATATTACTAGCAATGGAATTAGATAATCAAAGAGTACATCAAATTTCAATTTTACTATATATATAGGGATGTACCATTGACATTCTGACCAGCAGTATATGAAACATCCTTTTGCAAGGTGCAGGGAAGGTCTCTCTGATAAAGTATCATTTAAAAATCTTGAAAATAGGAATTCCCTGGTAGTCCAATGGTTAGGGCTCCCCAGGTGGCATAGTGGTCCTTGCCAATACAGGAGACACAAAAGACTCAGGTTTGATTCCTGGGTCAAGAAGATCCCCAAGGAGGAGGAAACGGCAACCCACTCCAGTACGCTTGCCTGGAGAATCCAATGGACAGAGAAACCTGGTGGGCTACAGTCCACAGGGGTCACAAAGACTCAGACACTACTGAGTGCAATGACTGAGTATGCAACACCCCTCCCCCCAACACACACACAGTGGTTAGGACTCCTTGCTTCCACTGCAGGGGGCCCATGTTTGATCCCTGGTTGGGGAACTAGGATTCCACAAGCCTTGTGGCAAAAAAAACACACCAAACTTTGAAAGTAATGGAGACCTGCAAAGATCTGTGGGAAGAATGGCCCAGTCAGTGGAAACAAACAAATGTGGAAGCTACTACGACAGTTCCTCTTGATTTGTTTAAGGAACAGAAGGAAGCCAGTGTGCTAGAGAGAAGTGAACGAGACTATAAGTAGTAGATGAGGTTAGATAAATTGAGAGGACTGGAGAGGCAGTGGCTCCCATGATAGACTGCTGCAAAGACTATACATTTACTTTGAGTGACAGCGATGGCTATCGGAAGGTGTGAGCACAAGAGTGACACCACCCAACACCCATTTCCTGTTATCCGCTTTGGCTACTATGGAAAACAGGTTGAAGTGGGGATGGGCTTCTGTATTAAAAACACGAAAATGAAAGTACCAAGTGGAAGACTCCTGCAGCAGTTCAGGAAAGAGTGATGGGAGCTTAGATCAGGGCAGTGGCAACAGAGGGGTGAAGGTGGGGACTCTGGAAATATTTTGAAGGTAGAGTCAAAGGATTTGCCAATTGCTTGGATGTGAGAATGAGAGAAAAAAAAGAGAATTAAATTTGGCCCTAAATGGGTTTCCCTGATAGCTCAGTTGGTAAAGAACCTGCCTGCAATGCGGGAGACCCAGGTTTGATTCCTGGGTCAGGAAGATCTGCTGGAGAAGGGATAGGCTACCCACTGCAGTTTTGTTGGGCTTCCCTTGTGGCTCAGCTGGTAAAGAATCCACCTGCAGTGTGGGAGACCTGGGTTTCATCCCTGGGTTGGGAAGATCTGTTGGAGAAGGGTAAGGCTACCCACTCCAGTATTTTGGCCTGGAAAATTCTATGGACTGAATAGTCCATGGGGTCACAAAGAGTCAGACATGATTGAGTGACTTTCACTTTCACTAAATGTTTGATTTGAACAACTTGAGAGATAGAGTTTCCATTTACTTACAAGCTGTGCTTAGTCGCTCAGTTGTGTCTGACTTTTTGTGACCCCCTGGACTGTAACCCACCAGGCTCCGCTGTCCATGGGGATTCTCCAGGCAAGAACACTGGAGTGAGTTGCCATGCCCTCTTCCAGGGGATCACATGGCAGGTGGATTCTTTACCATCTGAACCACCAGGGAAGCCCAAGAATATTGGAGCGGGTAGTCTATCCTTTCTCCAGGGGAGCTTCCCAACCCAGGAGTTGGACCAGGGTCTCCTGTATTGCAGGTGGACTCTTTACCACCTGAGCTACTTGGGGAAGGACTGAAAGAAGAGGAATGTGTGGATGGGGAAATTCAGTTGCTTCATTTTGGTCACTTTAAATTGAAGGTGACTTTAGTCATCCAGTTGGCTATGTCAAGTAGGTAACTGGATAATTGAGCTTAGAGATCATGGCAGAGGTCTAGACTAGAGAAATTATTTGGGGAATCATTCTTATACTTTAAAAATGTTAGATTATCTTATCTATAAGCTTAGTAAATTTATTTTGTTTTTAATATTATACTACAAAAATTTAAATTTTTCTCTGTTATGGTTTTGTGCATGTTAGTTTATTTCTTAATTACTTTAGCCAAATTATTATTTTATTTCATTTTTTTTGACCATGATGTGCAGCTTGAGGATCTTAGTTCCCTGACCAGAGATTGAACCTGGGTTCCCTGACATTGGAAGTTCAGACTCCTAACCAGTGGACCACCAGGAAGTTCCCCCTAATTATTTTAGTGTTCATAGAAAATATATCTTTTCTAACATACTTTCTAGTTGGATATTATTGGTGTGGAGATATGAGTTTCTGAAGTATATCTTTTGTCCAGCAATCTTATTTCTATTAATTGTGGGACTGTGATGAGGTTTCCTATGTAGATAAATGTATCATCTGCAAATAAAGATAGTTTTGCCTCTTCCTTTCCAATTTTTATACAACTCACTTTTCTTATTACATTGGCAACAGCTTTCAGCACCCTGTTGAACAGAAAAAGTCAGACCAGGCATCTTTTTAAAAAATATGTATTTATTTATTTGGCTGCATTAGGTCTTAGTTGCGGTACACAGGCTCTACAGTTTTGGCTCACGAGATCCAGAGTGCATGGGCTCAGTGGTTGTGGTAAATGGGCTTAGTTGCCCTCTGGCATGTGGGATTCTAGTTCCCTAACCAGGAATCAAACCCACATCTCCTACATTGGAAGGCAGATTCTTAACCACTGGACCACCAGGGAAGTTCCCAGACTAGGTATCTTTGTTCCAGAATTAAATGGGAGAGCATATAAAAAATTTTGTGTGCGTGATTTAAAAAAAAATAATTTATGTATTTATTTTATTTTTGGCTGCTCTGGTCTTTCTTGCTGGTGGGCTTTTCTCTAGTAGCAGCTAGCAGGAGCTACTCTCTAGTTGTGGCCCCTGGTTCTCTAGAGCACAGCCTCAATGTTTGTGGCACATGGGCTTAGTTGCTCTGTGGGATGTGGGATCTTTCTAGCCCAGGGATCAAACCTATGTCCCCCACATTGGCAGGCAGGTTCTTTACCACTGAGCCACCAGGGAAGACCAAGGTGTGTGATTTTTTTTTAAGGGAGGTTTTTGGGAGATCATCTGTATCAAGCTGTGCAGTTTCCTTCTATTTTTTATTTTAAGAAAATTTCTGGACTTGCTGGAGGTCCAGTGGTTAAGACTCTAGGCTTCCAATGCAAAGGGCAGGGGTTCAATCTCTGGTCCAGGAACCAAGATCCCATGAATTACTTGGCCAAAAATGAAAAAAAGAAAATTTCTCTGTTAAATAGATACTGAAAATTATCAAGGTTTGTTTTTTTTTTTTTTCAATTCCTGTGATTTTACATGGATACTACTATTGCTGAGAATTACACTGTTAAATATTTTGATCTTACACCATTCTTACATTCCTACATGATTAATTTCAGCTACCTAATATTTTATTTAGAATTTTTGCTCTAACTAGCAAAAATGAAATGACCCTATGTTTTCCTTTTCTACTTTCATTCTCATCCAGTTTTGGAATTAAACAATCTATTGGCATCACAAAATTAGTTGAAGATAGTTTATTCATTGAGCAAATATTTCAAAGCTATTCACTGAGAACCATTATGTGACAGATACCATTCCAGATGCAGGAAAATAAAAATCTTGTCATCATGGAATTTACATTCTAGGGAGAGAAAACAAAAGAAACACAATAAATAAGTAAAATATATAGTATATTCCCTAGTGGCTCAGCAGCAAAGAATCATCCTGCCAATGTAGGAGACACAGGTTCAATCCCTGGTTCGGGAAGATCTCCTGAAGGAAATGGCAACCCACTCCAGTATTCTTGCCTGGGAAATCCCATGGACCCAGGAGACAGGCAGTCTACCATCTATAAGGGCACAAAAGAGTTGGACACGACTTAACAACTAAACAACAACATACAGTGCAATGGATGGTGGTAGATGCTAAAGAGAAAAAGAAAATAGCGAAGAGGGAGGTGGGTAGGTTCCAGTTTTATTTAGGATGGATAGGCAAGACTCCTGAGATGACATTTGATCTTTCCCTCCTTTCTTTGTTTGGTTTTCTGGAACAAACTTAGATGCTAGGGATCATATATATTTTGAAAAATTGATGGAACCTTCCTAAAATAGTCTAACCCTGGCACTTTTTCACTGTGGGATACAGTTAGGGGTATTAGGGGCATCTAAGGAACCAGTCACTTTATTTAGTGGTTGTTGTAGATGAAGAGTTCAACATAATAGTCCTTTTCATTATATTTGTGTCTGTAGTCAACTTCCCTTTTTTATTATGAATAGTATTTATTTACATCTCTTTGCTTTTTCTTTATTACTCTTACCAGACGTTTCTCTGGTTTATTATTTATTTTTCAAAGAACCAGCTCTTATATTTCTTATCAAAGCACAATGTACATACAGAAAAGTATACTTCTATGTCAAGAGCTCCATGCCCCTTCAGGGATCCAATCGTGCAGTCAGCACCTGACCAAGAAAAAATATCACCAGGACCCCAGAGACCCCTCCTGTTTTATTCCAGTTACCATTCTTCCCGGAGACCCTGAGAGGGACCTCCACCTCGATAACTAACTTTTGGTTAACTTTGTTTATCATGTTTTTGTTCTTAACCTTTTTGTTCCCTCTCTGTACTTTGGGTTTACACTTGTTTATTTTCTAGCCTTTTGAGTTGAACACATATATTTTCTATTTTATTTTCTGGTAAATGTATTTTAAAGTTATAAATTTTTCTGCAATGCCGTTTTCTTTAAGTTTATTTATTGGCTGTTCTGGGTCTTCGTTGCTGCCACGGCTTTTCTCTAGTTGCAATGTGTGGGCTTCTCACTGCTGTGGCTTCTCTTGTTGCCGAGCATGGGCTCCAAGGCGCTCGGGCTTCAGTAGTTGTAGCACATGGCCTCAGTAGTTGGGGCTCGAAGACTCTAGAGCACAGACTGAATAGTTGTGGCCCATAGGCTTAGTTGCCCCACAGCAAGTGGGATCCTCCTGGACCATGGATCCAACCTGTGTCTCCTACATTGACAGGCAGATTCTTTACCACTAAGCCATCAGGGAAGCTCTACAATACTATTTTAATTGTTTTCCACCAACTTGGACATGTAGTGTTTATGTTGTTATTCATTTCTGTCTTTTATGATCCCTTTATGATTTTACTTTCAAGTGTTACTTAGAAGCATTTTTAAAACTTCTAGACATGTATCTATAGTGACATTTAGATCAATTTAAAATTTATTTCTCATTTTATCGCATTGTGCTCTGAGAACAATTGTCAGAATGATGTTGATTCTTGGAAATCTATCAAGGCTTCTCTGAGGCCCTGTATATGATTAAATTTTGTAACTGTTCTGTTATCTCAGTGTGTTTTCTCTGAGAAAGAAAAATTTCAGGTGTGAAATTCTGTGTGAACTTACTCTGTGTGCTCAGTTGCTCAGTCGTGTCTGGCTCTTTGCCACTACATGAACTATAGCCCGCCATGCTCCACTGTCCTTGGAGTTTCCCAGGTGAGAATACTGGAGTGGGTTGACATTTCCTTCTCCAGGGGATCTTCCCGATCCAGTAATTGAACCCGCATCTCCTGTGGCTCCTGCATTGGCAGGCCGATTCTTCACCACTGCACCACCAGGAAAGCCCAAAGCCCATCAAATCTGTTAATTATGTTATTTAAATTTTCTCTATCTTGGCTAACTCTTTTGTCTGGTTTCTGGGGACTCTGTTTATTCCTGAAACATGTGATAAAATCTCTTATTTCCATTGTTGAGTAAAGATTTTATTTCTCTTTGTGGTTTTATTAGTAATTGTTTTATATCTTTTGAAGTTATGGCGTAAGGAAGATAAAATCAGTTTTATATTATCTTGATTATCTTTCTTTTTGCCATCTTTTTGTCTCTTAGGAAGTTTTTGTGTGTGTATGTGGACTCTTTTTTTTCTTTTTTTTAAAGAAGTCAGGGTGGCATTTTTGGCTGTTATTTATTTATTTTTGGCTGCATGGGTCTTCACTGTTTCTCTTTCTTTAGTTTCAGTGAATGGGGGCCTCTCTTTTGTGATGCTTGAGCTTCTCCTTGCGTTGACGTCTCTTGTTGCAAAGCACAGACTCTAGGCATACAGGCTTCAATAGCCGTGGAGCACAGGCTTAGATGCCCCATGGCGTGTGGAATCTTCCCAGACCAGGGATTGAACTCACACCCCCTGCACTGGCAGGCAGGCTCTTAGCCATTGCACCACCAGGGAAGCCCCATGGACATTTTTGAGAAGAAAGTTGAGCTGGATGCAATGACTGTAGGAAGGACTAGGCCTTTCTCCTCTCCTATCCCCTGACTGTTTTCTCCTCTGTGTCTATCTACTTCTCTTAGGAAATTTTTCATATTAATTTATATCTTGTGTGGGTGTTAGTCGCTCAGTCGTGGCCAACTCTTTGTAGCCTCATGGACTGTAGCCCACCTGCCTCCTCTGTCCATGGGATTTTCTGGGCAAGAATATTGGAGTTGTTGCCTTCTCCAGAGGATCTTCCCAACCCAGGGACTGAACCCGAGTCTCCTGCATTGTGGGCAGACTCTTTAGCATCTGAGCCACACAGGGAAAAATCTTATAAAATATTAAAATCGTTTCTATGGTGTTGTTTTGGTTTATAGATTTACCTAGTATGTCTTTCTTTTTCCTTGTTTTTCTCCCTACATTTTTATTATGAAATATTAAAACTATTCAGGAAAATGCATAAAACATAGATGTACAGCTTAATTATTATAAAGTTTATACTGTGTAACTACACCAAGGCAAAGAAACAGGACATTCCTAGTGTTCCAAAAACCTGTTTAGTGCTGGTTCCTCATAACAACACTCTGGGGACTTCCCTTGTGGTCCAGTGGCTAAGCCTCCATGTTCCCAAAGCACTGGGCCTTTCGTTCAGTTTCTGGTTGGGGAACTAGATCCCACATGCCTCAATTGGGGAAAAAAAAAAAAAAAAACACGATTCCACATGTTGCAATGAAGATAGAAGATTCTGTGTGCCACAGCTAAAACCCAGTGCAGCCAAAAAAATAATTTTTCTTTTAAAGATAAACACTCTAAAAAAACTCAACATTCGTAACCTCCATCCAAAGGTAAACATTATCTCACTTTCTAAGACAATCCTTTCCTTACTTTCTGGTTTCATCACTGAGGTATGCATCTGTACACACTAGAATTTAATTTATCTGTCTTTTATAGTAATTATTTAATTATATTTAAATTAATTTAATATAATTAATCTTATATTAGTTTATATAATATAGATTATATAATTTTATATTAATGTATTCATAAATTTAATATATTTATGTCTGGCTTTTCTTGATATTTCATGATAAGAATAAGTGTAGTCAGTATTACTGCATGACCCATGATTTATTCCTTTTCATTGCTATATAGATTTCACTGTATAAATATACCAAAACATTTTTTATGCATTTTCCTCTTGATAGATACTTGTTGTTCCAGTTTGGAACTATTACATATAACTTAGCTGTGAACAGTCTTGAGTAAGTTTCAGAGCCCATTTGATGTTAGATTTTGGATCCTGGATATTTGTCAAATGCATTTTCTGCATCCATTGAGATGTTAACGTCATTTTTTATTTTAGGTTGTTAATATGAATTACACTGATGAATTTTTTAAGGTTGAAACTTGCTGTTCTGGGAACAATCTCACTAAGAACATCATGCATTTTTCTTTTTACTTGTTGTTTGACTCAATTTGCTAAATTTTGTTAAGAGTTTTTACATTTCTTTATATCTAATATTTATATTGGCTTGTAGCTTTTCTTTTCTTGTAATACCTTTTTCTAGTTTTGGTAACACCCTCCTGACTTTTTCTCTGGATTTGGGATGCCAGTTTTCCAAGTCACTATGCTGTATGAAGCAGTGATTCAGCATCATCATCCATGACGCCATTGCTCTCTTTCTCTCTAAATGTATACACATATTTTTGTAACGTTTCCTCTCTTAGTCCCTTCTTGTTGTCTTCTAGTGGAATTTCTCAGTCTGGTCTTCCTACTCACTAATTCCTTCTTTGTGTGCATTTTCCTGTTGGATCCTCTATCTCTAATTAGTTTTTAGAAACTGCTTATTTCATTGCGTGTGTGCTTAGTCACCCAGTCTCTTTACAACCTCTTTGGACGGTAGCCTGCCAAGCTATATGCCATGCCATGGACAGAGGTCCGTGGAATTCTCTGGGCAAAAATACTGGAGTGAGTTGCCATTTCCTTGTCCAGGGATCGAACCCACATCTCTTGCATCTCCTGCATTGGCAGACAGATATTTTACCACTGAGCCACATGGGAAGCACTTACTTCATTAATTACTACCAAATAGCCCATCTCTTTAAAGATACTTATTATGCCTATTGAAAATTTTTGTTGTGTTTTAGTCCATTAATTCTGCTTCCTCTGATATGAGTGGTTCAGTTTATGGTTTCTGATTTATGTTTTAGCTGTTTTGCTCCTTAGGCATACATTGTTTTCTTATGAGCTCACCCTCCTCTGGGCTCTCTTAGTTACCTGCATGGTAATGGCAGTGTGTAGTGAGCAGAAGCTAAAGCTCAGGGTCTAATGTGTGCCCTCCTGGTGAGTATATGTGTGTGCACACATGTGTATGTTGGGGTGCATCTAAGAGGGAAGAATTGGTGACATTATATTATAGGTCTCATGAGTCCCCATTTGTCATCCCAGCAAGTCACACTGCCCTTCAAGAAAACTTCTCCTGGGAATTTCTTGGTGTTCCAGTGATTAGGACTCAGCACTTTCACCAAGGGTGTCCAGATTCAATCCCTGGTGGGGAAACTAAGATCCCACAAACTGTATGGCATGGCCAAGAACACAAAGAAAGAAACCTTTCTGTACCTCTTCCCCAGCACTGTTCTTTTCCAAGAGCCTTTTGCTGTGGTTAGTATCACCTGGTCCTTGAGGGACTGGGGAGAAGGAAATAGTGAGGTCACGCTTCTGTCTCACAGCCTAACTACCTTGTGTCTCCTCATGGATTTCTGTTTTTGCATAGTTTCTCAGTCTTCACCTCACTCTTTACCCTGGTCTCTCCATGGCTGGGTTCAGTGGTACACATTACACCATCCAATTCATCCAAGAACCCTTCTGGTATTGATAGACAGTACCGTCATTACATGCTATCTGCAGAAGATTAGTTCCAGAACCCCTGAAATACCATAATCCATGGATGCTCAAGTCTCTGATATAAAATGCTGTAGTGCAGCTGGCCCCCCTTCTCCCTGGGTTCCACAACTGTGGATATGGAGGGCTGACTGAATTATCCTCTCGTTTATTCTGGCCTGGAGAATTCCATGGACTGTAGTCCAACAGGCTACTCTCTGCATGGGATTTCTCAGGCAAAAATACTGGATTGGGTTGCCATTTCCTCCTCCAGGGGATCTTCCCAACCCAGGGATCGAACCAGTGTCTCTTGTGTGTCCTGCATTGCATGTAGATTCCTTACCTGCTAAACCATCTTGGAAGCCCTCCCTCTTAGTCTACTGATGAGGAAACTGAGATTCAGAGGAGTTATATTACTCACCTGCAACCACACAGCTGCTAACTAAAAACACTGAAGCTCATCTGTTTCTTCTTGTAAGGTACTCTTTGGAATATTTGTCTCAAAAAATAAAGAAATATGAGCAAGAGCTTTGCTTCAGTCATTTTGAAACCCCATGGGATCCTAAGATAAATAAAGAAACGTCAGTGCTGCGGACAGCACCAGTGGGACACAGCCTCCTTTAAATCTTCCATTCTTTTGTATCGTGTATCACTTTTTATGGTGTTTTAAATTGTTTGTGCTCTTTTGTTGAAAGCTAAGCGCAATTAATTTTTGGATAAATTGCCACTAATTGAAAGGTAGAAAGTGGACAGGCAAACTGGATTGTGATTAAAAAACAAAAACAAGGGACTTCCCTGGTGGTCCAGTGGTTAAGACTCCATGCTCCCAGTGCAGGGAGCCCGGGTTCAATCCTGGGTCAGGGAACTAGATCCCACATGCTGCAAGAAAGATATTCAGGGTGCAGCAACTAAGACATGGCACAGCCAAATTAAAAAAAAAAAAATGTAGCATCTCCAATCCTGTGATAGCTTGAAGCTCTTTTGGTGCGAGGTGTGTGAGTGTGTGTGTGTGTGTGTGTGTGTGTGTGTGTGTGAAGGAGTAACAGAGACAGATAGAGTGGGCTGTTGTCAGAACTTGTCTGGTCCCCAGACCTGTCTGCTCACTTCACTGCTGGGTTGATAGACTCGGGAGATTATTTCTGTAGCTTTCCATGTCCTTGTAAAACAAGCACGTTACCTGTCAACATTACATGGATGGCATAAAATTGCTGATGTAATGACTTAAAAAAAAAAACTTGATCTCTCAAAAAGAATAGCACATTATGAATAAATAGGGTTAATTCTGAGCCATAAGTAGAGTCAGTTTTTTTCATATAAATGCCAAAGATCTAAATGCTTAGCTTCTTCCTCAGAGACACCTTGTCTTGTAGGCTGTACTTTATCATCCTTGCAAACCACAACCTACCTAGTCTGTCTCAGCAATGTGAAAACATTTTTCTTTTCCAGTTGGTTTCTTTTGGATGATTGACAAATACTATAGCAGCCAAGAGGAGCTCATGCTCAGTTCTCTCCATGCTGCCTGTGTTGCACCCATAAATCTGGGTCAAGAAAAAGATTTAATTTAGAGTATTGCAGACCATGGGGCTTCCCAGGTGGCTCAGTGGTAAAGAATCCACCTGCCAGTGCAGGAGACATGGGTTCAGTCCCTGGGTTGGGAAAATCCTCTGGAATAGGAAATCGCAATCCACTCCAGTATCCTGGCCTGGAAAATCCCACTGACAGAGGTGCCTGGTGGACTACAGTCCATGGGCTTACAGAGAGTCGGACATGACTGATCAACTGAGCATGCATGCCCAGTGCATGCACTCACAGACCATATTATGATTTTGACCATTTATTTCAAAACCTTGAGCATATCCTTTTAAATGGCCAAAAAAGAGGAGAAGGGAGGTAAGAGGAATAAGACTGGTGAATTTGGCAACACACACTGATGACTATAAGAGGCTTAAAGTTTCATCTAGAAGTTTAATGAGTATTAAGAGATGAGGGTCTCGGACTTCCCTGGCTAATAGACATCCTGGTCTAGTGGTTAAGAACCTGCCAATGTAGGAGACAAAAGAGACTCAGGTTCGATCCGAGTTGGGCAGATTCCCTGGAGGAGGGCATGGCAACCCACTCCAGTATTCTTGCCTGGAGAATCCTATGGACAGAGGAATCTGGTGGGCTATGGTCCATAGGGTCACAAAGAGCAGGGGGCACAGGTTTGATTCCATGGGTTTAGTCAGGGAACTGAGAACTCACATGCTGTGCGGTATGGCCAAAAAAATTTTATT
This sequence comes from Neotragus moschatus, assembly GCA_006410615.1. Classification (NCBI taxonomy): domain Eukaryota; kingdom Metazoa; phylum Chordata; class Mammalia; order Artiodactyla; family Bovidae; genus Neotragus; species Neotragus moschatus. The sequence goes on along the minus strand of SJYA01002264.1, from coordinate 2,172,131 downwards.
TAAAAAAATTATAAAAAAGACGTTCTCGTTCCTACAGAGAAAAATGTGGGCTCAATGTGGATTAGAGTTAAATTCAAATTGGGGTTTCCCAGGTGGCTCAGTGGTAAAGAATCCACCTCCCAGTGCAGGAGACTCAGGTTTGATCCCTGGATTGGGAAGGTCCTCTGGAGAAGGAAATGGCAACTCACTCCAGTATTCTTGCCTGGAGAATCGTATGGACAGAGGAGTCTGGCAGGCTACAGTCCATGGGGTCACACAGAGTTGGACTTGGTGACTAAACAATTTTCCCATTAGCTGATCTGCCTGAGAATTCCAACAGTCAGGAAGGTAGCAAGTGAAAGAAATGAAAATCTAGTTATTAGTTCTTGTGAGTGAAGTGAAAGTTGCTCAGTCATGTTCAACTCTTTGTGACCCCATGGTCTATACAGCCCATGGATTTCTCCAGGCCAGAATACTGGAGTGGGTAGCCTTTCCCTTCTCCAGGGGATCTTCCCAACCCTGGGATCGAACCCAGGTCTCCTGAATTACAGGCAGATTCTTTACCAGCTGAGCCACAAGGGAAGCCCTACTAGTCCTTACCGATTTTCCTTTTGAGAAAATTGAAGACAGCATCCCCGTTGAAGGAGGAAAAAGGAAACAAAACTTTAAAAAAGATAAGAGGCCCCTGTTTCTCTGCAAGTGTGGACTAAGAGGCTGAAATTGCTGCCAAGTAACCTCTTTAGCTATAAACTAAATATATCATCTCTTCTCTTTTTACAAATTGTATCTTCTCGTTGAAGTGCACACATTCTTGGCTGTGATGCAGGAATGACCTAATTTCGATGTAAAGTGTGGGGGAGAATGAACTTTTAAAGTCAAGCTTCTAAAGCTGAGATGTTTGCAACAGAGAGAATGGATTTGATTGAATCAACCGGAAGGCCACACTGCTTTTAAAGGAATTCCAATTTTCCTTCTTCATTCTTTTTTGATACTTAGTATTTCGTCAATGTCTGTTTGTTTTATGTATTATAAGGAGTGTACTGTACCATGCTGTGCTCAAGAGCATGAGTTTATTTTTGTTTTTGTTTGTTAAAGATTTATTTATCTATGGCTGGTTCTTTGTTGCTGCTTTCTCTAGTTGCTGCGAGCAGGGGCTACTCTTCATTGCAATGCACTGGCTTCTCATTGCAGTGGCTTCTATTGTCTCAGAGCACAGGCTCCAGAGCATTGGCTTAACACTTGTGGCAGACGGGCTTAGCTCTTTCTCGGCATGTGAAATCTTCCCAGACCAGAAATTGAACCCATGTCACCTGCATTGGCAGGCAGATTCTTTACCTCTCAGCCACCTGGGAAGCCTGAGCATAGGCTTTGGAGCCAGATGTTCATGGATCTGAATCCTAGCTCTACCACCACTTATTAACTGTGATCATGAATAAATTACTTAATCTCTATATGAGTTTTCTGTGGCTGCTATAACAAATTACCATGAATTGGGTTACTTAGAATAATAAAATTTTATGATCTCATGTTTCTGGAGGCCAGAAGTCCCAAATCAGTATCATTGGCTGAAAAATCAAAGCCTTGGCCAGGCCATGCTCCTTTTGGAGGCTCTTGCCTCTTCTGGTTTCAGAAGGCTGCTCTCTTGACTTGTAGCTTCATCATTCTAGTCTTTGCCTCTATGGTTGCACCGCCTTCCCCATTTTTGTATATATGTATGTGTGTATTTCTTTTTTTGTCATGCCGCCAGAGCAGGTGGGATACTAGTTCCCCAACCAGGGATTGAACCTGTGCCCCCTGCAATGGATTCTTAATCACTGGACCACCAGGGAAGTCCCCCTGCTTTTGTATGTGTTGTCAAATTTCTGTCTGCCTCTCTCTTATAAAGATACACAGGATTGCATATAGGGCCCATTTTTTATCATCTTCTCATCTCAAAATCCTAAATTTACATCTACAAAGACCCTGTTTCCATATAAGGTAGTACAGTTTCCAGGGCTTGGGATGAGGCATACTTGGGATGCAAACTCCAGGAGATAGTGAAGGACAGGGAAGCCTGGTGTGCTGCAGTCCATGGAGTCTCAAAGAGTTGGACAAGACTTAGAGACTAGACAATGAACAAATAGTCAGGACACAACATTCCAGCCTCCATAACCTCTCTGAGTTTCCTTAAATGAGAATTTTCAACAGTAAAATAACCTCTTTTATAGATTGTTGTAAAGGTCAAACAAAATAATTAATGTTGAGTGCTTAATATAGTTCTTGGTTTATAGTAAAGGCACAAGAAATACCAACTGTAGGAATTCCCTCCCTGGTGGTCCAGTGGTTAAGAATCCACTAAGATCCCCCATGCAGTGCTGGCAAAAAAAAAAAAAAAATCAGCTGTTATCATCACTATCACCATCATCTGTTGAAGTTCTTTGTGTCTGAAGAGGAAGGGAAAAAAAAAAAAACCCAGTAAGTACAGAAATCCAAGACATTAGAACCTGGATGTTCTTTAGAACTCACCTACTCTAATCGCCTTATTTAATCATCAAAAAATAAAGTCTAGAGATATTGACTTGCTCAGGATACCACAGCTGGGATGANGAGGAAGGGAAAAAAAAAAAAACCCAGTAAGTACAGAAATCCAAGACATTAGAACCTGGATGTTCTTTAGAACTCACCTACTCTAATCGCCTTATTTAATCATCAAAAAATAAAGTCTAGAGATATTGACTTGCTCAGGATACCACAGCTGGGATGAAACAGATGTATTTCTTTATAACGTTTTCGATACTGCGACTCTATAATCAGTAGATAGGAAAACAAAGGAAAGGAGGGGCAAGATCACTTATAGGGAGAAACAAGAAAAATTCATTGAGCTTGTTTTTGACTTGATGGGACTATGGCTTTGTTATAATTACTATGACAGCACATGGGACATAGAGCCTTACACTCAGGCTTGTTTTTGGCCGCTCCACTCAGCCTGAGGAATCTTAGTCCCCTGACTAGCGACTGAAACTTGGCCCTCAGCAGTGAAAGTCCTAATGACTGGACTGCCAGGAAATTCCCTGCATTCACATTCCGACTTGATTTGCACAATGTAAAGAGTAAACTAGGTATTATCCTTACTTCCATTTTATTTTTCTTTATCGTTTGGTTGCCCTAGGTCTTCACTGCTGCACTCAGGCTTCCTCTAGTTGTGGCAAGTGGGAGCTACTCTTCCTTGCAGTGAGTGGGTTTCTTACTGCAGTGGCTTCTCTTATTTTGGAACACAGACTCTAGGTGCGTGGGCCTCAGTAGTTTTGGCACATAGGCTCAGTAATTGTAGAGCATGGGCTTAGCTGTTTCACAGCATGTGGAATCTTCCCAGACCAGGGGTCAAACCTGTGTCCCCCTGCACTGGCAGGTAGATTCCTATCCACTGCTCCACCAGGGAAGTCTTTTATTCCCATTTTATTTATTTTTTTTTGATAATTTTTTATTTTTTTCCATCTCAGGTGTACATGAGTTCCCAATCTTGAACCTCCCCCCCCCACCTCCCACCCCACATCAACTCTCNTGCATTCAGATGCTTATATCTTTCCTTTTCTCCTTTGCTTTTTGCTTCTCTTCTTTTCACAGCTATTTGGCCTCCTCAGACAGCCATTTTGCTTTTTTGCATTTCTTTTCCATGGGGATGGTCTTGATCCCTGTCTCCTGTACAATGTCATGAATCTCCGTCCATAGTTACACATACTTGTATCAGGTAGATGTTGTTGACAGATTAACATTTAAAAGGACTTTATATAAAAACAAAGGTCTTTTCTGCTTAACACGGCAACCTCCTAAGTCCAAGAATATAATCAGTATCTATTTTTCAATGTGTAACACGATCTAAGACTTAAGTACATATGTTACCTGATATTGGTTAAAATAACCAGAAAATAATTCTCTTTGTGGACTTGGATAATTCTGCCGAGAACTGCAGTCTGAATCCTCCCAGAAATGAAAATGGGCTCTTTCTAGATTTTTGTCAGTGCAAGTGGTGCCATCTGCAAGTTTTGAGTGAATATAGACTCAGTCAGGAAGGACAACTATTTGGCTAAGAAACCAACTGTTTGGCTAAGATGAGGCGGCCTTTTACATTGCAGGCTGTGGGATCAGTGCATCTTAAAACCAGGTCAGAAAGAGGATTATGGCTTACGGTCTCCCGCCCACTCGGCCCTTCATGCTTGGTCCAGCTGCCACCAGTCAGTCCCACTGATCCAGCTGCTGACCCAGCCTGCAGAGAATTACCGGTGGGACCACAGCTGGGATGCCTTAGGACAAATACTTCCTTTTTTTAAAACAATTGGAGTATAGTTTCTTTACACTGCCGTGTCAATTTCTACTGTACAGCAAAATGAATCAGGCATACATGTACATACATCTATCCCCTCTTTTATGGATTTCCTTCCTGTTTCGGTCACCGTGGAGCACCAAGTAGAATTCCCTATGCCATATAGTTTGTTCTCATTAGTTACCTATTTTAAACATAGTAGTATACATATAGGGCTACCCTGGTGGCTCGTGGTAAAGAAGCCACCTGCCAATGTAGAGACATGGGTTCGATCCCTGGGTTGGGGAGATCCCCTGGAGAAGGAAACAGCAACCCACTTCAGTATTCTTGCCCAAGAAATCACAAGGTCAAAGGAGGCTGGCGGGCTACAGTCCATGGGGTCGCAAAATGTCAGACATGACTTAGTGACTAAAAAACAACATGTCGATTTTCCAATTCATCCCACCCTGCCCCTTCCCCCTTGCTATCCATATGAAATATTTTGCAACAGGCAGTAAAAAATAGAGACTAACCTTAATGGTACCCACTCATATATACACGATTTAACTCTATCAACATCCCCATCTCAGATCATTTTTTTCCTAAGAAGTAAAATATTACAGATAGAGTTGATGCTTCCTGTGTCCTGCTCTTTTATTTCTCTCTTGGGATAAGAGAGAAATATATTCTGAATTTGGTAATTATCATTCTCACATGTATTTTCGACTATCCATGAATATAGTCCTATAGTGTTCTTCTGCATGTTTTCAAACTGTATGTATAAATGACATTATATGGCACACTTTTTTTTGCTCAACTTTACGTTTTTAAGATTAGCCATTGTGCTGTTTACCTACTGTTTCTCAGCCCTGTACCTACCCTTCTATAATCTGTATTTCTCAAGCTCCTTTGCTAGTTGGTTTCCCTTTGGGTTCTGCCAGTAAGAGGTGTTGAGGTGAGTAGAGAATTCATAGTTTTTCTTTTATTTCTTCTGGTGCTTTTTCCTGCTGCAGCAGCCTCCCTTCCTTACCCCCAGCTCCAGTCTTGGCCCTTCATCAAGTCTCCTAGCTTTGGTAAGACCCCTCCCCATTTTTGCCTCTCCCAATGCTATGGCTGTAGCATCTACAGTTTCTAGTATCTGATTTATACTGTTTTTTTGTTTGTTTGTTTGTTTTCTCTTTGAGCCTTGGAGCATCTGGATAACCATTTCTTTTATTACATCTCCTGTGTTTGTAATGACTATCATGGTTTCTGTTTCCTGACAGGGTCCTGACTGCTGTAGGTGTGTTGTTAAGTGTTGCTCTGGATCTTTTGCTTTTACTTCTGCATAGTATCCTTGTGTATACTCTGTACATCGTACATGGTGATATAATTATCACTACACCACAATTTATTCATCCATTCTCCTGCTGTTAGACATTTCCACTTTTCCTTTGTGCAAACCATATTGCAAACACCATTTTTTAAAAATGTATTTATTTATTTTTTGCTGCACTGGGTCTTCGTTGCTGTGCCCGGGCTTTCTCTAGTTGGAGTGCTCTGGCTTCTTTTGTTTCAGCTTGTGGCTTCTAGAGCACAGGCTGGGTAGTTGTGGCACTTGAGTTTAGTTGCCCTGAAGCATGTGGAATCTTCCTGGACCACAGATCAAATCTGTGTCCCCTGCACTGGCAGGTGGATTCTTAATCACTGAACCACCAGGAAAGTCCCTCAAACACCATTCTTGTACCTGTTTCTTTAGCTACCTATGCAGGAGTTTCTCTAGGAGATATACTAGAAGAGGAATTGCTGGGTTAGAGGGCTGTGATCATTTTCCAATTGTCTGGTTGTTAACAAAGTTGTACCATTTACTCCCTGACATTACTTGGTATCATTACACTTTTCATTTCTGGCAATTGGATGGATGCGGTATCTTATTTCCAGGGAGTTACATGTCTTTTCATACCTTCCTCTGTCAATTTTCTGTTTTGTTCCTTAAAAAAAAATTTTTTTGGTCACACTATTTGCACATTTTTTTCCTGCTACATTATTTATATTTTCACATTGATTTGTATTATTGTAAATTGATTTCTCTGTATATTCTGAATGCTTCATTGGTGAAATGTGTTACAAATATATTTCTCTAATCTAAGGTTTGTTGTTTTATGGCATTTTTTGTTATATAGAAGTGTTTTTTTTTTTTTAATTCACAGCCTTTGTGATTAGTACTTTTTTCTTTATTTCAAGGTGATAACAATATTTTATATTTCTTACTAAAACATTTAAACTTTTGTTCTTCTGATTTAGGCTTTCAGTCCACATGAAATTGATTTCTTGTATGGTGTGATGTAAGGGAGCATGTTTGAGCTCGTGGGTTCTAGATCACAGGTGCAGTAGTTGTAGTGCTCAAGTTTAGTTGGCCTGAAGCATGTGGAATCTTTCTGGACCAGGGATCAAACCTGTGTCCCATGCAGTGGCAGGTGGATTCTTAACTACTAGACCACCAGAGGTNTTTCAGTCCACATGAAATTGATTTCTTGTATGGTGTGATGTAAGGGAGCATGTTTGAGCTCGTGGGTTCTAGATCACAGGTGCAGTAGTTGTAGTGCTCAAGTTTAGTTGGCCTGAAGCATGTGGAATCTTTCTGGACCAGGGATCAAACCTGTGTCCCATGCAGTGGCAGGTGGATTCTTAACTACTAGACCACCAGAGGTTTGCTGCTGCTGCTAAGTTGCTTCAGTCGTGTCCGACTCTGTGCGACCCCATAGACAGCAGCCCACCAGGCTCCCCCGTCCCTGGGATTCTCCAGGCAAGAACACTGGAGTGGGTTGCCATTTCCTTCTCCAATGCATGAAAGTGAAAAGAGAAAGTGAAGTCGCTCAGTCATGTCTGACTCTTAGCGACCCCATGACTGCAGCCTACCAGGCTCCTCCATCCATGGGATTTTCCAGGCAAGAGTACTGGAGTGGAGTGCCACTGCCTTCTCCGACCAGTGGTTTACCACATACTAAGCAATTATCCCACATCATTTATTATCATTTATAGTTTATCATTTCTCCACTGATTTTTAATGCCAGTGCTGTCATATGTTATATTCCCATATGTGTGTGATTTGTTTCTGGACTCTGTTCTGTTCCATTTCTGTATTTGTATATTCTTGTGCCAGTGCAACAGAATTCTAATTAGTATGATGTTACAGAAAATCTTGTTAACTTATGGGCAAATTCCCACACCTCATTCTTTAAAATTGTCATGGATACTCTTGGATATGTTCTAGCATATTAATTTTTTTAAATGGACATAGACTAGATTTACTATCTGAATTTTACTACCACTTTGTTAAATTCCATAAAAATTCCTGTCGAAATATTCATCGAAATGACATTAAGTTTATAGATTAACCTGAAAAGAACTGACATGCTAATATTTTCTTCCTGCCCCCCAAAAAGAACACCTCCATCTATTTAGATCTTCTTCAGTATGTTTCATCATCTAATTTCATACTACCCTGAACGCACCTGATCTCATCGAATGTGTTTCAAAAATATAGTTGTATAACTTTTTTTCCATATGGGTCTTGCTTATCTTTTGTCAACTTACCTTTAATATTTAATAGTTTTGTTGCTATTTTTAGCAGAAGCACTTTAAATCACATTTTCTAGTTAGCCTTTCCTAATGAAAAGGAGTACTTTGGATTTTTTTATATTGAGCTTGTATCCAGACCTTATTAGTTGTGGTAGCATGGCTCTGTGCATAACATTTATAAATCTTTTGATATTCTTTCCTTGTATTCTAGGGATAACTATTGGGCCATGACTAAATTCAATTTTCTAGTACTATCCGAATTTTGAGAGGTGACTCTGTACAAAATCTGTAACCTGAGAAACTGAAGGTCTCTGCAGAGTGATTTCATTTGTCAGAGGGGCAAAAAGCTTAGGTAGAGCACACTATTTTGGTTTTGAAACCTAGAACAGTCTTATCTACCTCTCTTGACCCTTCTTTGTGTGCTTTTGCTTAATTTGTCTAGGGCTGATTACCACCACATTCCCTTCACTGTTTCAGATTCTTTTAAATTTGAACTCCATTGAGAGCTCAAACAATACTACCATCCAGGATTTTGTAACTCTCCTTGGTGCTTACCTGAGTAGTTATGCAAAGAGCTTTGTTTTTTTTTAAATTATGAAAGTATAACACATTTATAGGAAACTTGGAAAATATAGAACAAAGTTACATATACTTCCACTATATATTATGATTATTTTTTAAGTAGATAAATTAAGAGTTTTACTTGATGTTTCAATATCAAACTCTCAAAAACTAATAGAATAAATAGAAAAGAAGGCTATACTAGGTCTGGAAAGCACTATGAACCAATTCAACAAAATTAAGATTTATACAAGTTGCACATGACAGCAGGATACATATTCTACTCAAGTTCCCAAAGACTATAAACCAGGAGATGCTGGAACATATCCAGGGACATAATATAAGGTGAAAAAATTTCATGGGCTAAAAAGCTGTTGAAATCATACAGTGTCTATTCTCTTATCACTGTGGAGTTATGTTAGAAATCAGTATCAAAAAATATTTGAAAATAACCCACACGTTTTCAAGCGCAATGTGTCATTTACCAAGAGAGATCTTTGACTTAAGAGATTTTCTTTTTTTAAGGAAAATGTTGGTGTCTACTAATGAATCCATAAGCTTCTGTTTATTAACTCATTGTAATTCTATTTTTGTCATGGCCTTCAGGAAGCTACCAGGTGGGTTTTGTGCTCAGTGGTGGCACATTCCGTTGATTCTATTTTTAAATATTTTTCTTTCTATGCATTCCCCTTTTTCAGACAGCCTTTCCCCTATGCAGACTTTATTACTTAAAAAAATTATTAACTTTATTCCTACTTTAATGCTATACAGTTTTATTGCTTGTGTGGTTCAAGGTAAGCTATGTCAAATCCTGTGGATAGGTGGATTTTACATTCTATATGAAAGGTTCAATAGCTGTTGGCTGGATGGCGAGAATGAGGAGTTTAGCAGTGGTGCAAATCTTCTGAAACCCTTAGTGCAGAAATTTAATTTTGATGTTTTAGCGTCTCTGCTTATACAGATGCTTTTTAACATCCAATTCTGTATTGAATTCAGCGTGGCGGGGGGGAGGGGAGGAATCAGATTTTACTTTACATTTCTGCTGGTAAATAAAAAAGCATATCATAACCTTGTAAAATAGTGATGCCTGGCATGATAATTATCCATATTACTGTANATGCTGGGAGGGATTGGGGGCAGGAGGAGAAGGGGACGACCGAGGATGAGATGGCTGGATGGCATCACTGACTCGATGGGCATGAGTCTGAGTGAGCTCTGGGAGTTGGTGATGGACAGGGAGGCCTGGCGTGCTGCGATTCTTGGGGTCGCAAAGAGTTGGACACAACTGAGCGACTGAACTGAACTGAACTGATCCTATTTTATAAGATTTAGAATCTAATTTTATTATTTTAAATGATTAGGAAATTTTATGATGGTCCGTCTTTTGCTCAAATCTACTTTATGGTAATATACTTTATACTATTTTAATATACATTGAAAATACACTATTCTAAGTTGGGAAGAAGCTGCTTATGAGGTTTAGTTTTATGGTTTTGGATATAAATTTAAGAAAAATGCCATATTTCTTAAATTTGGGTATAGAAAGCTTTTGGAAATGGAAGTTGGTGCTGAAGATATCACTGGGAATTTTAACAAGCTCAAAACGTGCTGTTTTAGAAAAGTTAATTTAAAGTTATACTGTTGCCACAATGATATGTTAATTGTAGTTGCAGGCAAAATCTTTAATAGTTTGCCAACAACAGTGTAATTGCTACATAGAGACTTTGAGATATTAGATAAACAAATTTATTCTGGAGAATAACAGGGCTTTTTGAGTACAACTCTTGTTTTGACTGCCTTGTTTTCTAGGACTTAGTAATTAAAACATTATTTCTGCATCTTGATGCTGAAGTAACAAAGTTGGAAAGAAGGCAAGGGAAAAAGGGGGGTTAATTTGGGGGACTTGGCAGTCTTTTAAAAGCTAATTTTGACTTGAAGGGACTCCAAGAAAGAGAAGATGGTCTTATGGTTCATCAATAAAACCTATAGAACATTTTACGGAAATCATTTTAAAGACATTTCCATTTATCTTGGATAAGGGTCTTCAGCCCTTTACATGAAAGATGCTATCCTATTCACTCTTCTCTAGGTCTCCTAAGATAAGGGATATCAGCAGGAAGAACAAAAAGTTTGAAGACAAAAGGGGCAAGGTGTGAAAGTTGCAGGGGAGGATAAATAAATGTGAAGTTATCTACTCTGTGGACTTGGGGAAGATACAATCAAATCAGACCTTCAGTTCTAAGGCTGCTTTTCTGATTTATGAAGGGAGACTTAAGAAAACAGCCTTGAAGCCAAGTGAGATGTGGATGGTGATAGGAGCCAAGGCCCAGAGGTGAGGATGAGCAGAGTGAGTTATGGAGACGTGAGTAGATCGCCTGAACAAAAAAGACTCTTCCTCTGGGGAGTCTAGAAGATGGTTATGATGATAAACACTAATGACAGTAGCTAACATAGCCTGACTTCCTTTGTCTCTTGTCTCTCAGGATCCTGTGCTCTTGATTGCCTGTCTTCCTCACAGGCCATTCTCTTCTCTTACCTTATTTCCTGTGTTGAAAGTACACCAGGACTTCATCTCTTCTCTTTGATATCTTTTCTGTTTTCAGAGAAGACAGACTCCCTAAGTGATTTCATCTAGCCTCAAGGTTTTAAATGTCCCTGAGGTGACAGTAACTCTCAAATTCATTTCTCCAGCCTGAACCCCTTTTTAGAACTCTAGACTTGTCTACTCAACTGCTAACTTAACTGTACTTAAAGGTCTAAGAGGTTATCTCAAACTCAGCATGTCTTCAACAGAACTGATTTCCCCTCCTCACCCAGCTAAAATGGCTCTTCCTTCATTCTTCCAATTCTCTCAGTTTCTTAGACCAGAAATATAGGAGTCACTCTAGTCTTCTTTTTCTTACAGGCCATGTGTAATTCATCAGTAAATCAATTCTGTTTTCTCTGCTTTCACCATCTCTCCTGAATCTGGTTACTTTTTATCATTTGCACTCTTGTCCAAGACCACTCCATTAGCTTCCTGTCTTTTTCCTTCTGCTTTTGTTCCTATGCAGTAGCCAGAGTCCTATTTTAGACANATCAATTCTGTTTTCTCTGCTTTCACCATCTCTCCTGAATCTGGTTACTTTTTATCATTTGCACTCTTGTCCAAGACCACTCCATTAGCTTCCTGTCTTTTTCCTTCTGCTTTTGTTCCTATGCAGTAGCCAGAGTCCTATTTTAGACATGGCTTAAAACTCAACATTCAGAAAACTAAGATCATGGCATCCAGTTCCATCACTTCATGGCAAATAGATGAGAAAACAATGGAAATAGTGACAGTTTACTTACTTGGGCTCCAAAATCTCTGTAGATGGCGACTAGCCATAAAATTAAAAGCTGTTAGCTCTTTGGAAGAAAAACTATGACAAACCTAGACAGTGTATTAAAAAGGAGAGGCTTTACTTTGCCAACAAAAGTCTGTCTAATCAAAGCTATGGTTTTTCCAGTAGTCGTGTATGGATGTGAGAGTTGGACCATAAAGAAAGCTGAGTGCTGAAGAATTGATGCTTTTGAACTATGGTATTAGAGAAGACTCTTGAGAGTCCCTTGGACTGCGGGGAGATCCAACCAGTCAGTCCTCAAGGAAATCAGCTCTGAATATTCATTGGAAGGACTGATGCTAAAGCTGAAGCTCCAATACTTTGGGCACCTGATGTGAAGAATGGACTCATTGGAAAAGACCCTGATGCTGGGAAAGATTGAAGACAGGAGGAGAAGGGGGCGACAGAGGATGAGATGGTTGGATGGCATCACATACTCGATCGACATGAGTTTGAGCAAGCTCCAGGAGTTGGTGATGGACAGGGAAGCCTGGGGTGCTTCATTCTGTGGAGTTGCAAAGAGTGGGATATGACTGAGTGACTAAACTGAACTGAAACCTCATTGTTTCACCCCTGTGCTTTAAATTCTTTTTTGGTTTCTTGTCACTTTAGGAATACAACTAAAGATTCTCACCTTGACCACATGATCTGGCTAGCTCTCTGACTTCACAGGTCATTATTATTTATACTGGTAGTCCTGCAGATCCCTGCTCAAACATCATCTTCTCAGACATGGCAGGCTGCCTATTTTCATCACTCCTCCCACCTCCATTGCCACTTTGTATCTCCCAGCTCTTCTTTAATTTTCTTCACCAAGTTATACTCTCTCTCTTAGTTAACTATCTGATTTCCTGGTTAGAATGTAAGCTCCTTCAAGGCAGGAACTGATTTTTCACTGGATACCTTCTTGTGTAGGGCATGGTAGGCACCCAAATATTTGTTAAATGAAAGAATATTGTGAATATTTACTTTATGCTAGGTCCTGAGCTAAAACTCTTAACGTTGATTGGTATCCAACAATTCTATAAAGTTAGGCTCTATTATTATACCCAGTTTACAGATAAGAAAATTGGTGCTTAATGTTTATTATGTGCCGAGTTATAGATGAACCCTGGAATGATATTGGATACTCGCAGTGAGGTTAGATCAAATCTTCTATAGTATTCTATTTTCTTCACTGTTAAATATTTAATAATATCTTCTAGAAATATTTTCTAGATCATTGTAGGTTTTGATTATTGAATATTGGGTCAAATTGTAAAACAAAATTCCATTTTGGATCAAGAAACACAATGGTTTTGATACAGACCTTTCTTTCTCCTGGCCCCCACAAATGCCACACACTGGAACTTACGGGTTTCTGATGCCTGATGCAGTTCTCATGGGAGTTTTTATGTAAATGGCAAGCAGAAGTTCCCAAATGTTCTACCGTGGTGGTTGTGTTCTGTGTAATTGGTCTCCACACTTCCATTCATGCTTTCTTCTGGTCTTTTCTCCATGCTGTAGCCCATCCTTCCCTGTAACCAAGTCACTCCAGTGGCTTCTCATTGGGCAGGGTTTCACCCCCTCGTTAGAGTCTGCCCATGATCCTGAGATTTTAGTGCTTTTCTAGTCTTTGCTGCTCACTGCACATCAACTTCACCTGTCAAACCAGTACCTGCAATTTCACATGCTTCTTTTTGCCCCAGGGCTTCTTAGTGCAGTTCCCTGGCCTGGGATACACCTTGCCCAGTGGTTCAGAGCCTTGGAGCCAGATGGTCTAAATTCCAGTTCAGGCTCTGGCCTTGGGCAGCTCAGTGCTCCGAGTGTGAAGTGGAGATGATGATTGCATAAGGTTATTGTGTGGGTTAAATGAGTGAGTCCATGTGACGTGTTAGCATGGTGCTCCGGACATACTAAGTGTTCGTGCTCACTCGTGTCCAACTCTTTGTGGTCCTATGGATTGTAGCCCACCAGACTCCTCTGCCCATGGAATTTTCTAGACAAGAATACTAGATTACCATTTCCTACTCCAGGAGGTCTTCCTGACCCAGGGATCAAACTCTCATCTCTTGTGTCTCCTGCATTGGCAGGCAGATTCTTTACCCCTATTGCCTCCTCGAAGTGTTAGCTAATATTATCAGCAGTGTCTTCTACTTATCTTTCAGCCTGGTTTTCTTTTTCACCAAGTCAGAGTCTACTGACTACAAAGTGTCTGTTTCTTTGTATATTTCCATTGATATATTCCTGTTTATATGTTCTTACAGGACCCAATGCTTGGGTAGCATGGATCTTGCCAGAATTTGAAAGCATGTATTTATTTTGTGGAATTGTATGTCTGTCTCCTCCATTGATTCTGAGCTCTGGAAGGGCAGAAAGAACTCTTTTGCTTGTCATCACATCCCTAGCCTGGTGCCTGGGACATAGTTTGTACTTCATAAATGTGCTCAGTACATGTGCCCAATGAAGAAAGGGCTGCTTAACTTTTCCTTTGTTCAATTAGGATCTTGGAATCTTCTGCAGTAACCCTTCCTTTGAGAAAGAGTAATGATAGTGTAGAAACTAGCTTTGTTTCAGACTTGGGAGCTCATTGAGTATGCATATGCAGGGCAGGGACCGCTGGAAGACAAGCAGAAAAATCAGGAGCATGGACTTTTCCGGATGGATGCTGTTGGGACAGTACTTTTGTTGAAGGGCTTTGAATGATGCACCATTCTGGTTGTAGCTGTGATACTCAACAGTGATTCAGCCACTTCCTGTTGAGTCTCTGCTCTGTGCTGGGCATTGAGCCAGATGCTGGGCGCCTCACCCTTCTAATTGAATGTATGTTTCAGGGGAACTACTTGGGAAGGTGGAACTACTTGAATGCTGAGAACTTAGCATTTATTTACATCTTCTAGTGTTTATGATAGGGCAATGCCTCTAGGGTGTGTGCTTTGTGTGGGAGGTCAAGAATGTGTTTCATACCTACATAAGAAGTCTCATGCAAGGCAAGCTTATCATGTCTAGACCACAAGAGAAAATTCTGCAGCAATAGATTTCAATGGTAAAATACCTCTGTCTGAGTTGTTATTTTTAGTCGCTAAGTGTTATCTGTCTCTTGCAACCCCATGGACTGTAGCCTGCCACACTTCTCTGTTCATGGGATTTCCAGGCAAGAATACTGGAGTGAATTGCCATTTCCTTCTCCAGGGAATCTTCCTGACTCAGGGATCAAACCTGCTTCTCCTGCTTGGCAGTGTTTTTTTTTTTTCTATAAAAATCACTGAACCATCGAAGAAACAATTCTGAAGACCTGGGGAAGAAGAGGGTTTTTTTCCCATTCTACCCTTGTGCCTCCAACATACGACTGTCCATTATCCTTGCCCTTCCTGCTGTCCTCCATCAGTACTTTTTCCTATGCCTATACTATTTAAAACCTGATCATTTTCCCTCTTGTTCTCGGTTTACCTACTACTGCTGTTTCCTAGAAACTGTATTTCTGTTATCTGGGTTGAAATTGAGATACCTCCTTCCCAGAAATTAATGATTCTTGCCAGAAGCTGAACACATTGGCTACTCAAAGAGAAGACTCAGGAAGCAAGTGGTGTTGAGAGAGCTACCTTTCAGTTCACACATAAGCATCACCTACTTACCAAATCAGCATTGTGAGTGATATAGAAAGAGAAGTCATGGTTTCCAGCCACAAAGAAGTGACAATCTATAAGGAAAGAGAAAACTAACAAATTCATTGGCTCTTCGGTATATGTTGAGTATCTACCATGTGTAAGGCACTTTCCTGGTACTAGAGAGTAGCGCAGTGAATGAAACAGAAATTCTGGTCTCATGGAACTTACTTTCACCTCAGTGACTCATATAATAAGTCAGGTACTTATGAGAGCAATGAAGAAAAATCAGGCAGTATAAGAGGATGGAGAGTGAAGTGAATGCTGATTTAAATCGGATGATCAGAAAAGGGCCCTGTGATAAAATGATGTTCAGTTGGAGACCTGTATGAAACTGGGGGCGTGTGCTGGTCAGATACCAGGAAGAAAGCATTCCTGCAGAGTAGTAAGTATGGAGACCCTGAGATGAGAATGTGTGTCTAGTAAGAAGGCCAGTGGGACTGGAGTGAAGTGTGCCTCTTTGGAGAGGAGGTTGCAGAAGGAGTGGAGTTTTGTTCAGTGTATGATTGGAGGGTTCCCTGGAGGCTCATCTTGGAGCTGGTCTGGATTGCGTCTGAGAAGGGTCATTACCTGCAGCTTGGAGATGAACCTTTTCAGAGGCCCAAAGGATATATGGGGAGCCCAGTTAGGAGGTGTTGTAGTCATCCAGGTGGGAGAGAAGGTGGCTTGTACCAGGGATGGTGATAATGGTGGTGGTGACAAGTTGTGGGATTCTCAGTACATTTTCAAAATAGAACTGACAACATAGATGAGATGTGGAGGGTGAGAGAAAAAAGTCATAAGTGATTCCATGATAGTCTACAGGAAATTGCTAGTGGAGGTGGGTCCAGAGCTGGAGTACACAGTGTGTCTAGAGAAATCTTGATAGAAGAGGAGGCCTCAGGTGCAGAAGGAGTCTTGAAAAGCTGTGTGAAATAATTTTATATGAAATAAAGCACCATGAAGTATAATGCAGCACTTCATAAAATAGAATTACGTTTAACTCCAGTTCTCAAAATATACCAGGAATCCCTTCCTTGAAGAAGGAGTATTGATTTATCCTAGAGAAAGCCTGTACACTGATGACACTTGACCCTGGGAGGCATATTATATTTGTAATACCTTTTGCATTGGTGAAGATATGGTTTATATGTTGAACATATTCATTAATTGCTATAGTTCCATTCACATGTGAGTGCTTTTAGTTCAGTTTAGTTGCTCAGTCCTGTCAGACTCTTTGCAGCCCCAAGGACTGCAGCACACCAGGGTTCCCTGTCCATCACCAACTCCTGGAGTTTGTTCAAACTCATGTCCATCGAGTTGGTGATGCCATACAACCATCTCATCTTTTGTCGTCCCCTTCTCCTCCTGCCTTCAATCTTTCCCAGCATCAGGGTCTTTTCCAATGAGTCAACTCTTCGCATCAGGTGGCCAAAGTATTGGAGTTTTAGCATTAGTCCTTCCAATGAATATTCAGGACTGATTTGCCTTAAGAGTGACTAGTTTGATATCCTTGCAGTGCAAGGGACTCTCAAGAGTCTTCTCCAACACCACAGCTCCAAAGCATCAATTTTTCTGTACTCAGCTTTCTCTTTATGGTCCAACTCTCACATCCATACATGACTACTGGAAAATCCATAGCTTTGACTAGGTGGACCTTTGTTGGCAAAGTAATGTCTCTGCTTTTTAATATGGTGCCCAGGTTTGTCATAGCTTTCTTCCAAGGAGCAAGTGTCCTTTAATTTCATGGCTGCAGTCACCATTTGCAGTGTTTTTGGAGTCCGAGAATGAGAGACAAATTAAGAGCCTTGCACACTGTGTTTTGGCTCATTTGACTTTGATATAAGAATCACTGTTTTAAATATTGCCCAGTCTTTTCAGTGATAGAGTTCTCTCTCTATTGGTTGAAAGTTGATACAGTTTATTGGTTTTGTGTGTTTTTTTTTAACTACTGGTATTTTACATGTATACTGCATAGGTATATACTGTTTGGGGTTTTCTTTTTTGTTGTTTTTCATGAAAATGGTGCAGGATTTAATGAAATTAAAATTATATGTGACCCATGGAGGACATTCATCTGAGTGCCTGCTTGATGTAGGGCAGCACAGAGGATCCATAAGACATGGTCCATGTACTGAAGGGATTTTTAATGGGGTAGGAGCACCAGAGATTTGATGTCACATCTCAAGGACTCCAATATAGTAGTGATTCATTGACTCTTGCCAAGATGTTGAATTCTTATATTATGCATTAGCTTATTTTACCAGTAAACTTTTCTCATAGAAGATGGGTTATCATACCCATTGAGGGAATTTAAAACAAGATAAAATACCTAATTTTGAAAATTAGCATTTGTTTAGTGCTTTCCTCATTTAATCCTGTGAACTAAGTATTACCTCAGTTTTAGAGAGGATGCTAAAGTATAACAACACCCAAGGTCATAAGAAAATCTAAAAATATTTCTTGTTCTTACTGATGCTGGTCCTCTGATTACAAGTTCTATATCCTTTACACATGTACACTCTCCTCTGTCTCCTCTCTTATTAATGGTTGGAGATATCCTGTTTCTTAGTCAACTTGAAGTGAGTTAGATTTTAGCTGTTCAAAAAGAAAAATCCTCTGGCACGTCCTTTACCCCTGTTGGTGGGAATGCAAACTAGTACAGCCACTATGGAAAACAGTGTGGAGATTCCTTAAAAAATTGCAAATAGAACTCCCATATGACCCAGCAATCCCGCTGCTGGGCATATACACCGAGGAAACCAGAATTGAAAGAGACACATGTACCCCAATGTTCATGGCAGCACTGTTTATAATAGCCAGGACGTGGAAGCAACCTAGATGTCCATCAACAGATGAATGGATAAGAAAGCTGTGGTGCATATACACAATGGAGTATTACTCAGCCATTAAAAAGAATACATTTGAATCAGTTCTAATGAGATGGATGAAACTGGAGCCAATTATACAGAGTGAAGTAAGCCAGAAAGAAA
>SJYA01002264.1:2090321-2153750 GCA_006410615.1 Neotragus moschatus | reverse complement strand
AAAAAAAAAAAAAGAAAAATTAAAATTAAAAAAACAAACAAACAAAAAAAGACAAAATGTGAATTTATTATCCGTGAGCTCAAGTGCTGTCATTAATATTTTATCTTTATCACAGTTTTTTCTCTTTACAGAGTTCTGGAGTCTTAAAATGTTTTGCTAGTAAATATTTAATATATTCAAGATAATATTTATGTAATATATATGTAAATATAAAGAATAGTATAAAATAACTCTTTAACTGCTGCCCATTCTAATATATAGAAATAACTTATGTCTTCTGAGTTTGCCTACACTCTCCCCCCAACAGTTAACAAGAACATTGAATTTTGCATTTTTCCAAGGTGTCTTATTTCATTTAGCAATTAAAATTTTTAAAATAGTGTGGGTAAATTTCATCTTGTTTGACATAACTGTTAACATAAATGGCTCTTTAAAATTCTGTTTTTATTTATTTATTTATGTTAAAGTAAAGATACTTTTGTTAATAATAAGGCAGTTATTTAAAAGGCAGTTTGGTGCTCGCTTCGGCAGCACATATACTAAAATTGGAACGATACAGAGAAGATTAGCATGGCCCCTGTGNTAAATGGCTCTTTAAAATTCTGTTTTTATTTATTTATTTATGTTAAAGTAAAGATACTTTTGTTAATAATAAGGCAGTTATTTAAAAGGCAGTTTGGTGCTCGCTTCGGCAGCACATATACTAAAATTGGAACGATACAGAGAAGATTAGCATGGCCCCTGTGCAAGGATGACACGCAAATTCGTGAAGTGTTCCATATTTAAAAATAAATAAATAAATAAAAGGCAGTTTGATGTAGAGTATTCAGAAGTAGAAATAAAATGTTGTACACATGAACTTAATCTATGTTGTAAACCAGTATTACTTCAATAAAATATAAGCATTCAGTAGAAATTTGAAAAAGAAAAGGTGTATCTTTCTTATCTTTCTTTGTGTACCAAACTCAGTACACAGCACCACCCACCCCTAAGGTTTGTTAAATAAATTCATGCATCTGTGTGCTGAGTGGAATACATAATAGCTAGAAAGCAAAAAAAATAAATAAATAAAAAGATAAAAATAAAAAGCAGCTTGATTTTGAAGCTGGAAGTTAGGAATATTTATTAGTTTCAGAAGTTTCAAAGACCAGGGAGAAGGGTCTGTTAAGGAAGAGGAAAAGAATTTTGTGTGATTCAAGGAAATTACTCGCTGGAGTAGTTTTTCTTTGCTTTACTACAGAAAGGAGAGCAAAGGGGCAGGATTGGCAGACTTGCCCTTTCTTAAGTTGTTCTTGGCAGATTGGTGCTGCTGGTGAGTAGCCTAAGAGTGGATAAAACATGGCTTAAAGTTTTGTGACAGCAGGTGTTCACCATGGTTTTGAGTGGTGACGACTATTTCATAGGTCATTTCCTATATCTTGTGATTTTCCTTTTTGCTGAGCCACTGAAACCTGGAATCTGCTTCACCAAGTATGATGCTAATTTCCGTTTTCTTGGTAGAGTTTCTGTGTGGTCTTTCATCTTTTAGGAACTGTAATTCTCATAGTTCCTTGTTTCATATGGGTGAGGAGAGTTCTGAACAATGCCTATACAGTTTGAGTCTGAGGTGGTCATGAATGTGTGTACATGCACATGCTTAATCACATGTGTAGAAGGGCCTTACTGTGTTTTCCTTCGTGCTCGCTGCATGTGTGGGGTATTTGAGTGGTGGGTGTCTGGGCTCAGGAGCTGGACTTCCCAGATTCACATCCTGAATTGCCACTAGCTAGCCCTATGGCCTTGGGTTTTCCTTAACCTCCTTGTGATGGTTTCTTTATAAAATGGAAATAATAAAACATCTGCCTTATTAAGTGATTGGGAGGATTAAATAGGTCTGTGCATAGAAAGTACTTACAGCCAGATTAAGTGCTCCATGAACGTTGGCTGCTATTTAAATCTTGCAGGTAGGGCCTTTTGTTTAGAAACATACTTCTTTGCTTAGATTACCATTTGTGTGTGGGGGAGATGTTCTTTCTGGAACCATGTCTCCTTGTCACATGATTATGTGCTGTGAGCCATATTAATTCTCTGTCAGCATTTGAGGTTGGAACATAAGTGTGGCCATACCCTGTGGAATCCAGTGAGAGAGAACTAAGCACCGTAGCAACTGTTGCTATTTGTGTCCCAAGCAGCAGCTGCCCGGGGGACAGATTTATTTTTTAATCCTGATCTCACTGATAGCTTCGGATGTGGCCCTGCCTTAGAGAAGTGGATTGGTTGAGATGCCTGGTCTTTGAGGAGACTTCATGGCCACATGTTACAAAGATTCTATTCCATGTGAAATATGAGGTAGTAAAGCTTTGTGTATGTGAAGGAAGAAGGGAGGCCAAGCCTCAGTATTCAGTCTAGTCCCGGATGTATGTGACTGGATAAATTACCCAAGAAATCACTTTTGATGTAAACAGTAATTTCAGAAATAAAACTATCCTTCCAATGAATGCTTCCTTACTAAATGCTTTTCTTAAATAGATAATAAGATCTTTAAAAAGAGTTTGTTTCAAGAAGTGGTTGGGTTAATTCAATAATTTTTCTATATTTTATTTTTAATGTATTGATATATATTTCAGGCCTTAATGAAGTACCTTGAAATGGTCCCATGGCCCATTTCCAGATTTTTTTTGTTCAAACTTACCTAGATTCAGTTACAGAATATTTACTGAATACCTACTATATACCAAGATCTCTTGTAAATCCTGGTGACATCTTGTAAATGTTGTTGGTCTGATTTTTTTTTTTTGAGTTCTATACATATAGACTCTATCTATTAAAAATTTGATTGATTTTGTTTTTCAGTTGCCCTATTGAGATTCAGTTGTATGAGTTTACTGATTTTATGTTTTGAGCTTACTGCATAATATCATGTTGAACTAACATTTAATTGAGTGACTTATAAAATCAAAACATTTTCCTCCTGCAGGTATTATTAACCCAAAGAACCCAAAGGAAGCTCCAAAGTCTTTCAGCTTTGACTACTCCTACTGGTCTCACACATCGGTGAGTGTACCCATGGTGCAGTGTAGTAGAACATTGTGGGTTTTAAATGGTTTAAAGGAGCCTGCAGGTCTACAGGGAAAGCAGAGATTACCAACATCTAGGCAAATGAAGAGTAGGACGTTTTGCAGTGTGCCTTTCTTGTTACAGGACCCCAAATCTTGCTGGCTTCTAGTGATTGTTCCTAGAGTTTGCTTCTGCATCTCTATTACACATTTTTTTTTCCCTGTTTTGCATTAGAGTAGGAGATATTTTAAACTACTGCAAAGCCTAATTGCCAAGGGAAGAGTCTGTGAAAGGAACTTTGGAAAACATTCTCCAAAAGCTGTTTATTGAGAAATAATGGCACTACCTGGAGCGAGTTCAAAGAATTTGTCGTTGTTATATGTGGGATGCATTTGTTGCAATTTGTTGCATTTGGCATGTGGGGTCTTCCCCAACCAGGGATCAAACCCATGTTCCACTGCATTGGGAACACAGTCTTAACTACTAGACTGCCAGGGAAGTCCCCAAAGAAGTATTTTTATATGTGGACTTGATCTTTGATTTTCTAGTCACATTTCCCACTTAGGAAAATTTTATTGGAGCTCCCTATGAATGGAAGAGTGATACGTTCAGGGTTATGGAAAATGAAATATAATCATGTATCATGTCAGATAATTTCATGTAAATATTTTTATGTATGGGTGGCCTGAATGTCTCTAACAGTACCTGTGTGTGTGTTTAATGAGAAAAATAAACTATGTATAAGGGGGCACTATTCTGATTTGAAACACTTGTTTATTATAGAAGTAATTAATAAACATAGGAAAAAGTATGAATGCCATTTGTTTTTCCTTTTAATCTTTACAGCCCGAAGATCCCTGTTTTGCATCTCAAAACCGTGTATACAATGATATTGGAAAGGAAATGCTCTTACATGCCTTTGAGGGATATAATGTCTGTATTTTTGCCTATGGGCAGACTGGTGCTGGAAAGTCTTATACTATGATGGGTAAACAAGAAGAAAGCCAGGCTGGCATCATTCCACAGGTGAAAAACACAGCTACAAAAAACTTCTGTTCATTATTACTCTTAGTCCTTAATTACTTTAACAGTTTTTATTTAGCAAAAATTTACTCAGGAACTATCGTATGCAGGGCACAAAGGTAAATCACCTGTCCCTTTCCTTCAGAGGAGCTCACAGCCTGATGGAAAAGACTGATATGTATTCAGAGTCTGTCTTTATATCCAATATCATGTTACTTTATCTTTTAAACAGTGTTATCAGCTTCTTTTAAACGTGATGGTAGGTGCCACGTTCTGTTCCAAATCCTAGGAACGCTTAGTAAGTGTTGTTGGTCTGATATTTTTCCCCAGTTCATGTTTCTTAACATTATGAACACCCAAATCACTTCTTAGGAATATGATTATTTTTGTTTTTTGATTGCCTTCTCTTTTATGTTATTAAATTAATTCTATCACTTAAACTTTGAACAGTCTGAGATTTTTTTTTAAGAGCAGTTAGTCTTAATTTTGTATTTTGTTTGGGAACTGAGAAAAGTTGTTACATAGGTATATTTAGAAGGAACTTCTTTTGCTAATAACAGGAACATGGTTTACTTTTACTAGTGACATTCTGAATTAATTTTAATATGTCCTTTTACTATAGGCCTAGCATGGCCATTGCTATATTCTGAAAATAAAATACATAAGGAGAAATAGCTACTTTTTTGAAAGGATTTGTTGGATTTATACTTTTAAATTCAGCTATATAATTGAAATTATTAAAAACAGATTAGAACATTTTCAGAAAAAATTGAAGATACTAGCATACTTTTTTCTGTAAAAAGTATATGTCTGAATTACGACATATGTTTGAGAATTGTCCTTTATGTATAGTAGCGGTAATAATTATAATATAATTAGAGAAAACATTATAAGCACTCATCACGTGCCAGGCACAGGTCTAGGTTCTTTACGATTCTTAGCTCATCTAATCCTCTTCATGTGACCCTAAGAGGTCAGTGCCCTTGTTTCCCTCATTTACAGATGAAGGAACTGAGGCACAGAGAGAGCATGTCACCTGCACACGTACGTGGCAGATCTAGGATCCATGAGGAAGCAGGGTAGTTCTGGAGTCTTTGCCTTTACTTCTATGTAGTAACTTTTTCAGCAGTAAAATAATGGTTTGTAGATTATAGCAGGTAATATAAGTCACTTATTTTATCCCATTACCACACTTAGTCTCTCCTTCTGTTTGTTTGTTAATGCAATTCTTGCATGGTTACATATGCATCTCTTTTCCTGATAAAATTTTGGAATATTTTAATGCCAAAGCATGAATTTTCAAAAAGATTTTTAAGTTCTAGAAACTGACACTTACATTTTAAGTTCTATTTGAACTTCTAGAGAATCATGAACATATAGCTCATTTTTCAAAGGTATGTTGACTGCTTTAATACGAAGCATATAGCAGATGAAAATTTAGTGGATTTTTATTAATTATTATTATTTAAAGCATCACATGTTTTAAGTAAATTAAAGGATAGGGAGATTAAAATTTTATAATTTTCCTGATCTAGAAAAATTAATGTATTTCACCAGAAATGTCACTGTGTAATGGACTGGCCTCTTATAAGAGGGGTTGGAATCTTAAGGCAGAGGTAAAGGGGAGAAATTATAGAGTCAAAACTCTTCTTGAAAATGCCTTCATTTACTTCCTTCAAGTAGTGTGTGTTTTCCCTATACATGTATGTATCTATGTATAAATTTACAATATATATAGTAACTGATAACATATAATAAAATTTATATATCATGATAAATAAGTGTGGAAATTAGTTTAATAGTAGTTTTACTTCTACAGTTATAATACTCATGGTAGAGTCACAGTTAATTCTAGTATGATATGAAGAGTTGAATTCCCATGAAGTAAAATCAATGACATAATGATAAAAGAGGCAATTCTCTTCACCTAAATGTGGCTTTCTTTCTAAGGGAATGTTGAGGTGTTATTGTTGAGGTAAAATAGAGATTAGCTGAGAGGAATGTTCCAAACTTTCCTTTTATTTCATTCAAAGCATTTACCCTTGATGTTGATGGCACTAACATTTTGAAAAAGAGAAAAAAAATTTTACTAATTCCTTTAGCACTCATGGGTAAGTTCTGACTTATGCCTTTTATTCTGCTCCTATAGTTATGTGAAGAGCTGTTTGAGAAAATCAATGACAACTGTAACGAAGAAATGTCTTACTCTGTAGAGGTGCGTACAGCTGTGGGTTAAAAACAGTCCACAGTGCTCCATTCCCTCAAATGCTACTTTTAAATAGTTCCAAATTCTGACAGAGCTATAGATCACTTAACTATTTCCCCACTTCTGTGTTTTGAGGCTATTTCTAAAGTTATGGTTAATATGAAGAATGTTGCAATTAAATCTTTGTTCAAAACTCTGTGGCTTATGATATAAATTCAAAGGGTAGGGAGCATGACAATATGATTGAAATTTTTGAACTTATAGGTAGTAGAAGAGGATGCCATTTTCTTTCATATTATGCAGAGTTCACAGGCATTTTTGGAACATAGGGTGGATCCCTGGTTGATATTTTGTTTTTCTTTACATTGGTGGGACCCCTACCTGCTCTCCTGTTTCTCTCCCTTGTTGACTCTGCTTCAGCCATTTCTGGAACCCACCAGAAACATTTCTACCTCAGTGCTTTGTCACTTACATTTCTTTTGGCCGGAAATTTTCTTTCCAGGGTATCTTTTTGACTAAGTTTTAACACTACTAGAAATCTTATTTTCAAGCTTTTGAAGTAATTGTAATCCTCAGTTATTGACAACATCATACATTAGAAAAAAAGTCCCGAGAATAACTGATTTGTTGTTGTTTAGTCACTAAGTTGTGTCTCTTTTGTGACCCCATGAACTATATGTAGCCCACCAGTCTCCTCTGTTCCTGGGATCTCCCAGGCAAGAATATTGGAGAGGGTTGCCATTTCCTTCTCCAGGGGATCTTCCCAACCCAGGGATCAAACCTACGTCCCCTGCATTGGCAGGCGGATTCTTTACCACTGAGCAATCCGGGAAGCCCTAATAACTGATTACTAAAAGGGCTTTGCAAGTGGTACTAGTAGTAAAGAATCTGCCTTCCAGTGCAGGAGAAGCAAAAGACATAGGTTCAATCCCTGAGTTGGGAAGATCCTTTACCACCAGTACTCAGTTATATCTGTGCTATTGGTAAGAGAATAAAAGGGACTGGAACTATGGCATTTCACATTGTAAAGGCTACTGATCACGAATTGTAGAGCTTTTAACAAAAATGAAAAGATTTAAACCTTTTAATGTATAGGATTTCTTTTTCCAAGTCNAGTTGGGAAGATCCTTTACCACCAGTACTCAGTTATATCTGTGCTATTGGTAAGAGAATAAAAGGGACTGGAACTATGGCATTTCACATTGTAAAGGCTACTGATCACGAATTGTAGAGCTTTTAACAAAAATGAAAAGATTTAAACCTTTTAATGTATAGGATTTCTTTTTCCAAGTCCTCTGCTGCTGCTGCTAAGTCGCTTCAGTTGTGTCCGACTCTGTGCGACCCCATAGACGGCAGCCCACCAGGCTCCACCACCCCTGGGATTCTCCAGGCAAGAACACTGGAGTGGGTTGCCATTTCCTTCTCCAATGCATGAAAGTCCTCTAAATCACTTTCATAACATATTCCTAGGTGAGCTACATGGAAATTTACTGTGAAAGAGTACGAGACTTGCTAAACCCCAAAAACAAGGGTCATCTGCGTGTGCGTGAACATCCCCTTCTTGGCCCTTACGTGGAGGACCTGTCAAAGTTGGCAGTCACTTCCTACACAGACATTGCTGACCTCATGGACGCTGGGAACAAAGCCAGGTATGGGAGGAAACAGATTCGTGATCGAGGTTTTTGGTACATCTTGAGTCCCTTGGTTCCTGGCTAAGGGTTTGAAACCACATTTATAGCTGTGGAAGTTGCTTTTACCGTGGAGTGCTCTGATCCTTTGGCTGTGCTGGAAGAGCAGTGGTGTCAGCATGTTTGGTGTTTTTATCCAGACAGCACACTACTGAACCACATCAGAACTTTGGTTAAGTTCTGCTGTTAGGTTTTGATCGAGTCATGGTAAAATGTTGGTCATCACATGCCTATGGTAGTAATTGATTCTGGAATAATTGACCACTTAATGAACAATAAAAATCAGATACCTTGGTGCTTTCTAAAGGTAGAGCTGGAGTATGAAAAATGATTCTGATGGGGTGCCTTTGAGGTTGGAGGTAGCTTGATAGGATCACAAGTGTAATCAGAGCAGTTTTGTGGAAGTGGCAGGCAGTCTTGTAATATGAAGAAGTTTAAAGCTGTTGCTTATGATTGTTATGCTTATAATTTGGAGGCTGCTGTCATTTTAACATTCATCTAAGGATTCCATTATCATGTGATCACCTTTATATTTTTTAGGACAGTGGCAGCTACCAACATGAATGAAACTAGTAGCCGTTCCCACGCTGTGTTTACCATTGTCTTCACCCAGAAGAAACATGATACTGAGACCAACCTTTCCACTGAGAAGGTAGGAGAACATCAATGTCTGGGCTTGAGTTGTGTGGAATGGAGGTTTTTGTAAGCCCCTCCTTCTACCTTTGGATTTTGTGGAAGGGAGGAAAGTGCCCTTTTACTTAATGGAGGATATCTTATACTTTATGCTTGTCATTTATATTCCACTCTATACCAGTTCTGAGTGTGGGTTTTTAAGTGAAATTGCAAGGTAGAAAATAAGAAACAAACCAAGACATTTGAGTCTCAAAAACTACTCCATGCAAGAGGGTTAAGCAGTTCTGTAGGGAAGAAAATCCTTCCTTTGTTTCTTGATTGGAACCTCTCAATTACCTTACTAATATCTTTGGTATATGTATTTTACTTTTTTGAGCTCTGATAATATTACTGTGGAATTAAACTGTTTAAGCAAACAAGATGTGTTTAATTTTTTGGGATAAAAATAACTACAGCACATTTTTGGTGTTCTTCAAATGCCTGTGCTTCTTAAGTTCTCATTTTCTATAGTGGTTGGCTAAATATAGTAGATTGGAATTAAATTGCTTGCTTTGGATCTTGGCTCTTCCATTTTTCAGCAGTGTTATGTTGGGCAAGTCACTTAAACTCTTTGCACCTCAGTTTCTCTAACTTCATAGAATTGGTAAGGAGGAGTAAGTATTAATGTAGGTTAAGTGCATGTATCTAATGCCTGGCACAGCATAGCCATTTAATAAATGTTAATTTTATTGGCATTACTATTAATAATAAACTTATGTTGACTTCTGTTCTGCCTACTTTCCTAAGTAGCATGCAGTTGGATTTTTAAATCTGAAGTTAGTTATTATACTGGCTCTTATGAAAGATCTTGCCTGAGAACTTTGTGATGCCAAAAACTAAAATCACCTTTTATTTGATGACTTGTTTGTTTTTGGCTGAAGATTATTTTTTTTAAATATACCCTTCATATAAGTAATTAAATAGCTTGACACTGCTTAGCCAGAGGTTCTGTATTAATGTAATTTAGTAGTATTTTTCTGAATGGCACCAAGGAATATCCTGTGTGAAAGCATTTTTTAATTTTCTTCCATGATGTCAGCTCTACAACAATAATGATATTAACCCCATAATCATAGCTTCCTTGACAATCCATTTTGGACACTTTCCTGAAGCATTTTTTAAAAACAACTTTATTGAGGTATTATTAAAGTACAATAAACCACACATATTTGGAGTATAAAACTGGATCAGATATGTATATAGTAAGCCCCCCTCCCTTCATCTGCAGGGGATACTTTCCACGACCCTTAGTGGATGCCAGCAACTGCAGATAGTATCAAAACCCTTATATATATTGGTTTTTTCTCATACATGTATACCTGTGATAAAGTTTAATTTATAAATTAGGGACATTAAGAGATTAACAATAGCAATAATAAAAATAGGACAATTATAACAATATACTGTGATATTGATATGTAAATATTGTCTCTCACTCTCAAAATATCTTCTTGTACAAGCTTAGTGCCTTTTCCCTCTTAACAAAGCAGTTATCACACACTGTGGGCATAACTTTTGCAGCCTGAAGTTCAGCAGTGAAAATTAACAGGAATTTCTTTTTCCCTCTTCACAATTTCATGAATAGAAGATTTATTGCTACCGTAGATAGTAGAAACCTCAGCATACACTTAAGACAAGCTCTGTATTTATATGTCAAAGGCTTCTTTTTGACATACCTGAATTATCATTATTACTGCTTTTGTGTTTTGGGACCATTATTAAAATAAGGGTCACTTGAACACCAGAACTGTGATATCCCAAGAGCTAATCTGGTAAGTGAGATGGCTATTAAGGTACTGATTAGTGGGATATGCTGGATAAAGGGGTGGTTGCATCCCGGGAGATGGAGTGAGATTTCTTTATGCTACTTAAAATGACACTTAAAACCTATGAATTGTTTGTTTTTGGAATTTTCCATTTAATACTTACCAAAGATCCACTAGAGAAGGGATAGGCTACCTACTCCAGTATTCTTGGGCTTCCCTTGTGGCTCATCTGGTAAAGAATCTGCTTGCAATAAGGAGGACCTGGGTTCAGTCCCTGGGTTGGGAAGATCCCCTGAAGAAGAGAAAGGCTACCAACTCCAGTGTTCTGATCTGGAGAATTCCATGGACTATATAATCCATGGGGTAGCAAAGAGTTGGACACAACTGAGCGACTTTCACATAGTTGACCATGGATAACTGAAACCGTGGGAAGCGAAATGAGATATAAGGAGGGGGCTACTGTACACCTGTAAAACTGGTACCACAGTTCAGATAATGAGAATTTCTGTTATCCTAAAGAGTTGCCTCATGCTCCTTTGTAATCTCTTCCACTCTCATCCTCAGGCCATCTTTGATTGGCTTTTTGTCACTATAGATTAGTTTACATTTTCCAGAGTTTTATATAAATAGAATCATATGGTATGTATTATTTTCAGCCTGGCTTCTTTCAACTTAGCATACTGGTTTTGAGATTCATCCATGTTGTTGTATGTATCAATAGTTCACTCATTTCCATGACTGATTATTATTCCGTTGTGTAGATATCTCACAGTTTGCTCATTAACTCATCTGTTGATGGGCATTAAATTGTTTCCAGTTTTTTATCATTACAAATGAAGATGCCATAAACATTTGTGTACATGAAAGTCTTTGTGTGTGTGCTTGTTTTTTTATTTTTCTTGATAAATAACTAGTAGGATGGTTGAGTCTTATGGTCAGTTTTTGTTCAGATTCTTAAGACTCTGCCAAACTGCTTTCAAAAGCGATCATATCATTTTGCATTCCCATCAACAGTGTGAGAATTTTAGTTGCTAAAGCTTCGTTTTTAATATGTCACTTAATGGGTTAATGAGTTTTATGTATTTTTATGACATAGCATTTTAAGATGTGTTTATTCTGAAATTCTTTTTTTTTAATCTTTATTTTATTTTGTTTTATTTTTTCATCTCAGATGTACATGAGTTCCCAATCTTGAACCCTCCCCCCCCCACCTCCCACTCCATATCAACTCTCTGGATCATCCCCGTACACCAGTCCCAAGCATCCTGTATCCTGAACCGAATATAGACCGACGATTCGTTTCCCACATGACAGCACACATGTTTCAGTGCCATTCTCCCAAACCTTCCCCCCCTCTCCCTCTCCCTCAAAGTCCAAATGTCCATTCCATGCATCTGTGTCTCTTTTGCTGTCTCGTATACAGGGTTATCATCACCATGTTTCTAGATTCCATATATATGAGTTAGTATACTGTATTGGTGCTTTTCTTTCTGGCTTACTTCACTCTGTATAATTGGCCTGAAATTCTTTTAAACCAAGATAATTGCTGTGAACTCTTTTTGCATGCTGTTTAAATTGACTGCCATATATTTGTCTTCCTGTGCCACATATGAGGCCTAATTAATCTTGTTAGTGTTCTCTATGCCTTAATCTTTTAATTTCTTACCTCTAAATGTTTTCTGCTTCTCCCTTGCTTATTTTTTAATTGCCTCAATGTTCTTTACCAGGTCAGTAAAATCAGCTTGGTGGATCTAGCAGGAAGTGAACGAGCTGATTCAACTGGTGCCAAAGGGACTCGATTAAAGGTATTTATTTTACCAAGTAAATAGCCTAGTCAATAAGTGCTCTATGACACAGGTTAGCAAGCTATGGCCAGTAGGACAAATCCAGCCCACTGTCTGTTTTCAAAGATAAAATTTCCTTGGGACACAGCTGCATCTATTCATGTATTGTCTGTGGTTGCTTTCGTGCTACAATAATAGAGTTGAGAAGTTGCAGCAAAGGCCGAGCGGCCCACAAAACCATTGACACAAGAAATTTTCTGACTTCTGACTTATAACATCAGTGCAAGATATGTTACATGATAATTGTTAAGGAGGACTTCGTAGTCAAGGTGAAAATTGAATTGTATTTTGAGGAAAGGTTAGAATTTGGTTAGATGGAAGTAAGGGACAATAATTAGAAAACGATACACAAATCTAGATGTGAGAACAAGCATGATCTTTTCTAGAGATTTGCTTAACAAGAGGAGAAATTGCACGTCAGTGAGTTGTGGGAAGAAGGTGCATCTGTGAGTTTTTCGAGCACAGACATTATGATGGTAATTGAGGACTGTGAGTTAGGCATGTGGTCTTGGCCTGTCAACAAGTGTAGAGTAGAAAAAATTGAGGGTTAAAGAAGGTTTTTCGAACTTGTGGTCATAAATAAAAAATAATGCTAGCATATGGCTAGTTGTATTTTATGTGATCATGTATGATATGGCAATAGTAGAATTCTTTATCATAATTCGTTTATGTTTGATATTGATTTCAGGAAGGAGCAAATATTAATAAGTCTCTTACAACTCTGGGTAAAGTCATTTCAGCCTTGGCAGAGGTGGTAAGTGTTACACTTCATTGTAAGGGAAAGTTTGTCTACTCAGCAAATGTTCTTGACTAATATTTTATGATTGCTCATAAAGGGTATTCTCTTTTTTCCTTTTATATAATGTCTTTCTCTTTTTAGAGCTTTGCAGATAAGATAGTAGGTATGGCACACTTTGACTTTGTACTGAAAATAAAAGCGATTAAGGCGAATGAAAGTAAATGTAGATCTGTAAAGGCTAGAGTTAAACTAGGTCTTTACAAAGACCTAAGGTTTGACTGTTTGAGCCTTATTTTGTAGCTCCTGTAAGAGCAAGTATATTTATTGCATATTATTTTCTATGTGATCTTTTCTAAATAGGATACTGTACATTTTGGAATATTTTGAGCAATTTGGCAAATGCTGTTGATTTGTGGGCCAATAAACTATTTTTTTAAATAGTTTTATTTTTTCTTATTTCTTAGAATTAAAACGAAGCCCCTTATACAAAAATATTTGGAACAATTTTTGTATAAGGGGCTTCGTTATTTAGGTTAGAATCTAAGGAAGTGCTGGTTACTTTATGCTCTAGTTTAGTACCTCATTTGAATCTCTAAAAAGGGTTAAATGTTTTCTTGCTTGTCTCTGAGAAGTGATATTCAATTTACAACTTAAAAAAAATTTTTTAATGACTTCAAAATATTTTCTGTTTGGAGGCTTATCCTGTGTTCTCATTCTCTTTTAAATGCTTTTCCCTGTAGGATAACTGCACCAGCAAGGTATGGTGGGGGTTGGTAGAAATGATCTAGCTGTATAATCAGTTGCTGATTTTAAATCCTCAGCAGGATGCTTGGAGGCATAAGTAGGAATGGAAACTTCAAGAAGCATTATATTTGTTTTCTAGCTCTGGAATTTAGAATTGCTATTTAGGGTGACTGTGAATCATGAGACAGCACACCAATACAAAGAGGTTTAAGAAAAATGTAGCTATCATTTCAAGAAGCCAGCTATGTTTTAGAATGGTGCCCATAAAAAATTTATTTTATTACTCTTAGGAGGCATCTTGGTGACTGCTATATAGGTTTTGTACCATGAAAAGTCATGGATTATTTAAATTCTTAAATTTTTTTTCTTATTCTTTGGTTATACATAAATAAAAGGCTCTAAGATCAAATTAAATTTCTAACTGTTTTTAACCATTAAATGTTTCCAGAAAACATTGTTTGCATTCTTATTAATCCAGATACAATAGATTTTTCTTTTCCTTATATTTCTACACAGATATTCTAAAATTTATTAATATTCTTTTGCATAAATAATAGGGCACTTAACAGTTTGATCTGAATCACAAGAGTATCATGGGGGAGAGAGGCAGTGTCTGCTTTGAAATATTTTTAAATATATAGATTTGCATATTCTCTAGTTCTATAAAAATATTTTTAAAAGTGCTGGCTTTCTGGTTTTTGCTTTTTGTTTTGTTCTGTTCATTGGACAGAGCTGCCTGAGACTAAAACATCTCTCTGCTATTTGATATAATGCATGTGTGGATATTCTTCCAATGTCTAATCTAGATCCTAGAACAATGAAGACTTAAAATTTAGTGATTATTCTAACTTGTCCTGTCCATTTGCTCATCTGTTTACATCTATATCAACAGAGAAAAAGTTTACTAAGTATTTTTTCCATGATTTCCCTCACTGATCTATGTCACAAAATTTTGCAAATGATCTTTTATAATCTGTTTTAAAAAACCCAGTTTAGTACTCTGTATCTGTGTCATAAATTATAACAGCAGAAATAAATGTTAATTTTTATATAACAAGCATGATTTTTGGTGAATTAAGATATATCATTATTTTCACTGGGAAGAGAAACAGGATTATTTCCATCCATACTTAAATAGTATTTTTTAGTGAGGTTAGTGATCTAAGTAAAGCTTGTTATGTAGTGGCTGAAACACTTATTTTTTTTTAAAAATTGTGAATGTGAGAACAGGAGATTAATTTGTATGAGAGCAAGCAGAGAAGAAATGGCTAAAGTTCTGGGATATTTTTAAATGGAAAAGATTGAAGTTCTATTTATACTTCTTCATTTAGCTACTCCTTCTTAGTTTAGCCTAATTGACAGAAATGAATATGGAACATTTTAGAATCTGACACTGCTTACTTATTTTTACAGTTCTGTTGGCAGTCATTGTAATTGGCATACTTTAAATCTTGCAGCATTTTCAGTACTAAGGATAGGCAAGGTGAAGTGTTTAGATGCAATGGGGAATGGAGAGGATAAACTGAGGTTTCAGGCCCCAAGAATTTCATGTGGAATGAAAGTCCCACTTAGTTATGAATGACCGAGAGGATTAATTCTCCCTAAAGGTCTGTGTAACTTAGAAATACCACCTGCTGTGGGAAATGATGTCCTCATAGGTGAATGTGTCTGTGGGTGGAGTGGGATGAGATGTTGTTGTTCAGTCACTAAGAAGACTTAGCCTGACTCTTTGCGACTCTATTGACTGCAGCATGCCAGGCTTCCACCTGTCCTTCACTATATCTGGGAGTTTGCTCAGGTTAATGTCCGTTGAGTTGGTGATGCTATTCAGCCATCTCCAGATGTAGGGGACATGTTTGATGAGATGGAATTCAAGTACCAACTTGCCTACTTCCTTTCCTTCCAACAAATCAGAAGTCAGCTACTTAGTACTCTTTTTCTAAATACCCAGCATTTAGCAAGAAGTAGATTGTGCTCAATAACCTCAGATATGCAGATGCACCACCCTTATGGCAGAAAGTGAAGAGGAACTGAAGGAGCCTCTTGATGAAAGTGAAAGAGGAGAGTGAAAAAGCTGGCTTAAAACTAAACATTCAAAAATGAAGATCATGGCATCTGGTCCCATCACTTCATGGCAAATAAATGGGGAAACAATGGAAACAGTGACAGACTTTATTTTCTTGGGCTCGAAAATCACTGCAGATGCTGACTGCAGCCGTGAAATTAAAAGACGTTTGCTCCTTGGAAGAAAAGCTATGACAAACCCAGAAAGCATATTAAAAAGCAGAGACGTTGCTTTGCTGACAAAGGTCCATCTAGTCAAAGCTATGGTTTTCCCACTAGTCATTTATGAATGTGAGAGTTAGACTAAAAGAAAGCTGAGTGCCAAAGAATTGATGCTTTTGAACTGTGGTGTTGGAGAAGACTCTTGAGAGTCCCTTGGACTGCAAGGATATCAAACCAGTCAATCCTAAAGGAAATCAGTCCTGAATATTCATTGGAGGGACTGATGCTGAAGCTCTAGTACTTTGGTCACCTGATGTGAAGAATGGACTCATTGGAAAAGACCCTGATGCTGGGAAAGATTGAAGGCAGGAGAAGAAGGGAATGACAGAGAATGAGATGGTTGGATGGCATCACTGACTCGATGGGCACGAGTTTGAGCAAGCTCCAGGAGTTGATGATGGACAGGGAAGCCTGGTGTGCTGTAGTCCATGGGGTCACAAACAGTTCGACACGACTTAATGACTGAACTGAACTGAGGTCATCCTTAGTTTAATATGACCTCAGATTATACTGCTGCTGCTGCTGCTGCTGCTGCTAAGTTGCTTCAGTCGTGTCCCACTCCGTGTGACCCCAGAGATGGCAGCCCACCAGGCTCCTCTGTCCCTGGGGTTCTCCAGGCAAGAACACTGGAGTGGGTTGCCATTTCCTTCTCCAGTACCAAAAAGTGAAAAGTGAAAGTGAGTCGCTCAGTCGTGTCCAACTCAGGCAAGAGGACTGGAGTGGAGTGCCATTGCCTTCTCTGCAGATTATGCTAGGAATAGATTATTAAACTGCCTGTTACCGGGGGGATGCCTATCAGTGAAACCTGGCTTTCTCCTTAGTAACATCTTTAATTATCACCACACAGTAGTCAGCCAGCAGATATTGGAGTAGCCAAAACATTTGCATTGTGTTTTACTTTCAGAGGATATAATTTCCTTCATCTCAGCACTGGTTTTGCATTGGTGTCTTTTGCTTTATCCTGTGATAATGAGATGAGCCATGGAGAGAGCAGTATAAGAAACTTTTGATAAATATAGAAACTTTATCTTGCAGTCTCTCTAAATCTCCTGATCAGCAAATTGTATCGCTTTCTTAGAACTTTTCACTTTGACTCCTAATTCTAATGGTCAGATTTATTTTTGACATAATTTCTTTTTAAAGAAACCTAATATGTTTTACAATGTAAGAGTTATGAGATATGCAATAACCACCTTGATGATTTGGTGGTTGACCAGATAAATTTATTAAATGAGTTGCTCCTACACATCCAACCTGGAATGCACAAAATTCATATTTGCCCCTCTGTAAAAGTTAAAATTATTATTTGAGGTTTGCTATTAGATGATATTAAAAAAATCATTGTTAATTTTGTTCAGTGTGAGAGTGGTCTTATAGTTACTTTTTTCTTTTTTGTAAAGTCTTTCTCTGTTAGAGATATGTACCTGAAGTATTTTTAGGTGAAATGTGGATTTGCTTTAGAGCCCTACACAAGCTATAGATGACAGGATATTAGATAATAGTGTTATATTGGTGTTAAATTTCCTAACTTTGGCCATTGAACTGTGGCTGTGTAAGAGAATGTCCTTATCTGCTGAAGTGTTTAGGGATAAAAGGGCATAGGGTCTGTAGTTTCCTCCAGAATGGTTCAGAAAGAAAAAAACGTAGGAAAGACTTTGAGTGAAATTGAAATGTGATTGGTGAAATATTGATAATGGTCAGAGCTGTGTGATAGATTTATGGTAGTTCATTAGAGTAGTCTCCAAACTGCTGTGAATACTGTAAATTTTTCAGAATAAAATATAATAAATATTTATTGAATGAGCTTTGGGTTTCGTGAAGAACTGAAGCTGTGAGTGTTAAATTTCAACAGTGATGGCACCCCACTGTAATTTAATTTACTTGGAAATTTTAGACTGGTTTGCCTTCCATCTGAATTCTTCCTCTCTAACAATGCTAAGAAAGGCTAAGGCCATTTCTTTCTGTTTAATAGAGTAAGAAGAAGAAGAAAACTGATTTTATTCCCTACAGAGATTCTGTACTTACTTGGCTCCTTCGAGAAAATCTAGGTATGTAATCATCTTTTTAAAGGTGTGAAATCATCTTTTTGAAGCTGTTTACCAATTATCTTTGTGGTTCATTTTCCTGTGTGTCTGCTTTTTGAGAAGAATAATCTGTTACTAACTTGAATGATCTTTCTCTTTTTTCATTTTTACTCTTGATTTAAGTTGGTTGAATTTGCTTACCTTAATTGTATTTATTTATTCATACCAGTTTTTTGAGATATAATTGACCATATAGAACTGTATAAATTGAAGGTGCACAGAATAATGATTTGGCTTACATACATCTTGAAATGATTATCACAATAAGTTTAGTGAACATCTATTATCTTGTATAGATTAAACAAATAATTTTTCTTGTGATGAGAACTGAAGATTTACTCTGTCAACAACTTTCACATATAACATGGTCGTCGTTTACTCGCTTAGTCATGTCCGACTCTTTGCAACTCCATGAACTGCAGCACATCAGGCTTCCCTGTCCTTCATTTTCTCCTGGAGCTTGCCTAAACTCATATCCATTGATTTGGTGATGCCATCCAAACATCTCATTCTCTGTCATCTTCTTCTCCTGCCTTCAATCTTTCCCAGCATTGGGGTCTTTTTTAATGTGTTGGCTCTGCGCATCAGGTGGCCAAAGTATTAGAGCTTCAGCTTCATATATAACATACTGCAGTTTAATTATATTTATTGTATTGTAGATTATATTCCTAGTATTTATTTATCTTATAACTGGAAGTTTGTACCTTTGGACTGCTGCTGCTAAGTCACTTCAGTCGTGTCCGACTCTGTGCAACCCCATAGACGGTAGACCACCAGGCTCCCCCGTCCCTGGGATTCTCCAGGCAAGAACACTGGAGTGGGTTGTCATTTCCTTCTCCAATGCATGAAAGTGAGAAGTGAAAGTGAAGTCGCTTAGTCGTGTCTGACTCTTAGCGACCCCATGGACTGCAGCCTACCAGGCTCCTCTGTCCATGGGATTTTCCAGGCAAGAGGACTGGAGTGGGGTGCAATTGCCTTCTTCATTCGTCTAATTTCCCGTCTGCCCTAACCACTGCCACCGTAACCACAATCCTATTCTCTTTTTGCATGTTTGTTCGTTTGTTTTTAAAGTATAGTTGACCTACAGCACTCTGTTAGTTCCTGTTACACAGAAAACGATTTGGTTTTTCTCTGCATTTCAAACAAATCACCAATAAGTCTACTTAATGATATGTTACCATACAAAGATGTTATGTAGTTATTCACTGTATGTCCCAACTGTACATAGCTGTCTTTATATGTGGATTATGTTGAATTATTGATCTAAGTTCATGCATTTTAACAACCTAGCCTTTTTACTGCTCCTCCAACTCATGTTTAATGTTTTAACACCGTATTTTACATCTTTTGTTTTGTGTATCCCTTAACTCTTTATTGAGGATAGAGATATTTTACTACTTTTGTCTGTTAACCTTCTTACTTGCTTTATACGTGACTGATTTACTACCTTTACTGTATATTTGCCTTTACCAATGAGATTTTTCCTTTTGTAGTTTTCATGTTCTTTTGTGGCCTTTTCTTTTTTACTTAGAGAAGTCCCTTTAACATTTCTTGTAAAACTGGTTTGGTGGTGCTGAACTCTTTTAGCTCTTGCTTAAATGTAAAAATTGATATCTCCATCAAATCTGAATGAAAGCCTTTCCAGCTAGACATTATTAGTTATAGGTTTTTCCCTTTCATCATTTTAAATATGTTGTGCCACTCCCTTTTAGAGAGTTTCTTCTGGAAAGTCAGCTGATAGCCTTACAGTAACTTATTTCTTTTCCCTTGCTGCTTTTAATATTCTCTCCTTATCTTTAATTTTTGCCATTTTAATTACAATGTGTCTAGAGTGATGTTCTTTGGGTTGATCCTGTTTGGGACTCTCTGTGCTTCCTGAATATCTTTTTTCTTCCCCAGGTTAGGGAAGTTTTCATCTATTATATCTTCAAATGTGTTCTCTCCCTCTTCTCCTTGGGCAGCCTTGTGTTCGTACACTTGATGTTGTACCAGGGGTCTCTTAAACCGTTCTCATTTCTTCTTATTCTTTTTTCTATTCAGCCTTAGTTATTTTCACGATTCCATCTTCCAGCTCCCTGATCCATTCCTCTATATCATCTAATCTACTGTTGATTCCTTCTAGTGTATTATTCATTTCAGTTATTCTTCATTTTTTGGGGGGGCGATTCTTCTTTATATTTTCTAACTCTTGTTAAAAACTTCTAACTTCTTACTCTGTTCATTTAGTCTTCTCCCGAGTTCTTTGAACATCTTTACAATCATTACCATGAACTCTCTATTTGGTAGATTGCCTTTTCCACTTAGTTCTTCCAGAGTTTTATCTTGTTCCTTCATTTTGAACATATTTCTCTGTTGCCTCATTTTGCATAATTTGTTGTTTTTATTTGTGTGTGTCAGGTAGGTTGGTTAGGTGTCCTGACCTTGAAGAAGTGGGCTTTTGTGGGCGATGTCCTGTGTATCCCAGTGCTGCCCTTCCCTCTGGTCACCAGAGCTGTATGCTCTAGAGGTGTCCCATGTTTAGGCAGCATGTGTCCTTCTGTTGTGGCAGGCTGGCTGCTGTGGGAAGTCTGGGAGATGTGGCTGACCCCTGTTCTGGTTGGTTTCCAGGTCCTGCGTTGTGTGGAGGCTGCCATCCATTGGTGGGTGGGGCTGAGTTCTGGAGTGGGTGGTTCCAAGGCTGAGGGCCTGGATGTGTTGTCAGTCTGCTGGCAGACAGGGCCAGTTCCTGACAGGATGCTTTCAGAATCTGGTGTTCCAAAACTGGTGTTGGCATGCCGGTGAGTAGGGCTAGGTCCTAGAGTCGCTGCAGGGTCCAGGGTGTCTTGGAGCTGGTATTGGCCTGCTGACAGTTGGGATTGGAGCCCAGGACATCCTGGGGCTAGTGCCAGCCTGTTGGTGGGCACAGCTGGGGCCCAGGTCTCTGAGTGTAGGGCCCTAGGGGTCCTTGGGGCTGGGGCTAGTGCCAGTGTGCTGGTGTGGGGTAGGGCGCAGGTCCTGGGCACTCAGGTAGACAGGACTGGGTGGCTGTGGGTTCTGGGGTCTTAAGACAGCAGACCTGCTGGTGGGTAAGGCGAGTCCCAGCACTTATCAGCTAAAGGGAGAATTACAAAGTGGAACTTTCTGTGCCAGTGTCCTTGTGGTAGAATGAGCTCCCCAAATTGGCTGCCGCCAGGGAGCACTCCTGCCTCTTGTCCTCCAGGATCAGCCCAGGGGTCTGACCCAGTCTCCTTTCAGGTTATTGCCTCTGCCCTGGGTCCCAGGGCACATGAGATTGTGAGTGTACTCCTTAAGAGTGGAGTCTCTCTTCCCACAGCCCTCTGGCTTTCCCAAAAGTAAGCCCCGCTGGGCTTCAAATCAAACTTTCTGGGGGCTTATCTTTTTGGTTCAGGAGCTCATGCGGAGCTCGGACCCCTTGCTCTCTGCGGAGAACCTCTGCAGTTGTCATTATCCTCATTTGTGGCTCAACCACGCAGGGCTGTGGGTCTTGACCATTCCATATCTCTGCCCCACCTACCTTGTGATTCCTTCTTTAGTTTTAGGACTTTTATGCTAGTCGTTTGATTTTTCTTACCAATAGCTGCTTTGTAAATAGTTGTTATATTGTGTGCCTGTGGAAAGAGGTGAGCTCAGGGTCTTCGTGCTTTGCCGTCTTAGCTAATAGAGTAACCAGGGTGCTACTTTTAGTGAGCATTTTTAATATCTTTCCTGTGATATTATTGCCCACCTTTAAATCAGGGTTTGCTCCCATGTCTTGTTTACTTCAGGACATGAACTGTGTAGTAGTTGTTTATCTGACCACATACCTGCTTCAAACTGTTGTTCCTTTTTGAAAACACTATGCTCCTTTGAGAGAGAGGCACGTAATCAGATGTAACTCCTCTTTGCTGATGTTTTTGGATCTTTTACGTGTCATTCACTGTTCTTTTAGCCCCTTTCCCTCTTTCTTGATAAGGAGGGAGTGATTAGCTGTGTTACATTTGCTGATGGAAGGAAGTGGCTGAGAATGCCTATCATGTCACCAGTGACTTTCATATCATTAAGAATGGCTCTAGTGGAGTGTCTAGGGAAACTGGACACAGTACATCCAGACACCAAGATTTACATGTAACGATGCCTGGCCTGGGGACATTTTAAAAATTTACTGATTAAATCTTAGAATCTGAGGTTTTGCTGTCTGATTTGACACATTCAATGAAGTTTTTTTATAAAACAAGTATGATTTGAGATAATCATGATTCATCTTTTTAGGTGGCAATTCTCGGACTGCAATGGTTGCTGCTCTGAGCCCAGCTGATATCAACTATGATGAAACTTTGAGCACTCTGAGGTATTCCTGTTTGATCTCAATAGTTAATGAAAATACAGTGTTCCCCATAAATCATCTTGTTAGGCCATGGGTTGTCTTATGCTGTGTGGGTAGTTGCTTGAGTAAACAATGACCCATCCCTTTTATAACAGGGAACACACATACACACATACAAACCTGTTTATACTTTTCAGTTTCATTGAGAAAAGCAGGAACTTTTTTGTAGGAAAGATATTAAATTTGCTCTAGTGAGATTTTGGGGTAACTTTTAGATAATAGTAAAAACTTCTTAAAATATTTTCTATAAAAAGAAGTGTCCCCTTCTCATGTTTGTCATTATAGAAGTGCTTACTCACATCATAACAAATAATAAAGTTATAAATACATGTAATATTTTAAAAATTAGTGAAAGAATATTCACTAATAGGATAGTTTTGTATATGATTAGGTTCAGTTACATTAATCTGGAACTTTCAACTCTTCTCTCATCAAAAACATTTTTGATATAATGGAAGAAACACTATATAGTCTAATAAATTAGTTTCGATAAATATTTTGATATTAGTCTCTGATATTTATTTCCTTTGTGATCTTGAGGAAATCACTTAGATTCATTGGAGCCTTTTCCCACATCTTTATAAGGTACTAAAAATAATGCTTTCTACATATGTATTTTTACTAAGGCTCATAAAAATGTGTAAACACTCAAGCTGTTTTTAGAAATGGTATGTTACTTATGAGAAGTAGAGTATTTAAGGAATGGCAAAAATGTGTCATCTTTTTGGATCTAGATATGCAGATCGTGCAAAACAAATTAAATGTAATGCTGTTATCAATGAGGACCCCAATGCCAAACTGGTTCGTGAATTAAAGGAGGAGGTGACGCGGCTGAAGGACCTTCTTCGTGCTCAGGGGCTGGGAGATATTATTGATAGTAAGTGAATTAAGGACCAGCACAAAATCTATTCCTTTCTAGGGCTCTTAAGCTTAGAGTTAAGGAACTTGATGACAAAGAGTTTTTTTGGGTTTTTCTTAACCTTTTAAGAAGTCCATTGAGGGTAGTTCCCTGGTGGCATAGTGGTTAGGATTTTTAGCTTTTACTGCCATGGCCCAGGTTCAATCCTTGGTCAGGGGAACCGAGATCCCACAAGCTGTACAGCACGCCCACCCCAAAAGCTCATTGAAAATGATCTCAGAATGTCTTTTATGTACCCATGTATCAGATTTTGAACTCATGAAATTACTGTTTAAAATGTTATATATCATTACTTATATTTGCTATTGTATTTCTATTTTATATCAGCGTAAAGTTTATTTGGAATGTTTATTCTCACTGCGAAATTAATCACTTCATAAAATTGTTACTTCAGTTTTTTGTTTTTGTGTTTTGGGTTTCTTTGGATTAATGTAGTAGTAATACTGAATATATTTGTCAGAAACCCACCATTCCAGTCTCCTTTCTGATAAGATTTACCTTTGAGTGGTTAAATGCCCCCCAACTCACTCCTTATAAACTTATGAAGGGGCAAATAAACTAAATCCTGTCAAGTTCAAGAATTAGACTTCCAGAAAGTCTTACAATGTTGTCTTAAAATGACTCTCTAACCTCAGTGATCTGCCTACAAAATGTCTAATCAGAAGTTTTCCTGAGGGAGTTAACTAGAATATTCACTATAATAGTATATGAGTTTATTAATAAAGCATATTTTTATTTTTTGAGTTTCAGATTAATATTATTATTTGGCATTCTAATAAGATTTTCAAGGCCTCTTTTAATTTAGTTCTTCTTACTGATTAACACCTGAATTTAAATGAATACATACTATTTGTAAAATGGTAGTATGTTATTCTGTTAATTATTTTCAGCTTCCCAAATACCAAATACTGCTCTGTTCCATTTCTGTGTCACTACTGTACCTGAACTTTGACCCTTTTTGTATTTTCCCTCTTGCTTACCTTCAGTTGATCCATTGATCGATGATTACTCGGGAAGTGGAGGCAAATGTGTGTATCTCATGTATTGGTGGTTTCCAGTACTCTGACTTGCTACTCTGCCTCTGCTGGATCAGCCTTAAGATGAGCTTTGCATGTCAGTGATCCTAACAGGGAAATCCCAGACAGAGCATAGTAGATTCAGAAATTACTCCTATTTTTGTCCTTTTCCATTAGGAGAGCAGACTTTGCTGAATTTCAGTCTGTGGCTTGAATTAGGTCAAGAGGCTTAAAAACCTCTTGTTGCTTTACTCTTTAGTTTTTCCACTTTAGTTTTGTGTGATTAAATTGAATCCAAACTCATAGGTGGTGATGGTAGTGATGATAGCAGCTCACATGTATTGTTTATAATGTGCCAGGACCTATTCCAGGTATCCTGAATATATTATCTCTTTTAAACCTGTCAGTGACTTGCACAAAGTTCCTTTTTTGCCCGTTTTGCCAACGAGGACACTGCTGCCGGGAGTGGCTAGTTTGCACTAAATGAGATCCCGTGGTTTCTATGTGGTCAGACTGGATAGTGTAACTATAAGAGCTCTCATTTTTAATCATTATGGCACCTTTTTGGCCTCTTGATCCCTCACGGCCTGATTACTTATTAGAAAAATCCTTTTAAAATAGCTCTCTAGGGCTTCCCTGGTGGCTCAGACGATAAAAAAAATAGCTCTCTAACTCTGAGCCTTAGTGTATATATAATTGAAAGAAGTC
This sequence comes from Neotragus moschatus, assembly GCA_006410615.1. Taxonomy (NCBI): domain Eukaryota; kingdom Metazoa; phylum Chordata; class Mammalia; order Artiodactyla; family Bovidae; genus Neotragus; species Neotragus moschatus. The sequence goes on along the minus strand of SJYA01002264.1, from coordinate 2,128,656 downwards.
ACTTCTAGTTGGCCAAATCACTGGGCTGGAGTAACTCTGTGATGTTGGATTAGCACTCACATGTGCTTATGCCAAGCATAGTTCCTCCAGATCTTGGACCTCAGCTTACTTGATGATTAGGTAAATTTTTTACTCATTCATGAATTACAAATTAAATTTTTTAAAACTTGGGTGTCAAAAATGTGGGCTTGAAATGAGGACTTTTTATAAAGGGATCACACCTCATTACTCTTGCCATATCTATCACTCTTTTAATCTAACTCACAAATAAATGAAGAATCTTGATTTGGGGGTGATTCAGTTTTAGATTTTTGTTGGTTTGTTTGTTTCTATGGGAGGTCATGTGATAGGGCCTGGCAGACACAGGAGACGCCCAGTGCAGCCCTGGCTGCTGTCTTGAGTTTCGGCCTCGAAGGCCTTGTAATGTCCTAACCCACAGCAACTCTTGGACCGTAACTGCTCTGTCTGAGATTTCTGAAGCCAGCTGGTTCTGGTGTGGGAAAGATACCCTTTGTTCTTGCTTTTGTGCTGCAGGTGCTGCTGCTGCCAGCTTGTTGCCTCACTCTTCCTGAGCAGTTGTGGCATCTCCCAAAAAGCTATGCATGACTGAGTTTTAATTCTGTGTCCATGCAGGAGAGCAGCCCTGACGACTGAGTTTCCGTTTCAATCGCTGCACTTAATGACTTGTAGGGCTTGCATGTGTCACCTGGACCTTCCAACTTGTTCTTCCCCACCTTGCTGCTACCACCTGGTGGCTAATTTTTTGCAGCAGTTCCTACCCCCTCTCCCTTTTAAAATTTGCTTGTTTTCCTATGTTCTATTTTTGCAGATGGTGGTTCTCAAACTGTCTTGAAGCAACCAGTGGTTTAAGGGGATTCAGGAACTGGCTTTGATTAAGTTCACATGGGATAGACTCAGAGAAAACTAATAATATTTTTTTCTGACTCTGTATTGACTCATATCCTTTAAGGAAAATTTACTTCGTTGTGATATGAATTTTGAGTAGTATAGATTTTCTTACATGTAAACATGAGCTAATTTAAAAATAAGAACACACCAGTACCTATGGATTTCCTCTGGTGCCTACTGGAGAAAGATGACTGATGAAGAAAAGTACAAATGGCAATTTAATGAATTTGTTGTTTGTGGCTCTTTTTACCAAAGCTAAGTTTAAAAGCAAAACTTAGAATTCCGTTAAAGACTTAAGTAAATGAAAGTATCTCCCTAAAACTTGCATATCATACTAGGAACTCGGCTTCCCAGTGACTCAAGGTAATTCTGTTAGGCAAAGTGAGAGCCTTATTTAAGTTCGTAGATAATCAGCCTTAATTTTTGCTTGCTCCAATAGATGAACGTGAGCTACACAGTATTTAATAATTTGCTCATTGTTCACTCATTGTTCATCCCTGTTGAGGTAATTAGCTCTGAGTTCTTAGTCAGGACTTATACAAGACTCCTGTAGTTTCTGCACTGACCTCTTCTTTTTTTAAAAGGTATATTTAAAAAATCCTTGTCAGCATACAGAGAACACTACTAAGTGCTCAGATTTTTGTTTTAATATAACATTTTCTTGGGAGTTTTTCCTGAGTCCCTTAAGGTACTGGGCCAGGCTGATGTGTATTGATATTGACAGATAAATGATCATTTTTTTCCTTTGCTGTTAGAACTACTGGCATTTAACAGTTGTGTTAACCTAAGACATTACAGATTTGGAGCTGTGGATAGGATGGAAGGCAGGTATCCTGGTTGTGTGTGGACAGGGCTTCAGCAGTGTCCTTGGAGGCTCTGTGCCCCTTTACCAGATGCAGTGTTAACCCATACTGGACTTTCTACTTTGTAAATTTAGGAGTAATTCTTAACCTCTCCAATGCCAGTATTAAAAACAAGACAGCCATGTTTGAGAACTGCCATCTAGATTTACAACTCGTCTCTGCATCATAACTTGTCTTTGTTTTGCCGCTTTAATGCTCTCCTTTCTTACACTGGTGTTCCTTCCTGTCTTTTTTCTTCTGCTGCTCCTTTCCTCTTTTCTACTTTTTCTGCCTTCCCTTCTTTCTGTCTCCTAGATCTGAAAGATTTTCAGAACAATAAGCATAGGTACTTGCTAGCCTCTGAGAATCAACGTCCTGGCAATTTTTCCACAGCATCCATGGGGTCCCTTACTTCATCTCCATCTTCCTGCTCACTCAATAGTCAGGTGGGCTTAACATCCGTGACCAGTATTCAGGAGAGAATCATGTCTACACCTGGAGGAGAGGAAGCCATCGAACGTCTGAAGGTAGGTAGTACCTACTCAGACTCAATGGAAGGTATTCTGTGTCATTCTACAAGACAGAGTAAGGATGAGAAACCATTGAGATGTTGGTTTAGGACATGAAAGAACTTTCTAACTCTCTAAGTGTCCTGAAATTACTGCTTTGTAAGGTGATTAATTTCTTTTCACCAGAATGCTTGAGTCTGACATGGCTAGGCAGGGATGGGAGGGAGAGTTGCATGGGCAGGTCAGAGGTTGGCCAGGCAAGGTAACTGATAAGTAGGTGTATCCATCTGTCATATCCATAAGTAGATATGTCCATAGTTTATAAGTCATGGTGAAATCGTTTAGTTAGAAACTTCATTGGAAACTAATTAATTAAACATTTGGTTTCTTTGAAAGATGAAATTCCGCAAAGTGCAGAATCTACTTCTGTTAGTAAAATATGTAATCAAAAGAAGGTTTGCACATTTGAGTAGCTATAACAGCTATACCAGCTATACCAGCTTTATTCAGAGACACATGAAATTATATTTTCTGGAAGTTCATAGAAAGCCCTGTGATCACTGCAGTGGAAGGGCTGCCCCTCCTGTGCAGGTGCACACAGGTCACGGATCTTAGTGCTGTGCCATGTACTGGAGTCCCGTGTGTGCAGGTCACCCACCATGCCATTCTGTGGCTGACTCTTTGAGATACTTTCTTGTTTCTCTCCATGAATATGAATGTTATCCCCCTCTGTGACTACAAAGAGAGCAGACAGTCGTCACCTGTGGTGCCATCTGTCACATCATCACGACAGCAACACAGATGCCTTTTCTTTCCCTGCTTGTCACTTCCAGGATGAGAGTTTGATCTGTCCCTTGTGGCCTTGGTATTCAAGAGTCCAGGGTGGTAAAAGCAAGGAAGGCAAAGAAACTGTAAGGAGCTGGGGGGTTGCATCCCTGTGCCCAGCGAGCAGTCCTCGTCGTGAGTACTCAGCATTCTTCACCACGGCTGCTCATTCAAGGACCGTGGAGCACAGTGACACACTTTGACAGGTTAACAATAGAAAAAGTTTGCTGAACTTTTTTGCTAAAGGGGAATTTAGCTTGATAATTGTTGATGCTTTCATTTTGGTTTGCAGATGAGGCTGCAAAAAATGTTGAAGAATTGACTTCTGCTTCTCAATCAGCCTACCTTTTCTTTGGCATTTCAGTCACTTCTAACATAAGGTGCTTTAGAAACAAAAGTAATGATCTTGCTGCTTCCTTCAGGATTTGTTAGTGGAAAGGGGGAAATTCTGAAACACCTGACAAAGGGACAGGGAATGAGAAATCTTTTCATTAAATGTTGTAAAGAAAAGGATAATTTCTGCTGTTGTAAAATTGACTTTGGAATTTTACTGAAGATGTTAGTGAAGGCCTATGCAAGAATTGTTTTTTGTTTCTGTATTTTATCACAGTGGGCATCAGTGACAAAGTTGCTGTGTAGGATTCTCTTCAGGCCAGTGGCAACATGTAGGGATTCTGTGGAAGGAAACATGGAATCTGTCATTTATTATAAAATGTCATTTTTCTTTGGGAATTTGGAGTCTTACTATTTGAATCTTACCTTAATGTACAAATGAGATTATACTTCCTTAAACACTTCTTGATATACAGAAAATTTTCTTCCCAACTGCTTAATGGAACCAACTGAAAATAATGTTGAATGTTAGGAGTCAAGATATGGACCAGATGCTTTAAGTGTTAGGTCGCCCAGTATCTTCCAGATAGTTTCCAGGTAATAATACTGCCTTTATTCAAGGAACCCTCTCCCCAGCCTCCCTACTTCTCACCCAAAACAAAACTGTTTTATTGCTTTTAGCAGAAATAAGTTTCTGTGTTTTAATTCTCCTTTAAGCCAATCTAAATGACATTTCCTTTTTTCACTAGCCTTAGAAAATAGTTTCTTTATGGTTTTGCATTCAGTCTTATTTTTTAATGCAGCATGGTAGTAATGTACGCACCTTAGTTCTGCTCCTAGTTTGTGAATGGTGAGAATTCCATGTCAGCAGACCTGCATTTTAATGCTGCAGGCAGATGACATCCTGTGTTCACAGGGCAAGGCAGTGGTTGTATGATAGAAATGCTTGCAGATTTCTCATTTTGGAGACTGTTTCATTGTTCTGAATGTGAAGGAATGGCATTCCTAAGACATGACACTGTAGACGAAAAATACTGTAATGGAAAACAGTAATACAGGAGGGTCATTCATTTTCCTAACATTTTATGTCCCTTTGTTTCTCTTTACTTTTGACTTTTTAAAAAAAGGGTCAGTTGGTAGAATACTTTTACACAAGGCATTACTATTGTTTCATTCATTGAATATCCTGTTTCCATAGAGACCCAGGTTATCCATCATAAATACCCTGGGCCCTCTGCACATCTCTGGCAAAGAGAGTAACATGTAACTGCTTTCTGTTTTTAGCTGCACCTCAAAGTGAGTTGAAATGTTGTATCCTTGATTTGGATTCCAACTTAAGAAGGTTTTCAGTATGTAGCAATGCCTACTAGGTAGTACCTCTGGTGTTTATTAGTCTGGCATCAGTGTCAGCACTCTGAGTGCCATTGCTCAGGCTTTTAGACTATAAATATCCACAGATTTCCATTACAGAAGCATGCAAGGGTAAATGCTGTGCTTGGCAGCCCGAGGGCCCCACACTTGGAGCTGCTCACTCATGAAGCAGGATGCATTCAGTACAGTAAAACTTATCTGATGGCTTCAAGGAATGTTCTGTGTAGTAAGCATTTAACTATTTAAATATCTCAATCTAAACTATAATTTTTTTTTTTCTGGGGAAATGTTTCTGACTTGTTCTGTGGACTTGTCTGCCATCTTAACTGATCATGATGAAGATTTATTTGAGTTCAGCATTATGACTGACTTAATAGCCAGTGCTATACAGATAGCCAGACAGACATGTGAGATCAAAGGTAAAAGATGCCTGAGCCCAGCATGCCTGCGAGCTTAAAAAATGATCCTGATGTCACTGTTTTTCCAGGATTTTTTAATGTACAGTAACTGTAGGAAAGAAGACCTCTGAAGGGTGTCTCCTTGACTCCTCATTTCTAAAGCATGAATTCCAATTCAGTTTAATCTTAAATTCAGCTTCTAGAATAAGTTATAGGCAGTGCTGGACCCCTATGTGCCAGGCCTGCCTGCAGAGTTAATTGGTGACTCAGACTGAAAGCTCTATCCTGTTGGCATCTTTGTTTCATTTATACTAAGTTTGTCATTTAGCCTTGAAGAAAGAATATTCCTCAGTCTTTCTTAATTTATGGTGAGCTATCTCATAGAATATCTTATTTAAAGCTTGTGGATTCTGCTTTAGTTGGAAGAAAAAACACACAGGAAATGCAGCCGTAGACCTGACTCTGGAAGAAATGTGGCCTGAGGATAGTCACTTGGTTTCTCTGTGTTTCTAGAATGTCTCTGAAATAAGTGGCTTTTTTCAGGGCTGAAGTTTTGCGAAATGACACTCAACATTATTTCCTCAGAGTTAAAAAAAAAAACACAACTTTCTAGACAACATAAAAGTTGCAGCTTGAAGCTATAATGAAAGAATGAAGGTAGTACCTTCCTCAGCTTACTCCTTAAATCTCTCTTCTACAAGGAGGTCATATTCTGACTTACCCTCCAGGTAGTGAGTAAAATTAGAGAAGTCACACCAGAGTTGGCAGTAAGATGGTAAGAGGATTCCTAGACAGTATTGCTTCCTTGGGGTGAGTTTACAGTTGCCCCAAAATATCAGAAGAGTAGCTTTAACAGGGCCAGATAAACCTCAGCTCTGATGTACTCCTCTAAAAATAACCAATTAGAAAAAATATGTATTTCAAACATCTCATGGATCAGTTTGTATTTTATAACTGACATCAGTGTGGCTTGTGGACCACAGTATATAAAATAAGCCCTAGTGCAAGTGCTGTGGTTTGGGCATCGTGTTATCCTGTGCCTTTTTTTTTGAAGTTGCCAATTAACGTGAAGGTTTCTATCCAACTCTCTTTAATAAGCCTGAGACTCTTAAAGGTTATGAGGCCTGCTTGTATTGTACTTGCCCTTTGACAGTCATTTGCAGAAGCATTAATGCTTCCCTGTTTGAGCTATTGAATAACTTTGATGGTGAGTTAGAGAGGCCATTGACCACTTGGTACTTGGTACCCTTCCTTTCCTGCCCGTCCTCTTTCTGAATTGTGTGCCTTTCTTGGCTGTTGGCCCTCTCTGGTGGCTTGTGGTTCCTCACTTGGCTGTGGAGTGGCCTTTGCACTGCAGATTGTTCATTCTTGTCAGAGGACTGTAGAGATGCTGTTAGGTAGCTATTCTAGTCTTTCAACCTATGAGTGTGTTCAGGGGATTAATAAGAGCCAGTTCAGATGATTTTTGTCTCTGCCCTCCTGCCTTCCACTGTAGGCTGGCTGTAGCTTCTTGCACTTTGTAACAGACTCATTTCTGAGTACCTCCTGCGTGGCCCCCTTTCTGTCTACCTCCCTGATGCCCAGGCCTTTTCTGAGTGTTTTAACTTTTGTTCTTTGTTCGTTGTTGCTCCTCCGCCGCCGCCATTATCATCACCCTCCTCATCATGCCCTCCTCTGTTTCTTCTGGCTCCTGGACTCCTTTGCTTTTGCAGTTGCTTCCATGAGCCTTTACTCTGAGCTTTTACCATGCTCTCTTCCTCATTCCAGAAAACCAAGTGCCAGGTGCCTTAGGGCGTTATTGTATTAATCTTCATAGTTTCTTTCTATGTAGGTATTAATACTTCTCTACATTACCTGGTCTACTCTTCTACAATTCTACATTAACTATGTTAATAGTTATCTACATTAACTACATTACATTTGCCAGAATGGGCAGTGTTCAAACTACTGTACAGTTGTGTTCATTTCACATCTAGCAGGTAATGCTCAAAATCCTTCATGCTAGGCTTCAACAGTATGTGAGCTGAGAACTTCCAGATGTTCAAGCTGGATTTAGAAAAGGCAGAGGAACCAGAGATCAAATTGCCAACATCTGTTGGATCATAGGAAAGGCAAGAGAATTCCAGAAAAACATCTACTGCTTCACTGACTATGCTAAAGCCTTTGACTGTGCGGATCACAGCAAACTGGGGAAAATTCTCAAAGAGATGGGAATACCAGACCATGTTACCTACCTCCTGAGAAACCTGTATGCAGGTCAAGAAACAACAGTTAGAACCAGTCATGGAACAACAGACTGGTTCAAAATTGGAAAGGGAGTATGTCAAGGGTGTATATTGTCACTCTGCTTATTTAACTTATATTCAGAGTCAGTACATCGCGTGAAATGCTGGGCTGGATGAAGCACAAGCTGGAATCAAGATTGCCGGGAGAAATACCAATAACCTCATATATACAGATCACACCACCCTTATGGCAGAAGCTAAGAAGGAACTTTATCTGCTTTATAATGGTGAAAGAGGAGGGTGAAAAAGCTGGCTTAAAACTCAACATTCATACTACCTTAAGATCGTGGCATCCAGTTCCATCACTTCATGACAAATAGATGGGAAAACAGTGGAAACAGTGAGGGAGTATTTTCTTGGGCTCCAAAATAACTGCAGATGATGACTGCTGCCANTTTATCTGCTTTATAATGGTGAAAGAGGAGGGTGAAAAAGCTGGCTTAAAACTCAACATTCATACTACCTTAAGATCGTGGCATCCAGTTCCATCACTTCATGACAAATAGATGGGAAAACAGTGGAAACAGTGAGGGAGTATTTTCTTGGGCTCCAAAATAACTGCAGATGATGACTGCTGCCATGAAATTAAAAGACGCTTGCTTCTTGGAAGAAAAGCTATGATGAACCTGAACAACATATTAAAAAGCAGAGACATTACTTTGCCGACCAAGGTCTGTATAGTCAAGGCTGTGGTTTTTCCAGTAATCATGTATGGATGTAAGAGTTGAGCCATAAAGAAGGCTGAACGCTGAAGAATTGATGTTTTTAAACTGTGTTGTTGGAGAAGAGTCCCTTGGACTGCAAGGAGATCAAACCAGTCAGTGATAAAGGAAATCAACCCTGAATATTCATTTGAAGGGCTGATAGTGAAGTTGAAGCTCCAGCACTTTAACCACCTGATGTGAAGAGCCAACTCACTGGAAAAGACCCTGATGCTGGGAAAGATTGAAGGCAGGAGGAGAAGGGGGTGACAGAGGACAAGATGGGTAGAAGGCATCACTGACTCAATGGACATGAGTTTGAGCAAGCTCTGAGAGATGGTGAAGGACAGGGAAGCCTGGCATGCTGCAGTGCATGGGGTTGCAAAGAGTTGGACACAACTGAGTGACTGAGCAACAATTATTAATAGTTATGTTGGGGGATCACAGAGGCATCATAAAATAGCCTGTTAAATGAATTTGAACTATTTTTTGAACTATGAAGACTTCTCATCCTGAATCACTACCATTAATTACTGTTATCATTATCTTGTCATCATTATCATCTGAGTTTCTAATTTTGTATCCATGACTATCATATTCTTCTGCTTTTTGCATGTGCTCATCTCCCTTTTTGGTATCCCTTCTTCCTCCATTTTTTTTTTTAACCTGAACAATTCCTGCTTGTCCTTCGTTCACAATATGAGTATCACTCAGCCTTGACTCATCCACCTTTCGGCAGACCTGTGAGCGCTTCAGTTCCAACACTGAGCAGACTGCCTGCTCTTCTCCTAATTTTCCCATCATAGTCCTGCAACGTGCTGCTCTAGCTTTGCAGTTGTTCCTGGAAAATGCTAGATATTTCCCACCTATTCCCTCACACACCCGTTCTCTTCCTTTTGGTCTGCTCGTGTAGAACCTTGTCAATGAGCCCAGTTCTGACAGCCCCACTGCAGATTGCTTTCTCCCCCTACATTCTCTCTTTTCTTTGCTCTGTTTTTCTACAAAGCTCTCTGTCACAGGTTGGCATTCTATAAACTCAACTTATTGATTAAAATGGATTGATTACCTCAGTCTCCTGGAATATAAGGCTCATGAAAGATAGGAATTTTGTTCCCTGCTGTATCTTTAGTTACCTAGAACAGGGCTTGGCATGGAATGAGGTTATATATGATTACTGAATGAATGACTAATAGTTACTTCTTTCTCTCCCTAGTATACAGTAAGCTACTTGAAAACAGGAAACATGTTTTAGTCCTTATGTTTCTGGCACATAATAAACACAGCTGGAGATGGAAAATTGTCTCAATAGTGGCTACATGCCATCAGATGAGATTAATATGAAGCCTTTCTATGTTGGGAATTGGACTGTGTTCAAGGGGGTATTCAGAGAAAGCAATGGCACCCCACTCCAGTACTCTTGCCTGGAAAATCCCATGGACAGAGGAGCCTGGTAGGCTGCAGTCCATGAGGTCGCTAAGAGTTGGACACGCCTGAGCGACTTCACTTTTCACTTTCATGCACTGGAGAAGGAAATGGCAACCCACTCCATTGTTCTTGCCTGGAGAATCCCAGGGACAGAGGAGCCTGGTAGGAGGCTGTCTATGGGATCGCACCAAGTCGGACACAACTGAAGCGACTTAGCAGCAGCAGCAGCAGCAGGGGGGTTTTATGTTGAAAGGGAGGAAAAATATCTTTCCTTTTACCCTTCTAGGTTCTTGGCTGGGGCTTCTGTAACAAAAGGCAGATTAACAAATGAAAAGCCTACAAATTTATTTAGTATTTGTTTACATGACGTAGCTCAATGGTAAAGAATCCTGCCAAATGCAGGAGATGCAGGTTTGATTCCTGAGTTGGGAAGATCCCCTGGAGAAGGAAATGGCAACCTACTCCAGTATTCTTGCCTGGGAAATCCCACTGACAGAGGACCCTGGTGAGATTCTGTCCATGAGGTCACAAAAGAGTCAGATATGACTTAGTGACTAAACAGCAACAACTGTGACATGGAAGACTTCATAAGGAAATGAAGACCCAAACAAGTGTTAAATGTGAGCATTTTTATGCTAGGGCTTCCTTGGTCACTCAGACAGTAAAGAATCTGCCTGCAATGAAAGAGACCTGGGTTTGTTCCCTGCGTTGGGAAGATCCCCCTGGAGAAGGGAATGGCAACCCAGTCCAGTATTCTTGCCTGGAGAATTGCATGGACAGAGGAGCCTGGCAGACTCTATGGTCCATGCGTTTGCAAAGGGTTGGACATGACTGAGCGACTAAACATACACATTTGGTGAAGTGTGAAAAGTGGTGGAAAAGTGTGATAGAACAAGGGGGAGGTGAGCTAAGAGTATTGGCACCACAGAGAGATTGCTGGTTTACTTCCAGAGCTCAGCAGTAAAGCAAATAGCACAATAAAGTGAGTCACATGAAGTTTTTGGTTTCCCAGTGCATATAAAAGTTAACTTCACACTACACTGTAGTCTGCTAAGTGTGCTGTAGCTTTATGTCTAAAAAAAACTATGTGCATGCCTTAATTGAAAAATACTTTATTGCTAACAAGTGTTGTCATCTGAGCCTTCAGCAAATTGGAGTAGTGACATCAAAGATTACTGATCGCCTATCACATAACAAATGTAGTAACAGTGAAAATGTTTGGAATATTACAAGAATTATCAAAGTGTGATAGACATGAAGTGAGCAAATGCTGTTGGAAAAATGGCACCAATAGAATTACTACATGCAGGGTTGCCACAGACTTTCAATTTGTAAAAAACACCTTATATTTGAAGTGCAATAAAGCCAAGCACAATAAAACAATGTCTGTATCAACCTGGGAGACTTATCGAGGTTTGTCTATTCAGATTTTTCTTAGTATTCCTTCATCTTCTAGAAATAAGGATGCTGCATTCCTCCAGGGGTAGGAAGGTTACATCTCATGAGGTCAGAGATTCCTTCCTGCTTGTACCATTTCTTAAATCACTGGGCTTAAAATACTCAGTGTGCCAAGATATCATATTTTAGTGGAGCATATTCTAAACCCCTTCAGTGTTGTGGTGAAATTATAGTGAAACAAAAAGCAACGAATGCCTTGCTGCTGCTGCTAAGTCACTTCAGTTGTGTCCTACTCTGTGCGACCCCATAGGCGGCAGCCCACCAGGCTCCCCTGTCCCTGGGATTCTCCAGGCAAGAACACTGGAGTGGGTTGCCATTTCCTTCTCTGATGCATGAAGGTGAAAAGTGAAAGTGAAGTCGCTCAGTTGTGCCCGACTCTTAACAACCCCATGGATTGCAGCCTACCAGGCTCCTCCATCCATGGGATTTTCCAGGCAAGAGTACTGGAGTGGGCTGCCATTGCCTTCCCCAAATGAATACCTTAGAGAGCTGTATTCATTTGTAGATGTAGCTGTCAGAAATAGTGCTTTGCATTTGGAGATGTAGTATTACCTTTTCTTCTACACACACACACACACACACACACACGCACGCACGCACGCACATACACCTTCTCTTTCTCTCTTTTGCACTGTAAAGGTATTTTTATTAGAACTTAAAGGGAATTAATATATCAGGGGCAGGAAAAAAAAACAAATCTCATCGTATTAGATTCTGCCTCAGATCCTCTGTGGGCATCATCTGCTTCTTGCCATCCTTCCTAGGCACAGAAGGTTAGCTTACAAGACTCTGACACTATAACTATGGACTTCCTCCTTAGGAATCAGAGAAGATCATTGCTGAGTTGAATGAAACCTGGGAAGAGAAGCTGCGTAAAACAGAGGCCATCAGGATGGAAAGGTCAGGAAGTTAAACTCTGGAATGTTTTTAAAATATCTGGGGGATTTGGATTACGTTTATAGTAAGAAAAGATAAAATAGAAGTTAAAAACAACCTTTCCTCCCCAAATACAGAACCAGCAAACAAAACCTGTGTGAGTGTTCTGGCCAGATTCACATTCTGAAGTGAAATTCAGATATTTGAATGTTCTCTAGGCAGTCTTGTTCTTAGTTACCTACTACATGTTGCTAGGGAGCCATATAAAAATGGAAGATATTGAGGAATGAGTTCTTAATTTGCAAAAACATTGCCTTTGATAAAGGCCCAGAGGAAAAAACCTGTTCTGATTATTGTCTTTCAGAGTGACGTTTCCTAAAACCTCTTTGGTAAGAGGTTAAGTAGTTTCAATTGCCAACTTTTAAAATCTGTATTTTATCTTAACCTGATTCTCTACCCTAAGAATGAACATGACCTCAAATAATACTTTTTGCTGTTGGAATAAATAGATATTTTTTAGGGACTTCCCTGGTGGTCCAGACTTTAAGACTCTGTGCTTCCAATGCAGAGAGCATGGATTTGGTCCCTGGTCAGGGAAATAATAACCCACATGCTGTGTGGCATGGCCGAAATATAATAAGAATAAAATCGTTGTTAAATATATATACATTTTAGTTAATGTTAGTTTCTTGCTTCCTGGAAGATGAGGTAGAAGTGAGCCCTAATGTGTTGATAAAGTGAATGTATGAAACAGAATTTTCTTCTTTATTGTAGAGCTTTTAAGCTAAAATTGTTAAATCAATGTGATGGTGGGCATGGGAACATGACATTTGAGAAAACCACATATATAGATAGTACTCCCCGTATCAGAGCTACTTTCTGACTGCTTTTGTCAATTTTTAAGAAATGGTTCCTTGAATGGGATATATTGCCTTCAGGGCATATTCCTTTCTTCCTTTTTTAAATATTAATAGATATATTATTTATGAATCATTTTCTGCTTCCAGAGGCAGATGTGACAAAGTTCCTATTTGGGTAAATACAGCTTTACATAAGACAGGAGCATAATTTATTCTGAATGTACTATTTTCTCTTAAAGATAATTTCTATTTGATGAAGGGATAAGTAGATTCTTTCACATCTGTGTTACTGACTTTAAACATAGATAATTGTTTTTGCTTTGCTTGCTTTACCTTCCAATTCACGTTAGACTGATTTACTTGTCATTTTGGTACTGTGATTCTGATATGCTTGTTGCTCTTTCTAGAGAAGCCTTGTTGGCTGAGATGGGAGTTGCCATTCGGGAAGACGGAGGAACCCTTGGGGTTTTCTCTCCTAAAAAGGTAGGAAACAGTGTTGTGAAAGTGAACCAGACTGAGACACATTTTGCTTGTCTCGGTCCGCGAGGTACTTCATGTCTTTCAGGGCTGGCTCCTCTTCTTCCTTTTCTTTTAAACCTTAAGACATGGCTTAACTTCTGATATTTGTTATTTTATCTTACACTGCAAGGCCAACCTGTTTCTAAAATGCTTTCAGAAATGTTTACTGTATAGAAATAAAATCCAAGGCAGTAAATCTGTAACTTTTGGTCATTATTCAGTGTGTTTACTCTTCTTAATGATTGCTTTCTCTTAAATTCCTAGCCTGACCTAGCACATCTTGCCTCAGTTTGGCTACTCTTTCTATGTAGATTTCCCCACAGGTACCAGCAACCCTGAATTATAACTCTTTGGAAGCAATTTCAGCTGTTCAGGTTTGTGTAGAAAAATACCACTTCAGTTTGCTTCTGCACTTTGTGTGATAGCCACTGTCCTGAGTAAAGCAGTTTCTGTGCTCATCCTTCTAGCCTCCTCTGCTCCCTTCTCATTTTTTTTTTTTAAACTCCAGTAGTTACCCTCCTAGTTACTAAGGTGGTCATAGCTGTTAAGTAGTAGGTACCTTTAACCAATTAGAGAAACAAGTTTTGTTTTGTTTTTTTACTAAGTTGCTTCTTAGTTGTTAATAGACACTGGGGAGCTATTATGAACTGGTTATTTTGTGTGCTTACTCATCTATTAATAGTAGAGCATATACTGGTGTACAGAGCATAAAGTTATAACTAGTGGCCTTTCATTTCAAATGACTCCAGATTGGCTGCTGAATATTTAAACTTCTTCATGAAAGGTCTGGTGGTGGTCTTTCTAGGTTAGCATGGAACAGGGTATAGAGTTTTCAGTTGGTACTTTTGTTTTATTTGATATGAGATACTCCTGTGGTTTTTGTTAGGATATATTTGGTTAGGTTTTTCTTTTTTTTTTTTTTTTAAATAAATTCTACTGTATTATTTTCATCGAAGATTGATTTAAAGTCATTTTAGATACGTGCTATACACCTGGAACAATAGTAACAGTATTTTATATGTTTATATTGCCAAAGGTCAGTGATTTTCACAATTTAATAATTTTTCCTTCAGTAAGACACTATTTTATTCAGATACATTATTTGTGATTTTAGAGTTTTTAGCAGTTACAGGCTTAATAAAATTTAGATTGTGCCTTTGCATATATCTAACATTATTTTTTAACATCTTTTAGTGTTAAGAACAGTGAGGAAAATTTTTGTAACAACTTAAATAACTTGAATAAGTACTGTGTAATAAACAGCACAGAATTCCAAACTGAGATATCTGTTTCCAGAGCTTTTTCTTACTTGCTTTAACTTTCTAGACTTCTTCAGGAAAGAAAGGGATACTGCCAACCACATCCAAATTCAAGTTTTAGAACCTGTTCCTGGTGTATTAACTCGACTGGTAATCCTTACACATATATGTATCAAATTGACACCTTTTGGAATCACACTGTACAACCTAAATATATGTAGACTGTCATTTATATCTCAAAAGAACTAGGAGAAAGTACTCTTCAGGCAAGAGAAAAAATGAAAACCTGTTCTTGAGGTTCTGGTTTCCTTAGGCTAGTGCTATGCTGGGTTTTAAAGAATGCTGCCCAAGAGGGTTTTGACTTTCTCAGACCAGCTACAGAGACATGTTAGTTGGAAAGGTGTAAAGGTTTTCCTAAATTTCTTTTAAATGATCTTTTACACTCCCTTTTCTTAACCTGCTCATCTGACTCTCCTTTCATTTTTCCACATTTGCTGGCACTGTATCTTGAGTAGATTTTGACCCCAAGACCATGTGACTTATTTTTGGATCCCAGTGGGGTATTTTCACCAAAAAAGGTTGGTTTTTAAAAGATTTTAGAAACATTAAGAGTTAGATGAAGAGGATTTTATAAGATGTGTTATTGAATGTCAGTAATTTTTAATTCTTGTTTAAGATAAAGAAGGTTGGTTTTTAAAAGATTTTAGAAACATGAGTTAGATGAGGATTTTATAAGATGTGTTATTGAATATCAGTAATTTTAATTTCTTCTTTAAGATAAAGACTGATAAACTAAAGATAATAACTGGGGCCATGGAAGAACTGATAAGAATTATAGAGGGAAATGACAGGGGACATGGGAACATTTTTATGATGTAAATGAAAAATTACATATTTCTGGGCAGTTGTAGGGGATGAAAAATAATTTTTCCTCTACCTTTCTGAATTCTTGAATGAGAATAAAGGACAGATTAACCAGAGGGGGGAAAATTTATTTAAACATGTGTACCTCATGTATACATTGGAGAACCCCATGGAAAAATGAGTAACTCCTTAAGATGATTTAGAATTCTGGCTTAAATGCCATTTTAATAGGGAAAGGGACAAGGAGGCAGGCCTCTCAGGGGAGGGTAATTGGCTTTTAGGAAAAGATGAAGGAGCCCTTTGAAGAGCAGATGGGAGATAAGACAAAGTTTGTTGGGTGTGGTGTCAACTTCTACTTTTCTCTCCTGGTTGTTAAGACTCCAAGAGGGGATTTCTAAGTTCCTTTTGGACAATCTGTGTTTAGGCAGGAAAGTGGATTCAGAGGAAGCCTCTCCCTGCCTGTGCTATTGTGTAACAACTCAAAATAATTAGTATGTCAAAGTGGAATATTAGGAGTGGCAAATTCTGCTGCTCCTCAAGAATTTTGAACACTCTTCAAGTGTTGTAAAAAATTATATTCCCCCCCACCCCCACCCCCCGAGAGAATCAGCCTGTTCTGATTTTTCTATTGTGTTCTCCATGCTTTGACCTTATAAGAATGGGATATTGTTCTTTATCCCAGAGCTCATGTTTTTAAAAATGGAATGCGTTAGTGTGGTTTGGGAAGGCCTGAAGAGAGTTATTTTCTGTTTATCATGGAATTGCAACTAAGAATGAAAGGAGTCCTGCTTCTAGGCACCCTGGTAATCTAAGGGGCCATCCAGCCTCCTCTGTGCCCATGTCACTCTCGCAGCCCTCTCCGTGGTGCTTGTTCCACGCTGATCAGCTCTAACCTTTTTCAGACACCACATCTTGTTAACCTCAATGAGGACCCTCTGATGTCCGAGTGCCTGCTTTATTACATCAAAGATGGAATTACAAGGTACATTTGTTTCTTCTTTTGGTCACTCAGCGCTTTTTTTTCTCTTAGGATGATTGCATAGCTAAAGAGAAGTTGTTTGGTAAAAAAATTTATTTTATTAATTTGCTTTTTCTCATCTGAAATAGTTATAAACTGTCCTCTGTACTCTTTGCAAATCAGTGTTTTAACCAGCTGAATCCATTAGCATGTGTAGTTTTAGAAGACTGTAAGTAAAATTTATCCTCCTAACATCTTATATGAATTTTTTAAGGAGTTTAGTTTACTGGTATCTTTTTATATGTTCTCTGAGTCATTTGGTGTATGTGCCTCTTCATATCTTTTTCTCAAGAAGGGAGGTTGATCATATATGAAAAAAGAGTTTGCAGTTCACAGCCTCTGATTAAAAAAAAAAAAAGCAGTACCTTTTTTGTACGTACCAAAGAATACTCTTTGGGAGAAAGAGGCTCATTGTTTGTAGTGCTTTCTGTGTCTGAATTTCCCTGGGAAACACTTTCCCTTGTGTTCAGGGTTGGCCAAGCAGATGCTGAGCGGCGCCAGGACATCGTGCTGAGTGGGGCTCACATTAAAGAAGAGCATTGTATCTTCCGTAGCGAGAGGAACAACAGCGGGGATGGTGAGAGTTCTCCGCTCAGCTTTTCCAACAACCTTTTCATTCTATATTATGAGAAATTCCCAAGACTTGGTATTCCTTGTCTCTTTCAGTGATACTTTCTTATACAATCTAATATTTGAAAATGAGGGGACCTAGGCTGCTTATGAATGCAGGCATGAACATAGCTACTTTACATGAAAAAAGCCTGGACAAAAGCAGCACTTTTGTTACCGCCAAGAATTGAGTAAGACATAGGCAATTAGGCTTGGTCTTGAATCTTAATTATTTAATAGACGAATAAGAAGGGAACAGATATCCTGGGTAGTGGGAGATTTGAAGGGCCTCTAGTCTTAATCCAGTACAGTTTATTTCTGGCTAAAAGGGAAGAAAAAGTCAATCTTGATTTTTGCCCAGGTTATTAATGAAACCACAAACTAATAGTGTTTTTGTGCTATATAATTTCAGTTCAGTTCAGTCTCTCAGTTGTGTCCGACTCTTTGCAACCCCATGAGTCGCAGCACACCAGGCCTCTCTGTCCATCACCAACTCCCAGAGTTTACTCAAACTCATGTCCATCGAGTTGGTGATGCCATCCAGCCATCTCATCCTCTGTTGTCCCCTTCTGCCCCGAGTCCCTCCCAGCATCAGGGTCTCTTCCAGTGAGACAACTGTTTGCATGAGGTGGCCAAGTATTGGAGTTTCACCTTCAGCATCAGTCCTTCCAGTGAACACTCAGGGCTGATCTCCTTTAGGATGGACTGGTTGGATCTGCTTGCAGTCCAAGGGACTCGCAAGAGTCTTCTCCAATACCACAGTTCAAAAGCATCAATTCTTCGGGGCTCAGCTTTCTTCACAGTCCAACTCTCACATCCATACATGACTATTGGAAAAACCATAGCCTTGACTAGATGGACCTTTGTTGGCAAAGTAATGTCTCTGCTTTTGAATATCCTATCTAGGTTGGTCATAACTTTCCTTCCAAGGAGTAAGCATCTTTTAATTTCATGGCTGCAATCACCATCTGCAGTAATTTTTGGAGCCCAGAAAAATAAAGTCTGACATAGTTTCCGCTGTTTCCCCATCTATTTGCCATGAAGTGATGGGACTGGATGCCATGATCTTAGTTTTCTGAATGTTGAGCTTTAAGCCAATTTTTTCACTCTCCTCTTTCACTTTCAACAAGAGGCTTTTTTAGTTCCTTTTCACTTTCTGCCATAAGGGTGGTGTCATCTGCATACCTGATCTTTCTCCTGGCAATCTTGATTCCAGCTTGTGCTTCTTCCAGCCCAGCATTTCTCATGATGCACTCTGCATATAAGTTAAATAAGCAGGGTGACAATATACGGCCTTGATGTACTCCTTTTCCTATTTGCTATATAATTTATTCCTTGATAATTAAAATATTGGGCTTCCCAGGTAGCTCAGCAGTAAAGAATCTACCTGCCAATGCAGGAGACATGAGTTTGATCCTTGAGTCAGAAAGATTCCTTGGAGAAGGAAATGGCAATCCACTCAAGTATTCTCGTGTAGGAAATCCCATGGAGCCTGGCAGGCTGCATGCAGTCCATGGGTTTGCAAAAGAGTCAGATATGACTTAATGACTGAACAACAATAGCAATCAAAATATTAGCCTTTGGAGACTTCCCTGATGGTACAGGGAAAAAATTTCTTCCCTGATGCTGGGGAAAATTGAGGGCAAGAAGAGAAGGGGGCAGCAGAGAATGAAATGGTTGGATGGAATCACTGACTCAATGGATGTGAGTTTGTGGAAACTCAGGGACATAGTGTTGGACAGAGAAGCCTGGCATGCTGCAGTTCATGATGTCACAAAGAGTTGGACAGGACTTAGCAGCTGAACAACAACAGCACAGCTGATGGTCCACTGACTGGGACTCAGTGCTCCTAGTGTGGGAGCTCAGACTCCATCCCTGGTCAGAGAACTAGATCTCACGTGCTGCAACTGAGACCCCACCACAGCCGAATAAATAAAATATTTTTTAAAAAAAGAAAAAGATTAGCTTTTGATCATAATTTTCTGATTATTACCTATATCTCATACTTAAGATTTCTGATGGTTTTCATATTTATATACTGAACTGTCCAGATATCACTGAAACTAACATTTCCTGTCTTCCTCTGAAGTTTCTCAAATTCTTAAGTGAATTTAAGTGTGTTTCTATCTGAGCCGCAGTCCTGGTCCTGGTGCTTTAAAGTGAACTGTTATATAGACACTGAGCCACTTGATTGGTTGTAGAAATCTGTGCTAGTCACCTTGAGTCCTCAACTGCTTCCCATTGTTTTCTTCCCATGGTCTGTGATGCTAACATTAGTTTGCATTCCTCTTAGTTATTGTGACTCTGGAGCCCTGTGAACGTTCAGAAACCTATGTAAATGGCAAGAGGGTGACCCAGCCTGTTCAGCTGCGCTCAGGTGAGACTGGGAGAGGCTTGAAGTCTTCAGAACACATGGCTTGCACAAGCAACTTTTTAATTTTTAAGTCTTTGTCTCAGGTTGAAGTGATAGCATTAGAATTTATGTTCTTGTAAAACTCCAGAAACTGCTTTTTGCTTTAGGGAAGGTGAGGCTATTAACCAAGATACAGTACATTTTTTTTTTTTTGATACAGTACATTTAAAAAGTGATTTCTTAACCCTACTTCTGTTTTGTGCTAGGAAACCGTATCATCATGGGTAAAAACCACGTGTTCCGTTTTAACCACCCGGAGCAAGCACGGGCTGAGCGGGAAAAGACTCCTTCTGCTGAGACCCCCTCTGAGCCTGTGGACTGGACATTTGCCCAGAGAGAGCTTCTGGAAAAACAAGGAATTGATATGAAACAGGAGATGGAAAAAAGGTAATGTACAGATGCAATGTGGCCTACATGATTTGCACTTCTTTTTAGCATTTAGTAGGATTCCTGAAACAGCTCTGTGATTTTACAGTTTCTCTTCTCTCTTGCTCTTCTTTTCCTTCTAGGCTACAGGAAATGGAGATCCTATACAAAAAGGAGAAGGAAGAAGCAGATCTTCTCTTGGAGCAGCAGAGACTGGTAGGAGCCCATCCTGCATCCTCTGTTAGGAAAGGGCAGCTTGCTCTCATGTCCCACCTTCCCCGTCCCACAGATGAGCACTCGCCCATTGCTTCTCCTGCTCTCACTGACACCATGCTCTCTTGTCTCGTGTCCTTCATGGAGAAGGACCTTCCATCTCCTGGTAGCCTTAGCTTGAAATACTGTCCTTAAAGGTACTACTTCTGTGCCTTTATGTCTTAAAGTCACATCTTCTATCAAAACCAAGTGCTTTTTGAGGAAATACTGAGAGCTTTTCTGGTAGCCTTGGCCTCTTGATAGTGGTTTTTGAAAATGCACCAGGAGTGACTCTCTCAATAATAATTACTCTGAATATTGAATTTGATGGGTGTTTGCCTTGGTTTTGTTTCTGATCACCTGATAGTACTAATTCTCTGCTCTTGGGCTGACTTGGGGATTGTTCTTATGCTGGGTGGACTTTTATTTTGTAAGTTAAACTGTGTCTAAAAGTGTTGCTGCACAGTTGCATGTGTTAATCCTTTTCTGTTTCCTGCATGGAGTCTGAATTCTCAGTAAGGGTCTCCGTGGCATGTGGGGTGACAGTGGAAGTAGGGGCTGCCCAACCAACTCCAAGAGGAGAGAGGGAAGTCTGGTTTCTCTGGGTTGAGAAAGAATTTGTGTGAGTAGCTGAGAAATCAGTTTCAGGTTGCAGCTTGTGATGCTAATGGCGATAGGATTTTATGATGTTAATTGATTTTCTATTTTTTATAGAAATTGAATTGCATGAATAAATAAGTTTATCCATTAGTTAGACTTTCATGTTTCAAGCCATCCAGTTTTGGATTACAAAACCCTGGTTATAGGAAGCTTATAGGCATTCATTTGATATATATTATTGAGGAAAAGGCATAACAACCTTTGGATACGGTGGATGGAGTTTAGGAATTTTTAATTTTTTAAGATTGATGGACTTCTTAGAGGTATTAGGGAGAAAGGGGGAACTGGTTAAGGAGGCATTAGTGAGAAAGCTGGGATACTGGTTTCTTCCCTTAGCATAAAATACAGCATATAGTATACCAAGTGTAAACTACAGCATGTAAACCATAGCCTTACAGCTGTACTGTGCTTTGAAAAAGAGAGGCTGTTGCTAAATGATTCAGAAAAGCCAAGGACTTGTGCAAAACCAGTCTTTTCCAGGGCATCTCGATTCTCACACTTGGCAGTGCGTTAACTCAGTTTGTTATCTTGGAAATTATAGTAAAGCCCAAAAAAAAATGGATTGCAAGAATAAATCAAGTGTTTGGGGCAAGATAATAGCAGTGTATAATAGATAGAGTCTCTTTAGGAGGCCTCGTTGGCATTTAGTTTGTAATGAAAACACAAAGATTCAACTACAGTGTGATTAAGAGCTTAAAAGCTTTGTGACATATGAAGGAGGCTTTAACAGTAGTGTCTTGTATTTGTATACAGCTTTATAATTTACAGAGAGTTTTAACATCCATCATTTTTCTGATTTCCAAAATAACCCTCTTTTGTTGCTATGTATGTAAATAAAGTGACAGATATTTCCTTTGGTTTATAGTTGAGGACGCAAAGTCCAAAAAAATGCTACCTTGCTCATTCTTAACTGATGCATCTGAGGCTTAAACATGAGTCTTCTGGCTTTCTTTGGTGTTCTGTCCAGTAGAGAAGTGCTTCTCAACATCTTTGGAGTCTTGTCAAATGCTGATGGTGATCCTGTAGGTCTAGGATAGGACCTGAGATTCTGCATTTCTAAGAAGCTCCCAGGTGATGCCAGTGCTGTTAGGACCATTTGAGTCACTAACCAGGTGTAAGCGAATAGTGATGGCTGGTGATCATTCTGTGCTCTGAAATAAAGACAATGACTATTAATAAACAGAAAGTAAATTCAGATAGTAAAGAATCTGCAATGCAGAAGACCTGAGTTCAGTCCCTGGGAAGGGAATGGCTACCCACTCCAGTATTCTTGCCTGGAGAATTCCATTGTCAGAGGAGCCTGGTGGGCTGCAGTCCATGGGGTTGAAAAGAATCAGACATGACTGAGTGAATTTCACATCAAACCAGATGGGTCTAGGACACATTTAGTTTCCAGAGGACATACTTAGTTTGCAAGTAATCAGGTTCTGATTATCGATTGCTCTGTATCTGAAAGCAGTCTAGGATTTTAAGAGCAGCTCCTTAAAGCAAAGAGGTTCTTTCCTCTCATAAATCCAACTCTTTTCCACTTAAATTTCTTGTCCTCAAAAGGAGTTGATTTCTAACACTTCAGCCTGAGGAGTATTTAGCCATTAACAGTACTGAACATTAAAAATGTTTTTTTATGACCCTATATTAGTCAACCAACAGATATGTTTTGAATGCACCCAATGGATAAACATCGAGAGGATACAAAGGACTTAATATTCAGTAAATGTTTATTATTTATTGTATGTGATTACTTTTACATAATTATAGCGTTACAAAAAATGGAATTCAGGCTCATGAGTTTTTTATTACAATAATTCCCCCACTGTGTCCCATTGTTACGTTGCTGAACATTCTTTCTTAGTGCTTGATCGTATGCCTGGTCTTTTCTATGCTTGCTTTTTGACACATATTTTGGGAATCTTCTCTCCTTTATTTTCATAGTCTTCAGGTAGTCTCTTCAGGAGGCCTACCTTCCATTTGATATTTAATCAAAACAGAAGGATCATTTAGTGACATGTGAGTTGAACAGATCTGAGTAGTTTTTCCAGCCCTGTAATAAATGAATCTAAATATCTTAAACTTTTTTTTTTTTGACATAAGATAGGATTTGAATCTTGGCACAGAAGTTTTGCAAGAGTTTTCAGTATTGTGGCCAGTAGTAAATGATAGGGGTGATATGTTTGAGCTTTAAAGAGAACATATTCTACAGAGGCAATATAACCAGTATTATAAAAAGAAAGAAAATTATGGCCACTTGATTTAATTTAGTTCTTTTGAATTTATGTAAACTCATTTGATTATGTTTTATTTTAGAGTTTAAAGGTATAACTTTTATCACTTAAATATATTAAAGCAATAATTACAGTTGTTATTTCCTTAATTAGGTATTCATTTCATCATTAGGCAATTTTTAAAGAAAAATAAAAGAAGCCTAGAGGAAAAAACTGATAGTTAATTATGTAGAAAGAATCAGCGAATTTGTGTTCTATATAACTCAGTTTTTGCGTATATACAAGAAAACC
Organism: Neotragus moschatus; assembly: GCA_006410615.1. Taxonomy (NCBI): domain Eukaryota; kingdom Metazoa; phylum Chordata; class Mammalia; order Artiodactyla; family Bovidae; genus Neotragus; species Neotragus moschatus. Next base: position 2,105,391 of record SJYA01002264.1, on the reverse strand, counting down.
TTTTTAGATGTCAGACATACTTTTTTCCTCTAATGTTTATATTAATGTCATCCTTTATCACTTAAGATTAGATTTTATTACTTAAGATTTTTAAACTAAAAAGGAAAAGGAAAAAATAGTGTAGAGTCTATAAATTTAGCTTTATCTGTTTTTTGTTGCAAAATTTTCAAATAATTAGGTATTATAAATGGTTTAGTATCCATTTATAGGCAGATGTCAATAATATAAATCAGTAGTAACGTCTCCAAATTCAGGGGCCAAATTATTGCTATTATTGTTAGGGGTTATTTTTTCATTCCCTAGAAAGTAACTGTACATACAGACATAGAAGTCTTTGGTCTAGAAAACAAGATACTATTTATCAGTTTCAATTCTTTTTTTTTTTTCCTAAACCTTTCCTAGAGATGATTATGGTAACCATAGCCAAGTCAAAGAGACTATTAAATAAGAACATTTTCATTTACTAGACTACCTTGAACTACCCTTTAGTGACTGGTTTCTTTTCCCAGTAACTTATCTCTTGAATAGAGAGCCTTCCTTAATCTTGTCTATCATAGGGAGTTCTAAATCCAACCCAGCTTTCATTTAGACCCATGTTACCAAGTTTGCTTGTGTTTGTTAAGAATAATTGGTTATTATCCAAATAGCCATTGAAATTGCTTAGTTGTAAAGTCAGACTGCTGTTTTAAGCCTAAGTAAAGTTTTTTGAAAAAGAGGTATTGGTGCAAAAACAGCTGGAAAGACAGAGAGTTGGAAATAATGTTTTAAATAGCGTCCACAAGCAGAATACATAAGCAGAATATAATCTTTTGTGTTTTACATGTTGATAGAGTTGTCAGCTTACAGTAGTATTCCTCAAAAGCTAGAAACACCATAGGTTTTCATAGATGAAACAACAGATCTCTAGGTTGTATTTATTAAAAATATTACTTTGGCAATTTTGAATAATGTTTAAATGAAAGTATGTTTTCCTAGCTTAGTTTATGTTCTGGAGATTTGTTTCCTAAAATTTTGGAGATGAGGTATTTATTGGTTTAAGTGTGTGGAAAACAAAATAACAGACTCACTATAAAGATCCTTTTTTATGTGTCCTTATTGTGTGGATATCAACCTTTAATTGTAACAAATGAAATAGATCAATTTGTCATGACACAGAAAAGTAGCAAATCTGATATGCGCTAGTGGAAAGACTAGTTTCAGAACCCTCTTACCAAAACAATTTGGTTGATAAGAATCTCTTATGGTCTACTAATAGGGATTCTTAGAATTTTTAACATCCCTATTTGACTGCTTCTTTTTCTACTTTCTCATCTTCTAACTTTTTTCTAGGGCTGCTCTTTTTAGTAAAGCTAAACAAAACGTGGCATTCTTCAGCATTACTAACCTTTGTTAATCCGCCTGCTCGTCACATCTTGTATGGCATCTGTGCTCACTCATGGGGGAAAGAGTTTCTGGAAGAAGCAACAGCAATAACCAAGGCAAATGTGGGGAAGTGGCTGCATGGGTGTTAGCATGTGTGGGGTGAAGGTTTTAGTCCATTCTCTTGAGATAGTGGAGATGTTATTTCACACCATTTTGTTAATAACTTCATGTGACCTTACAGTGAGAGACTTTCTCACTGTTTCAGCCCTCCTAAGAAACTTGATTGCAGATTCCATCACTTAAGCCACAAAGTGGAAATTTGGATTCATGTTACTAGAAAAAAAAAAAAAAGCAAGTCTTCTTGATGATAATCTACATAAGCATATGTCTTAATAGACTTGCTCGTTATCTAGGGTTTTTGTTTGTTTGTTTTGGGTTTTTTTTAACTTTTTTGGTTTCATTTTTAAATTTATTAGGGCTTTTTTGCTTGCTTTTTCTTCAATTTGAGTTTCCTTTTTTACATTTTAATTTTGGTTATTTTGGGGCCATTTTTGATTTTGTTTTTCCAAAGGACGCGGATTCTGATAGCGGGGATGATTCTGACAAGAGGTCCTGTGAAGAGAGCTGGAAACTGATTACTTCTCTGAGAGAAAAGCTGCCTCCCAGCAAGCTGCAAACCATTGTTAAAAAATGCGGCCTCCCCAGCAGTGGGAAGAAACGGGAGCCAATAAAAATGTATCAGATCCCCCAGAGAAGACGCCTGAGTAAAGACTCCAAGTGGGTCACCATCTCAGATCTTAAGATTCAGGCTGTGAAAGAGATATGCTACGAGGTTGCTCTCAATGATTTTCGGCATAGTCGGCAGGAGATTGAAGCCTTGGCCATTGTTAAGATGAAAGAGCTTTGTGCCATGTATGGGAAGAAAGATCCTAATGAGCGAGACTCCTGGAGGGCAGTGGCCAGGGATGTCTGGGACACCGTCGGTGTAGGGGATGAGAAGATTGAGGACGTAATGGCCAGTAGTAAAGGCGGGACTGATGTGGACGACCTCAAGGTTCATATAGACAAGCTGGAAGATATTTTGCAAGAAGTCAAAAAGCAAAATAACATGAAAGATGAAGAGATAAAAGTCTTAAGAAATAAAATGCTCAAAATGGAGAAAGTCTTGCCTCTGATTGGGTCGCCAGAACAGAAAACCCAAGGAAACCAAAAATCAAAGGAACCCAGTGGTGCTGGTGCCAGTAGCAAGCCTGAGAATGATATAAGTAAAGGCGACAGCGGAGACCTTGGGAAAGAAGAGCGTGTCTCCCAGCTGATGAACGGAGACCCAGCTTTTAGACGTGGACGTCTGCGTTGGATGAGGCAAGAGCAAATTCGGTTCAAGAACCTGCAGCAGCAGGAAATAACAAAGCAGCTTCGTCGGCAGAATGTACCTCATCGCTTCATCCCTCCGGAGAACCGGAAGCCCCGGTTTCCGTTTAAGAGCAACCCTAAACACAGAAACTCATGGAGTCCCGGGACACACATCATCATCACAGAAGATGAGGTGATAGAGCTTAGGATTCCCAAAGAGGAAGACGGAAGGAAAGGAAATAAGCCAGAGAACCAAGAAAAGGGGACTAGAGCAGCTTCTAAGGATCCCCAGTTACCATGGGGCCCTCAGGGCACTCGAAGTCAAGATCACATTCAGGTTAGCAAGCAGCACATTAATAATCAACAACAGCCACCTCAGTTACGCTGGAGAAGCAATTCTCTCAATAACGGCCAACCGAAAAGTGCGCGCTGCCAGGCATCTGCTTCCCCAGAAGTGCTCACCTCGCACAGTGGCCACCCCACCGCTGACCTGCAGACTTTTCAGGCGAAACGCCACATGCACCAGCACCGTCAAGCTTACTGTAATTATAACACTGGAGCTCAGGTGGAGGGCAGTGCAGCCACTTCTTGTCAGAAGCAGACTGACAGACCCAACCACTGTAGCCAGTTTGTGACACCTCCGAGAATGAGGCGACAGTTCTCGGCACCCAATCTCAAAACTGGTCGGGAAACCACAGTCTAAATTACTGGACAAGCTTGAATTCTTGATGGAGGAAACAGGCGATGGTAGCTTATGATTTCAGTTGGTTCTAGCCTTGGCCTTGAGTTCTTAGTATTTACATTGTGATTGTAATGTTGTGTTCCTAAAATATGAACTGATTTTATTGTTAAAACATAAGACACTGGTAAATGTTTCAACACCTCCCTGTTGTTTGTATACCATAAGTGGGCAGTTTCTGGAATTTTGGACGAAACACTGAGACCTCCCTTATTTTTCTGAGACTGTCCTTTCTTGGTGCATAGGTAATATACTTACTTACCCAGACTGGTCTTGTTTTGGTGTAAGTTTGTTATGTTTTTGTAAAGCCTATAAATTTATCTGATATCCAGAAATAACCTGCCTCTTGGTTTATGCAAACATTCTAAAGAGGAATTTGAGATGTTGAATTGAATGTCTATTATTTCTCCATGATTGTTAGACATTATTTTAAAAATAAGAACATGCAGCTGTGGACACAGCTTTGGATTTCCTGTCTGTTTCTTTAAATATCATTGGAAGTTTCATAAGCCAGAACTAAATGTCTTTGGACATATTTTATAGTACACAACTTTGCATCTTCTGGGGAACTTCCACATCTTCTTACTCAGCTGTATTTTGCATAGAAGTGATTCAGTAGGGTTTTTTTTCCCTTTTGAATACATCAGTGTATGTATAAATTCTGTCATAATACTGAAATCTTTAAGTTGGCACCTGCCTGGATTTCTATTTGTGGTTTGCATTTTGAAGCTTAACATCATTTCTCACACAAATACATACAGAAAGACACTGAACTATTCACCAATGTCACGCCAACAGAAATACCAACAAAATACTCATATGATGCTTTGAGCAGTACATATAAGTTTATTAAGGAGGTTATTTGGTGGAGAGAGGGAAGAGGTGATACATGGGGAGAAGGCTGCAGCCTTTGGCTGTGTGCTGCTTGTTTTCAGTAGGTGATGAAATATTGAAATAAGTTAACTTTGGTCTGATTGAGAATAAAGGATATGATGTATAATAAACTATTCTTTGGTCAGCAGCAGTAATGCTCACAGATACTCAAGCAAGGAAAGAGACGTCCTGATGAACAATTACTGTATCAATACCTCATTTTACTGTGTTGTGGTCTCAGTTTGCCTCACTGGAGAATCCACTAAAAAAGATGGATTTTGATGGGAAGAAAAGAATAGTTTTCTACATCGTTCATTTCTTGAACTTGTCAGAAACTTTTTTAAGAGGCGGTGTGAAGAGCCAGAGATGTCTATGAGATTGCCTGACACCACGTTGTTGAAGATCCCCAAGTCACACTAAGTCACCTGTCAGACGCTTGTCTTCCAGATGGTGTGAAAAATTACATCCAGGATAGCAGTTAATGTTCAAGGAAGCCTCACAGATTGTGGTTATATAGGATGTTTTTCCTTTGTGTGTGGGCACTGTGCTTTATTAGAACATTGTTTTTAATCATAGTATTTTTTTTCTTTGCTTCTAAGAAAATGCTTTCATAATGCACAAAAAGTTGCTTCCAATTAACTTCAGGGGCTATTTTTGCTTTCATAGCTAGAGCAGTCCTAGTCTTCAACTGAAGTTTTATGGCAGATTAGACAGGAGTGATGTTTGTAATGAACTGACTCAGTTAAGATGACAGTGTCCTGTACCAGGTGGTTTGAATGTACTTTGTAGGCTACTTCAAATCAGTCACTTCAGTGCATCTTTTGTACTCCCCATTTGTCCTTCTTAGGCATAGTTTTCTATTTCTTTCTTGCAAAAAGTTCATTTTCTAAAACTAATAATAATAACTCAGCTTTCAACTCTGTATCAAAAGTGGGCTCTCAATTTTCCAACTTGAGTTAACATAGGATAGACTTATGTATTTTCATTTTTATGGTAGCCTTTTTAATCTTATGGACAGGTATCTCCCTTTGGCACTGAACAATGGAGTGAGTTTCTACTGGTGATCAGGAGGCTGTAGAATGAAAAGAAATATGGTGTTTTCATTCACAAATGTGGGTTGTGGTAGGCACTATACCCACACTTGATATTCCAAAGGATTAGATTTATATTTGTGCTTCATCTGCTGATCCAGGCACCCTCAGATTACTGAAATGTCTAGATATCTAAACTAGCCCTTAATTTCAGATGACCAGAAAGAAATAAACCAAGGTTTGATTGATTGCTATCTGTGTCCCTTCATGTATTTCAGAGCAGATACTTATTTTAGAAAATAACTATATGAATGAAATTACTTTATTGACTCTCACTAAAGAAGTAACTAGTACCATGATGTTTTTGTAATTGGTTATATTGCTTTGTTTTGTTTTGTTTTTGAATTTGACAGTATCTGTCCCCAAGCTTAAATCCTACAAGACCAAAGGTAAATGATCACCACTAAGTCATTACTGTATTACTGAAATATCCCTAGCTGTTATCATGGTGCAGTTTTTAAAGAAAAGTTTGTGCTGTTGAAATTACATAATGATCTGACAATAATAGACGTTGAGTCCTAATCAGTTGGTACAATTTCACAAATAAAACCATACACTGTAGTATTCTTTGCAGAGTTAGTTTGTTTATCTAACAAGTCTAAACCAAAGGGCTTTTCCTTTATTTTTACTTCTAATTCTTTCTGGTGCTTCTCTTTTCACTGGAAATGCATTGAATGGGAATTGCTTATTCCATTGAAGTGACTTGAAGTGACCTCTTGTGCTTTAGGTGCAGATTGATGCTGGGAGGGAAAAAAAAAACAGGACAAAACAGTTTGCCCCACCAATGTCTGCATTAAAGGCTGTCAGACTACAGGGAGTTACGTAGGTTTCCTCCGGTCAGCTGCTATGCCCTTGTGCCTTCTGGTCTTTTGTAGACTTGCCTTAATGATATACACAAAAGACTGGGAGTAGGGAAAGCTGCTTTCCTGGCATACCTTAATGAAGATGCCTTCTTAGGTGCAGTGCAAAGCCAAGTACTTGTTCTATGCTGTCAGAGCCAGATTCTGTATTATGAACAGTTTTCATAATTGTCCACTTAATGTCATCTTTATGAGATTTAAAAATCTGCTCTAGATATTTAGTTTGAACCACTGTAGGTTGTGAAGTGTATTGGTTTCCTCCCATCATTACTGTAAAAAGAAGTTGTGAATCTTCTTGTTAATGAACTATGGATTTCTCTCCCAGTTTCTTTTTAAAAAAAATGCTTGAAGATTGGTCTTTGAGTGTAAGATCTACCTTTTAAGAAAGGGAGAGTTAGTTTGTAATGTTAAAAAATAAAGTCCTCATTCAATAAAAACTGAAGTTACCTTTTAAGAGTGTGATTTGTCTCTGGTGTGGGAGGAGGGGAGCGGGAAACAGCATGATGCTGATTAAACCTGGGCTTGACTTTTATTTATTGCTTTTTCATCTGCAGATGGTTACAAACCATATCTTTTTAACAATATTTTTACATGAACTTCATTTGTTTAGAGCTTTTGCTTTTCTTACTCTTTTTGAGTTATCAAAATTCTGTCTTAAATGAGATCTTTAACCCTTATTGTATGCTACCTTTTACTTAAATTAAAGCTTTTCTACTTTTGACGATGAATGAGGATATCAGATATCCCTGTATGATTTCTCTGAGTTTACTTTGAGCTGTATTTTCTACGTTTTTACTATGTAATTTTGATTTAAAACTTTCTTTAAATGAAATGGTAAACTTCCCTTCATATATATAGGTAGACATGAAATTTCTAAAAAGCTTTGAATAGTTCTGTTTAACTTTTCTTTTTTTCCTTTAACCATTGCTTTTCTCCACCCAGAGTATTGGTGATATGTTAGAGGTGAACAGGACAAAATGGAAGATTTTTCTGGAACAGACCATCAGTCTTATTGAACATTTGGACATGCATTATTTTTCATGTTGATAAAGAACGTAATCATACATAAGAGAGTAGAATACAATATCTACGTGGGTTTTTTGTTCCCCTGCCATGAGTTTTTAATATGAAATCTGGAGCTTGAGGGAAACATTAAACTTGGATTGGTTTGCTTCAGACTTTTTCTCTTTCCCTTCAGGTACTTTGTATCTCTCTACTGTTCGTGAAACTGGTGGAAAAGTGGCCAGTATTCTGACCATTTCTAGGACAGTACAGACGATTCCAGTGTAGTATAATATGTGTAGTAATATGCACAGAGTGAGCGTGGGCAGAGTGGGAAAAGGTTTCTGAAAGAGGAAGCCCTAAGCCAAGAGCAGAATCCCAAAGCACAAGTGCCAGTGTATCCAAGTGAAAAGTGGCAGAGGGAAGGAGGGAGCGTGTCAGGTCCAGGGACCTGTAGGTGACTTGGGGGTGGTTGGAACACAGCTGTGTGTTGGAGGGTGATAAGAGATGAGTGGACCTGGGGAGAGGGGGCAAGGGCCAGACTGGCATGCTGGCTTAATGGCATCCCATCCCATGGCTTGGGATTTTGTCTTGAGTGTGATGGAAGCTAGCACATATTCTGCAAGGAGATTGCATTGTCAGATTAACCTTTTAGAAATGGCCGAAGTTTGGGTGGGAGGATGAGTTGGAAGAAGGCAGATTCAGAGCCCAGTGCTTCAGTTGGGAACTTGCTGGAGGAACTAAATGAGAAATGATGCTTTCCAAGCAGGCAGGGAGAGAGGGCATGACTGATAGATTATTTGGAGATAGAATTAACGAATCATTTTGTGGTGGCAATAAGCCTGTGTATATATCTCATGAGGTGGTGAGTGGCTCTTGCTTGAACCGTGGTTGGAAAATAAAGTAAATGAAACCAAAACAGGCCTGAGAGATAGGAAAAGACAGGGGCTGCACAGGTCTAAGAACAGGTGTTACGGGACCCCCAGAGGCATAGATCTGAGGCTCTGTCTGCATGGTGCTGCCAGTGGTGAGTAAATTAAGGTGCTGACAAGAACTGGAACATGGATGTTTCCCTTCTAGCTATTGCTTGCTAATTATAATCTACCATGAAACGAGGAATGCAGTATTAGCAAAAAGAGGCAAGCCTCTAATGTCAAAAGCAGCCTAACTGGAAAACCCAGAATTATGACATTCATTTTTACCTTCAATGCCATCTCCTCAGAAACGCCCTCATTGTGACACCATCGTCTCTCACCAGTAGTACCGCAGTAGCCTCTTAAGTCTCTTCTTTCCTGTTCCTGACCTCTGTACACCATTGTCCACACGGCAACCCACATCATCCTTTGAAAACAAAAGTCAGTGCCAGTGGCCTCCAGTGGCTTCCCATGGTGCTTTGTAGCCTCCAAGGTGTCCGTGTTTTGGCTTCTTGCCTGCCTCTCTGAATTCACATCTTAACATTCCCTCACTGTGCAAGCACTTTGTTCTTTGAACTTGCCAAGCTTGTTCCCACCTCTGGGCTTTGGCACTTCCTCAAGACTAGAATCCTTTCTCTTTGTGCCTAACTCCCCTTCCAGATCAATTCTCACATGCCCCTTTTCCTGCTGCAGCCGATCCCAGGGCAGCCCACTGTTTAATATTAACTCTGTGCGCTTATTTGGTCCTTGCATGAAAACGTAAATTCACCTAGAATAAGTACCTTATCTGTCGTGTTTTCTTCACCATTCATCTGTGTGTGTCACCCAGAAGAGTGGTTCTCAAAACTGTTGTGTGCATGAGAAGCTTCCAAGGGGCGTGTGAGAACACGGAATGCTGGGCCCATCCCCAGAGTTTCTGATTCAGGAGGTCTGCAGTGGGGTCTGATAATTGTGTTTCTGATAAGATCTCAAGTGATGCTGCTGTTCATACTGCTGCTGGATCAGCATCTGTCTTTGAGAACCACAATCTAGAACAGAGACTGGTAAACCTTTTCTGTAAAGGGCCGAGTAGTAAATATTTTAGGCTTTGTGGGCCTCATATGTAAGTAAGTGTTACTCAGTCACGTCCAACTCTTTGCAATCCCATGAATTGTAGCCCGCCAGGCTCCTCTGCCCATGGGATTCTCTAGACAAGTATACTGGAGTGGGTAGCTGCCGGGGTCTAACCCCGGCAGGTCCAGGGAATTCGAAGCGGGGACGGCGTCGGCGAGGAAAAAACTTATTTATTTAGAAATATAAGATTAGATTAGGAAATAATAGTATAGTAGGAAACTTAAGTGGAGAAAAGAGGCTGAATAACTTGGTATACGTGGAAAGCCAATAAAGTTCCAGACAAGGAGCTTGCACCATCTACGTTGGGCCACTGGCGTTCGTTTGAATATCAGAGAGTGCCCCACCTTGGGCTCTCTCTTTTACGGATCTTAGCAGCCAGGATAAGTAAGTAGACATGGCGAGCCTCCACGCCCCAGATGGGAATTCAGCCAGAAATTAGAGTAAAGAAGAGACACGGGGGAAGCCCAGCATCGGTGCAAGACTCCAGATGCCAGACTCCCGATGCAAGACTCCCGATGCAGGACTCCAAAAACTATTTTCCAAAATCAGCTTATATACCCTAAATTATACATAGTGGAATATGCAGAGTTATGTAGAGGCAATAGTCCTGACCTTCACTGAAACAAGGCTTTCTTTTTGCATACCCTCCCATATACAAAAGGTCTCAGGTAGTTTACATTATCTTCTGGCCAACAGGCCTGTTAACATTTGTATGGCTCTCTTCTCAGATAATTGTCCGCTAATCAGAGAACTCTGAAGCTACGTTCCTATAGAACAAAGATGTAGTGGGTTGTAACAAAGAAAGTACTTAACTCAAAGATCTAATATTGTTAATACCAGGTCTACTACCTGTTTTTCTATATACCAACTATATCTTACAAATAAAAGATATGAAAATTTGGCAGCAAGTATTGGCTCAACAAATGAAACCTTTAATCAGTCCTGTTCTAATGATTTTGACTCCTCGGAAGCTCCTACATTCCTAGGATGTTTTAAGCTTCCTGTGCTTCCGCAGTCAGGAGGCCTCAAGCAATCACATGCGCAGCTGTAAGAGTCCTGCAGGCAGGCTAGAAAGCCATCAGAGGGGTTTTTGGATTGAAACACTCTATCAAAGGCAAAAGACTAAATTAGCCTTTAGTTGACTTTTTCCAGAGAATGCCAGAAGAGTGGAAAAGCAGGCAGATTCTTATTTTTGGGGGGTACATGCCCAGGAAATGCCAGGGAGAAAAACCCTGAGATTTGACTCGTCCTTGCCCATCAAAATCTCCTGCCGCGTGACCTTGTCACAGGTGGGATTCCTCACGCTGGCTCCCGGCAGGTAGCCATTCCCTTCTCCAGGGAAACTTCCTGACTGAGGGATCGAACCCAGGTTTCCCGCATTGCGGGCAGATTCTTTACAGTCTGAGCCACCAGGGAAGCCTCCTATGAGCCTCATGGTCTTTATCAAAACTTCTCAGCCCCACTGTTGTAGCAGAATGCCAGCTGTAGATGATCTGCGAAGGGATGGATGTGGGTGTGTTTTGCTAAAGCTGCTGTATTTATAAAGACAAGCGGTGGTCTGGATTCAGCCTGTAGATTTGCCAACCCCTGGACGCTTCTGAGAACTGTTGACTAGAAGATCAGCACACAACTGTGTATCTACTCTAGAAACTAGACAGACAAGTGCCAGATGCTGGTGATTCATTGGTGAATGAGAGGTTCCTGGCTTCATGAAGTTCACAGAGTCATGGAGGAGATAGCCATTAGACAGTCACACCAATGGTTGTATAGTTTGTGACAAATGCCTTGAGGGAAATCACAGGATGCTCTGAAGGTTTACAACCAGGGATCTCAGGATGAAAGATGAAAGATGGCCTTTTATTGCTCTCAGCTGCTGACTTTCATTGTGAGAAAGAGAAGGAATCAGGAAGTTTTTATTTTCTTCCCACATCCAGGTCTGTGTGTGTCCACGCATCCGTACCCATACCTGGCCTTCCCTCCTCTTGGTGGAAGAACTGTCTGTGCTCCTGTTTTAGCCCAGCCCTCGTTCCCTTCCTTCCGTTTTCTGAGGGACTTACTGTACACCTGCCCCTTCTCTTTCACAGCGTCTGATTCTCTCCTTCTACATTATTCCTGTCAGCATGCAAACACCAGTTTCAAAAAAAGTTGTATTCCCTATGATCTACCACTGTGTATGTTCCTTTTTCTAGAAATTCTGAGAGCGTTTTCTGTACTTTTTCCCACTGGCTACCTTCTTTTTCTTGTCTCCTCTCCCCATTCTTGAACTCAGTCCAGTCAGACTCATTCCCACCTCACCACTGCAGCCAATCTGGCCAGGGTCACCAGGAGTCTCCTAGATGGAAAATCCAGGTGTTTTCTCAGTCCTCATTTTACTAAATCTGTCTAGCATCTTACATGGCTTGCCTGCTCTTTACTTCTCGAAACCTTTGTTCTCTTGGCTTCTGATTTTTCTTTCGCTGCTCCTTCATGGTCTCTGTGGCCGCAGACATAGGCCATTTTTTTCCCCCTATATCTGCTCTTTCCTCCAGGTGACCTCACACATTTCTGTGACCTCAGCTTTCATGTTCACACAGGTGATAATGAAGACAGCACCTCCTGTTGAGCATTTACAGTGAACCTTTGAAAGACACATGTTTGACCTGCATGGGTCCACTTAGATGTGGATTTTTTTTCAGTGAATACGTACCACAGATCCACATTTGGTTGAATTTGCAGGTGTGGGACCTTGGAAACCGAAAGCCGACTGTAAAGTTATACGCAGGTTTTCGACTGCGTAGAGGGTCAGTGCCCCATCCTGTATTGTTCAAGGGTCAATAGTACTTGGACCAAATACATGTAATACACTTTACATGTATTAACTCATTGAAGCCTCCTAGCACCCCTCCTCTGTGAAGTATAGGTGTTGTTAATCCCATTTTACATACTTTCCCATCCTCACACAGCTGCTCAGTGGAATCCAGGTCCAGTCTCAGGCAGGCAGTCTGTCTGCAGACCCCTGCTCTTCCTCCCTCTCTGCTGACTCTCAGAGATACTCTCTCCAGTTGAGCCTTCCCCCAGTCTCTGGTCATGGACACACAACTGTGACCTGACATCCAGAGAGTTAACTGGCATCTCACATCTGAACTATCTAAACCAGAGCAGCTAGCTCAGACCAGAAACCAAGAGTAATCCTCAATTTCCCTTTGTCTCTCACACCCCATGGTCACATCTTCATCTGCAGGGCACACTTCTTCTGCCTCTAAAACATATGCCAGCTCCATTTGCTTTTTATCACCTGCTGAGACCCTGGACCAGGCCACTGCCATCTCCCTTGAAATGGCAGGGACCTCTTCACAGCTCCTGGCCTTGTTCCAAGTCCATAGGCAATTCTCCATGGACATTGGTATTTTTACTACATATGCTAGATTTCCTGGCTCTAGGCTACCAGTGACACCCTTAGAATAAAATCCACAGTCCTTTCCGTGGCCTGTAAACCTGTCCACAACCCAGTCCCTATTTGACAGTTGTCAACTGCTTCTCCAGTTCTTCTCATTCCTTCAGTCTACCCGCACCAGTTTTCTTGCTTTTCCTTAAATACACCAAGCTCCACATGAGGGCCTTTGTGCTTGCTGTTAGCTAAATTTGACTGGAATAAGAAACCTCCACCAAGCATCTCAGAGTGCTTGCTTAGATCTCTGATTAAATGTTATCTCTGCAGAGAGACCTTCCCTGAGCACCTAATCCTAGCTTTTCTCCACCCATCTCCTCTCTCTATTGGCCTCTGATAACTCCCTTTCTTCATAGCACTTCTCTCTCCTGAAATCATAGTATGTACTGTGTCTGTTTACTCTTTATTATATCTCCAGTCACCAGTGGAACTTTTGTCTTATTGACCACTCACTATATCCCTAGCATCTGGCACATAATAGGAGTGAAGATGGTATTTATTTGTCACATGAATGGATGGATAGTGGTTTTTCTTTGAAAAAAATAGCATGCTGCTCTGAGTCCAGTTGCTTGGGTTCAGATCCTTTTTCTACCACTTGCTAATTTTGATCTTTGGAGAGTTACTTAATTTCTTTAAGGTTTTTCTTCTTTTTTAACATGAGAATAACAATAGAAACATTTTCATAGCATTATTGGGATGCTTGGAACAATCCATGTTAAACATGTAGAACAGTTCCTAGCACAAAGTAAGCTTGAAAACAAAATAGTCGGGTGGGAGAGAACATTCTAGAAGAGGAAACAGTCAGTGCAGTGCCTTTATAAATATGGAGCATATATTCAGTTAGTTGGAACTTTTCATAAACAGAGAAGACTATTGATAAATATTTTTTAGCATGTTTGCTATAATGATTCTAATTTTCTCCATGAAATGGACAGAACAGTAGTATCTGAATCTCTGTATCCATTTATTGCAGGAAAATCCAGGGCTTAGTATTTTTCTGGTAACAGTCAAAATATCCTTGTTGGAAGCTCATATGCAGCCTGGTTTGGGGAAGAGGAAGCCAATTCAAGAATTGGTATTGACATTTGGGGGCTTCTTTGATAGTTCAGCTGGTAAAGAATCTACCTGCAATGCGGGAGCCCTGGGTTCAATCCCTGGGTTGGAAAGATCCCCTGGAGAAGGAAAAGGCTACCCACTCGAGTGTTCTGGCCTGGAGAATTCCATGGACTGAATAGTTCTTAGGGTTGCAAAGAGTCGGACATGACTGAGTGACTTTCACTTTCACTTCACTTTCATTGACATTTGGACTACCAACTGCTTATAGAAATTTTTCCTGGTCAAAGTGCAGTTAAAGTTTTAGGTCTATATTATTGGTGGAGAAGGAAATGGCAGCCCACTCCAGTGTTCTTGTCTGGAGAATCCCAGGGATGAGGGAGCCTGGTGGGCTGCCGTCTATGGGGTCACACAGAGTCGGACACGACTGAAGTGACTTAGCAGCAGCAGCAGCAGCAGCATTATTGAACATCTTTTTATGTCAGCTTTACTGCCACTAAAGCACAACCACAGCTTTTAGGAAGAGTCACTCTTTTAACTGTCAGACTCTAAGGATTTCCTCTTCTTTTGGTAGTTTGACCAGGTTGTAAACTCATTTTTTTTTTCCTTTTGCTTTCCCATGTTGTGTTAGTTTCTGCTGTACAACAGAGACTTGGTTGTATGTATATATACATCTCCTCCCTCTTGAACCTCCCTCCGCCTCTCCCGTCCCACCCATCTAGGTCATCATAGAGCACCAAGCTGAGCTCCCTGTGCTATACAGCAGCTTCCCACTAGCTCTCTATTTTACTCATGGTGTAGTCTTGTTCTTGAGGAAATCCTCAAAAATAAACCAGTCACAAAAAGTCACAAGCATATATGATTCCACTTATCTGAGATACCTAGAGTAGCCAAAATCATAGAGACAAAAGGTAGAATGGTGGTTGAGGGCTGCAGGGGTAGGAGTTAGTATTTCATGGACAAAACGTTTCAGTTTTACAAGATGAAGAAATCTGGAACATGGACAGTGGTGATGGTTGTACAACGTTGTTAGCTTATTTCATGCGTTAAAATGGCAAATTTTATGTCATGTATATTACTATAATTAAAAAATTGGGGCAAAAATGAAAAACAAATTCTCAAGCTAAAGTATTAACATTGTTTTCCATCTTATGCTCTTTAGGTAAATTAACAGCCTTTCTCTTTTTGCTGAGAGAATCCTATGTCGTACATATGTTTTTTAAAAAAAAAAAACCCAACCTCTTATTTTGAAAAAAAAAAAAAAAAAAAGTAAAGTAAAATTT
>SJYA01002264.1:2046143-2090193 GCA_006410615.1 Neotragus moschatus | reverse complement strand
CAGTGAACCTTTGTATACCCATATATATATACTATTTCTGAATCATTTGAGAGTAAGTTACAGATACCATGTTAGTTTATTCCTACATACATGTAAATATCCTAAAACCAAGGATATCTCTTAATACTATTATCGCATCCAAATATTTAATAGTGATTCAAAATTATGTAATATACAGGTAATTTTCAAATTTCCATAATTGTCTAAAAAATATAAATTTTAAAAGTGTGTATGTTTTTTAAATCCAAAATCCAGTCAAGGTTTATTTATTGCATTTGGTTCTGGTGTTTCTTTTATCTTTCATTACATAGATATTTTTGAAGGGTCTAGGTCACTTTCTAATTTGCTTATTTCTTCAAGATTTGATTTAGGTTAAACATTGTTAAGAATGCTATAAATGTTATATTGTGTGCTTCCATCTGCTTCACAGCAATAGATGTAAAATGTTAATTTGTCCTATTTTCAGTAATGTTTAATAAATTTAGTTAATGTGTTTTTTTCTAGCGCTTTCTCATTAGTAGGCTCTTGCAATTGTGTGAATATTCTGTTTTCCATTCTGTCAGTTGTGATAGCTTGTGTTAATGATCTTTGGATAATTCAGTTACTACATCTGGGGTTGCAATGTAGTAGTGATTTTCTGTCATTCCCTCTTCATTTATTAACTGGCTTTTTGTTTTGTTTTTTGATAAGGAAGAGCTTTCTCTTCCCTTTTTTCTCTCCATCTTTCAGTATCACTGTGGTCTCATGGATTCTTTTTGTACTCAACGTGCTATATATTCTTTTCCTATTGTTATTATTTGTTGACCATTGGGAGTCTTCGTCCTTTTGAAATGGTCCTGTTGGTCTTTGAGTACTCTGTGCTTTCTGGCACAAGATATTCTGGGGTTACCTTGTACTTTCTTTGCTCAAAATCTGAAATCAGTCATTTTCCTAAGGAGCCCTGGTTTCTGTTAGTGGAGAATGGTATTTAGAAAACAAGATGGAGGGCTGGATATAGGTAGACAAGAAACTTTCTAAAAACACTGCTTGTCATTTTGATAGTATATTGCCATTTAAGAGGGCTTTCACATACGTTTTAAAATGGTTTGTCCTTTCATCCTTCCTGCAGTCCTGCCGTAAATTTAGGCAGGTGGAATAATAAAATCTTCATTTTAAAAAAAGGCCAAAATGAGGTGTTAAAAGGATTAACTTTCCCAGAGTTATAAGACTAGTAAGATCAGGTTCCAGGAGCAGAACCCACGTCTTTACACCTGGTACTTTATATTTTTCTTTTTCTTTTTTCCCCACAGTACATGGTATCCTAAAAAGCATGTTTCAGTTCAGTTCAGTCATTCATTTGTGTCTGACTCTTTGCGATCCCGTGAATTGCAGCACACCAGACCTCCCTGTCCATCACCAACTCCCGGAGATGTCTTTAAAAAGCTATTTTGCTGATTCTTGGTCACTGCCAGCTCCACTAAAGAGAGAAAGCTTCCTTTGTGAGACTAAACGATAAATGACTAGAGCCTGGAGAATATTTGCATCCTTCTTAGCATCACCATTGGGAGCCCCTTTTGTGATGGAGTTTGCTAACTGGGCTTTCAGTGATCCCCTGTATGCATGGAATATTTGATTTATGACTTGGAGAGCTTTGTTTGAAAACAGTACATGGGCATACCTAAACCTTCTATCTCTTTACAGCCTGTAATCATGCCACTCCTAGAGAAGCAGGAAGCCGAATAGTTTATTTTTTAAATGTTGTACTTAATGCTGTGATTTGGTATTTTACTGTGTGAAGATCTTTTTCTTAACTTGTTTTGTTGTCAAAAACACAAGCTTTTTTTTTTTTTTTTTTTTTTATGAACNCCTGTAATCATGCCACTCCTAGAGAAGCAGGAAGCCGAATAGTTTATTTTTTAAATGTTGTACTTAATGCTGTGATTTGGTATTTTACTGTGTGAAGATCTTTTTCTTAACTTGTTTTGTTGTCAAAAACACAAGCTTTTTTTTTTTTTTTTTTTTTAATGAACATGCCTCGGAACTGTTTTAGACATTTTTTTCCCTGTTCTCTCCCCACTATGCCATTTTAATACCTCAGATATACAAGGTATCAGTTTACATATTGTATGTATATTTGTGTTTTATACATTAAAAAGTTTTTTCTGAGTCCCCCAAGAACCATTTTATTTTTCACTAATAGTAGCGATATCACACTTATTGAGAGTGCATGGAAACAAGGGAGAAAGGAAGAATGAATATGATTTGTAATATAATAGTACATTTTATATTATAACAGTGTATTTTGATATAAAATTTCTTTATTGAATAAATAATTGCAGCATGTCGATTATTTCAATCCTAATAACACTGTGTTCTTTTAACACTGAGGTTCCCTGAAAGCTAAACTTATCCTGCATCT
The DNA here is from genome assembly GCA_006410615.1 of Neotragus moschatus. Lineage (NCBI taxonomy): Eukaryota > Metazoa > Chordata > Mammalia > Artiodactyla > Bovidae > Neotragus > Neotragus moschatus. The sequence continues at coordinate 2,087,795 of SJYA01002264.1, read as the reverse complement.
GCAAAGATAGTAATATTACATCCATAGAGAGTTTCAGAGTCTACAATATGAATTTTTTCTCCCATCCAAACAGATAATTGGAACTCTTAGCAATATTAGTGAACTTAATCTTTTCCAGTATTGTTTTTCTTTGGAATTCTTGGATGTGTCAAGATACTGTTTAAATACATTTTAACTTTTAAGGGACACATGCTTTTTTTTTTTTTCCTTGAAAATTTCCCCTTTGCTCTACTGTAATCCCAAATAAAGAACTCTTGAGTCTAAGGAGTAGAAAGAGAGACTGCAGTTAAATTCCCTAGAATACAAGATCTTTTAAAGCATTTACCCAGTGCAGACTATTTTGGGTGCTTTATGGCTTTGTTCAGAAGCATTTCTCTGTATGTCTGTCTTTTTATTGTTGCTTCCTGCCGCTGTCTTGTTTCTTTGTCTTTTGCTGTCTCTCCCTCGCCCAATCTTCCTTTCATTTCTCTTTTTCTTCCCTCCTATTTCCTTTCTCTCCTACATGTTATCTTCTTTGTTTTCGTTCAGGACTATGAGAGTAAATTGCAGGCCTTGCAGAAGCAGGTGGAGACGCGATCCCTGGCTGCAGAAACAACTGAAGAGGAAGAGGAGGAGGAAGAAGGTGAAATCTAGAGACTGAAACTTTCCTCTGTAGATATTTTGAATCTGTGTTGTCAAATTCTTGAGCCAGTTTAAAGATGATTTAAAAGATGCTCAAGGCTAAGAGTCCAGGCTGTACTCCGTGAGGTGGGGGTGGGACTAATAGTCTCTTAGAACCCAAGGTTTCTGAGCATAGTCTCCATAGAAATCTCTTGGGCAGTTTACATAAACTGTCTCATATGACTATACATATGAAATTATATGTATGTGACAAGCAACAAGCATAGAGCTTAATCTTTGTTAAGATGCTCTGTTTTACGGATTCCCCTGGTGGTCTAGTGGTTAAGATTCCACATTTCCAATGTAGGAACTAAGATCTCACATGCTGAGTGGTGTGGCCCAAAAAAATAAAACAGGATGCTCTATTTGCTGGTTTATGTCAGGGATTTCCCCATGAGGACGTTGGAATATAGAAGCGTATATTAAATCTCTTTCTGGCAGATTGCTCATCATATTGTTTGTCATACCTACCTGTCTTAAGTTTTCTAGAATTTCTTAGTTGAAATTAAAATGTGGTGTGAACATTCATCATATTTTATTTTTTCACCCAACCTCTTCAGTAATCTCAAGGCTTCATAATTACTTTAAAAAAACTCTTAATTTGTACACTGAATTCTTTATTTTTAAATATCTGTGTGAAATATGACCTTCTTTTTCCTCTACTAGAAAGGAAAATAGATCTGTTTCAAGTTGTACAACAGTCTAAGGGTTTTTCTTTATTATAAACCACACAGAGCTGTATCTAAAAGAAAAGAAAGAAAAACTGGAAAGTAAATTGATTTTTTTAAAAAGCTGAGATATAGGAGGGATGTAATTTCTACATAGTTATGAGTCCACCATTAAATACACTTGGTTTGCTCTTTCAGTTCCGTGGACACAGCATGAATTTGAGCTGGCCCAGTGGGCCTTCCGGAAGTGGAAGTCTCACCAATTCACCTCATTAAGGGACTTACTCTGGGGCAATGCTGTTTACCTAAAGGAGGCCAATGCCATCAGTGTGGAACTAAAGAAGAAGGTAATGGAGGTTGTGGGAACAAGGACCATCCCAAGGCAGAGCTGAGCCTGATGGGCTTTGTGGTCCTCCTGTTAAGGCCACCTTTCCCTTGGGTGAACTCAGCAGCTTTTTGCTGTGAAACAGGTTTATATATACCTTCATTTAACATATGTGCCTGAAATGAAGTAGATACTAGTTGTTGTTCAGTTGCTAAGTTATGTGTGAGTCTTTGCAACCACATAGACTGCAGCACACCAAGCTTTCCTGTCCTTCACTATCTCCCAGAGTTTGTTCAAATGCCCATTGAGTTGGTGATACTATCTAACCATCCCATCCTCTGCCCCCCTCCCCTCCTCCTGCCTTCAGTTTTTCCCAGCATCAGAGTCTTTTCCAGTAAGTCTGCCCTTCACATCAGGTGGCCAAGCTATTGGAGCTTCACCTTCAGCATCAGTCCTTTCAATGACTATTCAAGACTGATTTCCTTTAGGACTGACTGGTGATCTTGCTGTCCAAGGGACTCTCAAGAGTCTTCTCCAGCACCACAATTGGAAAGCATCAATTTTTCAGCATTCAGCCTTATTTTTGGTCCAACTCTCACATCCAAACATGACTGCTGGAAAAACCATAGCTTTGACTATACAGACCTTTGTTGGCAAAGTGATGTCTTTAAGTGTTTGTTAAATGAAAATTTTAAAATGACATGTTTTCTAGCCTGTGTTATGAGGAGACTGTATTCCTGATGAGAGTTAAAGAAACATATCAGTAGAAAAATGTTACTCTTGGGTTCTGAAAATCTCAGTTTTCCTTTAGCTCCCTTCCATTAAGTTGGCACCTTTAAGTCCTCTGTGCCTCTCCTCTGCTAGGCTCTGAGAGGCAGCTTTGTGTAATGGACAAGCACGTGCATTCTGCAGCCAGACAGCCAGGTTCCTACCCCACCTCTCCCAGTTGTGTAACTCTAGTAACCTGGGCCTCTAGTGCCTCATCTGCAGAAGGAGTTTGGCACTGGGCCTGCCACCCAGAGTTTTTGTGATTTCCTGAGGGGTGAGAGAATGAATACACATACAGTGCCAAAGTAGTGTCTACGCGTGGTAATTGTGATGCCCAGAAACATCACACCACGGTATAGATTCACTGTTCTGCATGTCCCTCTGTTTGACAATCTCCTGACTGCTAAGATTACGGGGAATAGGATGAGGTGGCAGTATTGAGAAGTAGGTAAGATCTCACACTGCATGACTTTGGGGAAAAATCATTCTGTTTTTCTAGGGCTGTATTTTTAGTTTCGTGAAATAGGAATAAGATCTCTTATTCTTTTGTAACGCCATCTCATTTTGTGATTATATATTAACTTTTTTCGTCTTCAAATAGATTAAATGATGGCAGAGCTAGGTCTTTTTTTCTCATAGCTGTACCTAGCATTTCATTAATGGTTGGTTAAAAAAAAAATAGGGAGTTACCAAGAAATAAATGACACAATGAATGCAAAGCACTTTTCTGTAATAAACACTTTTAAGAGTAACAGTTATAATCCTCTGAGTTTAACAGAAAAACCTTAGCACGTGTCTACCTGCTCACATTTGGAGATGCTTTCCTGGGTCCACCTTCTGTTCTCTGTGGAAGTCTTTGTTTAGTTAACCAGGATATATTTATTGAGATTTTAGGTTGTGCAAAAACACTGTGCCAGGCCAGGAAAACAAAGACTGTAAATAGCTAAATGATTAATATATAAGTAGCCACGTTTCTCACTTAATCAGAAGCTATTGACCACGTGCTGCTGTTTGACGTCTTTCCCATTGGGCCTGATTATGTTGCCTTGTTTCTGAACCTCACTTGGAAAAACAAAAAGCCTGTTTGTCCATGGTTTCTTCTGTCCATTTAGGTGCAGTTTCAGTTTGTTCTACTCACGGACACGTTGTACTCCCCTCTGCCTCCTGAACTGCTTCCCACTGAGATTGAAAAAACTCAGGAAGACAGACCTTTCCCTCGTACAGTGGTAGCTGTAGAAGTTCAGGATCTGAAAAATGGAGCAACACATTATTGGTCTTTGGAGAAACTTAAGTATGAAAACATTACATGTAAAGCCAGTTGTTTTATTTAGAAAATAATAATGAATTGCTCACGTGGGCTCTTCTCTCTGTGATGTTGCCATTGCTTCCTTTCTGTGCATCTAAGTGCTGTTGCTGGTGTTGGTAATAGCACTGTCCATTCGTTTTCTTCTAAGTGAACAAATCATGCTCTGTGAATACCTTTGTCATTTGTAGAGATGATTTACATTTACCCTCCATAATGCTCCTTTGGCAGCGTGTATAAATTTGAGATGACAAAGGGAAGATTACGTGGCGCTTGTGCAAAGATGGCATGCAAATTTGGCAGGGAGGCGGGTGGAATTAAAATTAATTAACCCTCCATAGACCCTGTTTTATTTTAACTCTTTTAATTTTATAATATCTGTTTCTGTCTTGGATCTAGTAATTATTCATCTTTTCTGTCCTGGATCTCATGATGATGATGAATACAGGAAAGTTATAGCATAGCTTCCTTTGCCTTTAGTATAATGAGATATTTTGTGCTGTTTCAGTATGTTTGAGATACCATATGCCATTGAACTACATTTATCCTGGGACTCAGTAGAGATTAGGTGGCCATTCTTGACTTTCTTGATGGCTTCTAGATTCTGACACTTTGGATACTGAGTGTTAGAGTTTCTGTGCTTTTTGCCTTCATTCTTTTCTAATATCATTAAATGGTGGGAGCAGCTTTATAAAACCTTGCGTGGAAGATCCTTCCAGTGTGAAATTTTGATATGACCTTGTGATACTAAGCCATTGCACTTTATGTTTACTGTCTAGGCAGAGGCTGGATTTGATGAGAGAGATGTATGACAGAGCAGGGGAGATGGCCTCCAGCACCCAAGATGAAAGTGAGACCACCATGACTGGCAGCGATCCATTTTATGATCGGTTCCATTGGTTCAAACTTGTGGGAAGGTATGTGATGATTTTATTCTTTTCAGGTAATGATTTTAATTGTTTAAAGCCTCAACGATATTACATAAAGTTAAAGAAAAAAAGTACAAAAAAGCCCCCATTTATAATCTTATTCACTCACACATAGCCACTGTACCATTTGGTATATTTTCTTTCCCTTTTATCCAGCTGGCAGGTTTAAGTCTCAGACTTTGAAACAAAGTAGCTGACAGTTTTCCCTGCCTCTGGACTCATTCACAAAATGTTTTACTCTTGACCAAGGTAGATTTAAAAGAAAAAGAAAACTTATGTCTATATCCAACATGGTTCAGAATCACAGTATGACATGCAGTTTATCAGACTACAACTTCTCCATGACCTGCTACGTCCTCACTTTAATTTTTAAAACAGTGCATCTCAGTTTAGTCTTTACCAAGAGTGAATAGTTGTACACCTGAGTAGCCCACTTGCACCTCTTTTATGTATACTTTAGTCAGCATTGAATGTGAGTCCATGTTGAGTCAAGTTCTTAGAGATTTGGAATTTTAAAAGCAGAGAAATGTAAGCTTTCACCTTAATGATTTCAGAATTTGAATTATTTTCTGATTGGGAAAACTTTCTGACAGTTTTAAAGGACCTGGGTTCAAAAGTGAAGCAGAAGTCGTAGTATTTTGTAGAAATGAAATTAGTCTTTTTCACTCTACTCTGATAGTAGAGTGTGTTTTTATGTAAAGAGATGAATTGGCCAGACACATCTTACCCAAGCAAGGTATATACCTACTTTGCCATATATCATTCATCCACTTTGTTTCCTGCTCCACAATGATATGGAGATTGGAATAAAGATTTAAACTTTATTATTTCACTTGATTTTGAATGGCTCCTTTGAGGCCTGGCTGCTAATCTTTTGTGTGAACGGGAGAACTAAATATTTTACAGCACGTTATTTACCTGGCATATTCTACTCATGTATTTCCTTTGCTTTTCTTATTCTACGGATCAGTCCTTGTTCCCTTTCACCTGAACCAGATGATTTATGCCTATTTTGTCCTTTTGCTTTTCCACTTGCTTATTTTGTTTTGGTTCCTCAGTGGGTTCTGTCCTGTTGGCACCTATAGCTTCCTATTTAACCGACTGTTCCTCTCTCCTTGGCTGTGTCCATCGGCGTGTCCCCTGGTGTCTAGCTCCCCCATTTTCCACGGCTGTGTGAATGAGCGCCTTGCTGACCGCACACCCTCCCCCACTTTTTCCACGGCCGATTCCGACATCACTGAGCTGGCTGACGAGCAGCAAGAGGAGATGGAGGACTTTGATGAGGAGGCGTTCGTGGATGACACCGGCTCTGACGCAGGGACGGAGGAGGGCTCAGATCTCTTCAGTGACGGGCACGACCCATTTTACGACCGGTCCCCATGGTTCATTTTAGTGGGAAGGTTGGTGAGGTTAAAGTGAGAAAGGCAAAAAGGGACCAGCTCTTGCTCTAAAGAGGCTCCTTATGCAATTTTGGACAATTTTGCTTTAATCTAGTTCAATTCATGATGTGGGTGAGAGAGCCCTCAGGCAGCGTCTGGGAGCTACTTGGCCTCCTCAGTGCAACATATGTGGCAGTGTGTGAAGACTTTACATGGAGAATCCCTTGTCTTACATGCCTAGTAATTTTGTTCTGAAGGAGGAGACCCCAGAGGAGAAAGTAATTAAAGCCAAGAGTCACACTGTCCTGGAGCTGGAAAATGTTATTGTGGTCTGATATTTCCTCTTGTAGGATGTGAGTGAGGAAGCCTAAGAAAGCAATATAAGAGGGAGAGCAGAGCAAGTCCAGTGTTAGGAGAAAGGGATTCTTGGCATCAGCAGGAATCACAGGGACAAACGTAGAGTAAGGAGTAGCATTAGGTTTATTTCTTGCATAGTCCGTGAGCCCAGAAAAAAATCAGGAACATGAAGTTCCGTCTTCGTCTAGCTCAGATGGATACCTTTCTTTAGCAGTTTCATGGATCTTTGGCTTCTGCTAAGATTTTACCTGTAGGCATTGTAATGATGAATCTCATAAAATTATCTGTTGAAACCGTCAACAATAGACATTTGTTCAGTGTTCCATGACACTGCTTTGTGTTGAGTTTAGCTGCCAAACTGAGGCATTGTCTCTGGCCCCATCTGTCAGTGATGCAAAGCTCTCATGCACATGTTCCTCATACTGGGGTCTTTGTCTATATCCTTCCAGTCTTCATGCTGAAGTAATTTTAATTACAAATTCAACAGTGCAGCACTCACTGGATTAAGAAAAGTATTATGTTTTGAGGTATTAAATTTAATTTCAGTGGTACTTTAAAACCATGTTTTGTTGAACCCTTTAAAAATAAAGGGAAATTATTTCAGTGTTAATGGGTTAGCATCAGTTATCTAAAAATAAACCTAAAGTGCAGCAAGTCTTCTGACCCACTAGGTATGTAAGGTTGTAAAGCTTACCTCATAGTATGGTGTTGGTTGGTTACCTGGTGAGAATTAAATGTAGAAGACAATCAGCTTTATGGAAAGGACGAAAAGAAACACTTTTTTGATAGAAATGAAGACCTCAGTTATGACCATGGGTTGGAATATTAGACAGCCTCAGGGTTTTATAATGGTAAAGGGGCATTTATTCAGGTTTTCCATGAATAAATGTAAAGGGATTATACAGCCATGAATATTGTCTGGTGTATGCCAGGAACAGATGTTCAGGATTTCAGAGGAGCTGATTTATATTAAAACTGAGGAAGGCAGTTCTGTGCATGAATCAAGGGGCCGTAATGCATTCCTGATTTTACGGCCATTCCTGCCCTCTTTTCTAAGAGGGTCTGAGGTTGGAACCAAGTTTTTATTGGTAAACTGCTCAGTCCTGGTGCTGCTTGTGCAGCTTCTCACCTTCTCACGGTGCTCACTTTTGTTCTGCATCATCACAAATGAAGAATAGGTGGCTTGACACTATGTGGCGTGTTGGGAAGAACACTGACCTAACAGGGCTGTCACCTTAAAGTGAGGCCTGTTGAGTTCTCAAGTGTAAAATAGTTAGGTAAGAAAAAAAAGAAAGAGCCTTATAGATCTTTTTATTCTTTCCTATTCTTTCATGCATACTAGAAGAGTGAATATTCTGGTTAAGAGTTCTACTCAGAAGCATTTGTATTTTGAGCCAGTTGTATGGAAAACTTAAGTCAGAATCCCACTTAATGGGGAAATTCTCTGCCTTGAGATGTATATATTTTCTCTCCTTTTAATCATATCAGATTGAAGCATAGGTATAAGGCAGTCACCCCTACTTCAATTTTCAAATAAATTACTTGTGGAACTATGGCTTAGGAATTGACTTTTCTATTTCTTTGGGTTCCCTGGTTCTGAAACTCACTTGACTTTGCAAGGAAAGCAGTAGGGAGGAGGTGAAATCGTAGCGGTCAGCAGAGTGAAGTCTGACCCTTTATTTTCGCCCTTGACGGCATTTCTTACCTACAGACAATTCATAGCAACACAGCTTCACCTAGTTACGTACTGGTCATTCTCTGCGTAAGAGGGGTAACTTCTTTGCTGTTTTTGTGATTCATGGGATTAGATTTCCCCTACTGACATATAATTGCAAATATAATTCACATAAAATTTCTAGTTTTTTAAAAAATTCCATTTGTAGGTTTTGATTCATGGCCTTGGCTGCCTCTGGTGAATTTTTATATGAAAATTAAAAGAGCTTGTCCCTTTAGCTGTTCTCTTATGGCATGCTGGGATGTTATGAATCATCCATCATCACTTGGGATGAAATGTGAAGTATTTAAGCTAGTCTTCTGGTTAAAGGTCTCCTGTGTTATTCTGTGACCTAAGTACCTGAACTGACATTCTTTCTGTAACTAGGATTGTGATTGCGCTGGTCTTCATTATCTTTGTGTTGACAGAATTTGTTTCTCTTTTTATGTAACCTCACAGAACTTTATGCTAATATATCCTTTACATCTTCCCCTCTCTCATCCCTCTTCTCTTTCAGTCTGCTAGATCAGGGTACAAGGATTCTCAAGAATGAATAATAACTATAAAAATTCCAGTTTTAAAAGCTTTGTAAGAGAGCTTTTATAAAGTCCAGAGCATTGATTTTGGGTTGGAGAGCCTGTGTTCTCACAGGACAAAGAGCTGTCTAGAGACTGTGGGGTTGTGTAGACACAGGGCCAATGCCCATACCACTGCCTTCGAATTCTAGAGTTCTCTCTCTGAAAAAGGAAATCCACAAGGATACTTTCTATTCTTACACATTTGAAGTAACCATTGCCATATATAGAAAGGGGATTCTCATCTTTACTGTGTGCTCAGATAGTGCTTATTTCTTGGGACTTCCCTGGCGGTCTAGCAGTTAAGACTGAGCTTCCACTGCAGGGAGCCCAGGTTTGTTCCCTGATTGGGGACTTAGGATCATGCATGCCATGTAGCAGAACCAAAAAGTTAAAAAAATAATTTTAAAAAAAGGGTTCTTGTTTTTGAACAGCTACTTTTAAATATGAAAACAGCTGTATAAATTAAATATGGTTAAGAATCTAAACATGTCCTATATAGTTAATATCTGTTATGATTATGACTTTGGAAAATCAACCCAATATAAAGTTGAATGGTTTTGCTTCTTACCTCTGGTTTAACCTGTTTTTCTGGAAAAAAATCTTCCACTTAAAGAGCAAATCATTTTCCCACTCACTTATGTCCATAGATATTCAGTCATTCAACAGCTAGTTTTTGAGTGCATTTATTCAGTAAATCTAGCCAGGCCCTCTGCAGACAATGGCAAGTAAATCCAGACATGGTTCCTGCCCTCTTGGGTTTTCCATGTGGTGGGAGAGTTGGACAGATGATTGCATAAGTAAATAGAAATCATAGCAGTGATGGAGTTGTGTGTTACTGAGATCATAAAACATTGGAGAGACCTGTCCTGAGAGAGTAGTATTTGAAATAAGACCTGAAGATGCGAAATCAAAGGTTTGAAATGGGTAGTAGAGCTCAGAGAGGACAGCAGACAGGGATGGAACATGCGCCATGGCTCTTTAATGGTCAAGGGATTGGAAGGGGACAGTGGCTGGAATGCTGGCAGAAGATGAAGGTGGTCTGTATGTGTGCTGACTGTGGAAGTGAAATGATTCATTTAGTACCTTCAGCCAAATTCTTAGTCTTTAAACTCTGTCATAGTAGTTGATGTTTGAGAGTCTTGTTTGTAATCCTTTTCAGACTTTTCATTTAAAGGTTTTTGCACTGTGCAGCTTTTAGCCCTCTTTTTTAGCGTTGCCCTCCCCCACCTTTGGAGCAGACTGAAAGGGAAGCAGATGTCATTTCATCTGATTCCATGTTCACTTGCAGTTGTGGTTTTTTTTTGGTTATTCTTTCATTCATATTTCATTTATGCTCTTTTACTTTTATTAACATTTGTTTTCTTGTGATGTTTTTGTCTGTTTTCAGAATTGTTTTCATTTCTTTGAGTTGAAATCCCAAGAATCTACTCCATCTTCCTTTGCTTTGTTTTAAAGTAGATTCAGAGCAGGAAAAGTTGCAGACATGCATACAAGCATACCTCGGAGATATTGCTGGTTGGTTTCCAGACTACCACAATGAAAGCAAATATTGCAGTAGCCAGTTGCATGCCTTTTTTGATTTCCCAGTGCATGTAAAAGTTATGTTTACATTACATTTGGTCTATTAAGTGTGCAAAGCATTGTGTCTAAAAAAACAACATACGTATGTTAATTTGGGCTTCCCAGGTGGCTTAGCGGTGTAGAACCCACCAGCCAGTGCAGGAGACGTAGGTTCAATCCCTGATCCAAGATTCCTTGGGAAAGGAAATGGTAACCCTCTCCAGTGTTCTTGCCTGAGAAATCCTATGGACAAAGAAACCTGGTGGGCTACAGTCCATGGGGTTGCAGAAGAGTCGAACAAAACTTACTGACTAAACAATGATGACCTTAATTTAAAAATACTTTATTGCTTAAAAAAAAAAAAAAAAATGCTAGCCGTCATCTGAACCTTCAGTGAAATAGACTCTCTGCTGGTAGAGGCTGCTGTTTGATAGCATTTTACCCACTGTGTTGTTGTTACTGTGGAACTTTCCAAATTGGAATCAGTCCATTCAAATCCTGTCTCTGCTTTATCAAGTATATTTATGTAGTATTTTAAATACTTTGTTACCATATCAAAAATCTTCCCAGCAGCTTCACTGGAAATAGTTTCCATCTCAGGAAGCCACTTTCTTTGCTCCTCCATAAGAAGCAACACTTCATCCCATAAAGTTTTATAAGATAGTAGTTTAGTAACATCTTTAGACTCCTCTTCTAATCCCTGTTCTCTTGCTGTTTCTACCACATCTGCACTTAGCTTCCTCCATCAAAGTCTTGAATCCCTCAAAGTCATCCATGGGGGTTGAAATCAACTTCATCTAAACTCGTGTTAATATTGATACTTTGACTTCTTCCCATGAATCACAGATGTTCCTAATGGCATCTACAATGACATATCCTTTTCCGATCCATCAAAGAAACCACTGTCTATGGCAGCTGTAACCTTACAAAATGTATTTCTTAAATAGTAAGACTTGAAAGTCAAAATGACATCTTGACCCATGGGCTGCAGAATGTGTGTTGTGTTAACAGGCATGAAAACCTTAATCTCCATCAGGGCTCGTGGTTGACCAGGTGCATTGTCAGTGAGTGGTAATATTTTGAAAGGACTCTTGCTCCTGTCCCTGAGCAATAGGTCTCAACAGTGAACTTAAAATATCCCATAGAGCATGTTGTGAAAAGATGTGCTGATCATCTGGACTTCATTGTTTCATTTGTAGAACACAGGCAGACTACATTTAGTGTAATTCTTAAGGGCCCTAGGATCTTCAGAATGTTAAGTGGGGATTGGCTTCAGCTTCAAGTCACCAGTTGCATTAACCCCTAATGAGAGTCAGACTGTCCTTTGAAGCTAGGCATTGACTTCCTTCTAGCTCTGAAAGTCTTAGATGTCATCTTCTTCCAATAGAAGGCTGTTTCATCTGCATTGAAAATCTGTTATTTAGTGTTTTTGTTGTTGTTGTTCAGTTGCTAAGTCTTTGTAACCCCCTGGACTACAGCATGCCAGGCTCCCCTGTCCTTCACTGTCTCCTGGAATTTGCTCAAATTCATGTCCACTTAGTCAGTGATGCTATCTAACCATCTCATCCTCTGCCACCCCCCTTTTCCTTTTGCCTTCAATCTTTGCTAGCATCAGGGTCTTTTCCAATGAGTCAGCTCTTCACATCAGGTGGCCAAAGTATTGGAGCTTCAACTTCAGCACCTGTCCTCCCAATGAGTATTCAGGGTTGATTTCCTTTAAGATTGACTGGTTCAATTTCCTTACAGTCCAAGGGACTCTGAAGAGCCTTCTCCACCACCACAGTTTGAAAGCATCAATCTTTTGATGCTCAGCCTTCTTTAAGATCCAACTGTACATGACTACTGGAAAAAACATAGCTTTGACTATATAGACCTTTGTCAGCAAAGTCATGTACTCCTTTTTAATATGCTGTCTAGGTGTGTCATATCTTTCCTTCCCAGGAGCAGGTGTCTTTTAATTTCAAGGGTGCAGTCACCATCCACAGTGATTTTGGAGCCCAAGAAAATAAAATCTGTCACTGCTTCCACTTTTTCTTCATCTGTTTGCTATGAAGTGATGGGACCAGATGCCATCATCTTACTTTTTTTGAATGTTGAGTTTTAATCCAGCTTTTTTTCACTCTCTTCTTTCACCCTCATCAAAAAGCTCTCTAGTTATTTAGTGTTAGCTACCTTCATTAACTATCTCAGCTGGATCTTCTGGACCATTTGCTGCAACTCCTACATCAGTACTTCTGCTTCCTTTTGCACTTTTATGTTATGGAGACAATGTCTTTACTTAAGCATCATGAATGAATCTCTGCTAATTCCATACTTTTCTTCTGCAGCTCCCTTATCTCTCTTGGCCTTCATAGAATTAAAGGGAGAGGACCTTGCTCTGAATTAGGCTTTGGCTTACGGCAGTGTTGTGGCTGATTTGATCTGTATCCAGACCACACAAACTTTATATCATTAATAAGGCTCTTTTACTTTCTTATATCATTTGTGTCAATGTTGTGGTTGGTTTGATCTTGTATCCAGACCACACAAACTTTATATCATCAAGAACGCCTTTTCACTTTCTTATATCATTTGTGTATTCACTGCAGTAGCACTTTTAATTTCCTTCAAGAACTTTTCCTTTGCACTCACCACTTCTCTGACTGACACACAAAGTCTAGCTTTAAGGCTGTCTCAACTTTCAGCTTGCCTTCCTCACTAAGCTTAATCGTTTCTAGCTTTTTATTTCAGGTAAGAGACATGAGACTCTTCCTTTCACTTAAACACTTAGAGGCCATTGTAGGCTTATTACTTGTCCTGATTTCAATATTGTTGTGTCTCAAGGAATGGGGGCGCAGCTCAAGTATAGGAAGAGAGACAAAGGAATGACCTGTTGGTGGAGTAGTCAGAACACACATTTACCGAGTAAGTTCACTGTCTTGTATAGGTGTGGTTTGTGGCATCTCAAAACAATTACAGCAATAACATCAAAGATCAAAGATCACCATAAAAAATACAATGATAATGAAAAACTTTAAAATATTATGAGAATTACCAAAATGTGACAGAGAGTCATGGAATAAGCAGATGTTGTTGGGGAAATCGTGCCTTGCTGGAGACATGGTTGCCACAAACCTACTTATAAAAATTGCAATATCTGCAAAGTGCAAAACAGTGGAGCACAATAAAACGAGGTATGCCTGTATGTGTCACATTGGGTTACATTTGATTTCTTGATGTAAATGTTTACCTTTTGTCTTGTCTCCTGTCCAAGGATCAGCATATACCAAGTGGGAAGATAGGAGCAACAGTAGGAAGTAGATTGTTTCCCATCCACTTACTGGAATAAACACCCAAACTTTGTGATCACCAGTTTGTATTGCTTAAAGAAAAAAATCAAAAGCTACAAAATTATGAAAGAAGATAAAAAGAGAACCAGTGTGATACAACTTTGCTAGTTCATCTGAAGTAGAAAATGTTAGGTCTTATTTTGTGTATCTGACTTCTGAGTAAAGTTTTGGGCTCTGGAAGCAAAAGCCACCTTTTGCAGATTAGTGTCTCCTTCCTTAGCATTTTTGTTGATGTCCATCCTGAATTTCCTACAAGCTCACTAACAGATATTTCTGGCTTCATAGCCTTTCTGCCCATATGTGTCAGTCACCTTGCCTAAATATAGTCATTTCTTAGGGTAAAAATAAAGACCCACAGTGTTGTGACTTGAAATCTATTTTAGAGTTATTAATTGTATTTCAGTCACATTTCTCTGGCCTTTTTTTTTTTTTTTTTTTTCCTGATTTCTGTTTTATCTGTTGGGAAAAACAAAACAAAACCTCTTTATATGGTTACATGGAAAGGTTGAACTCCTTAATGGGTTCCCTTTTCCCCACCCTTAGCAGTATTCATATCTTAGAAGTCTGCTTCCAACTGTTAACTCCTCTACCTGTTGTAGTAATTTTTATAGGGAATAATTTAGTGTAAGTTGATCTTTCACAAGCATTTGCACTTGTTTATATGTTATTTGTGCTGAAAACGCATCCGGAGACAGTCTGAGAGTACAAAACAGAGCGGCAACCTTAAGATAGGGCCCAGAAGCCACCTCACAGTTTCATGATGATATTCTCGGTAAATCTGACAACCAGCCTCTCTGTCTGTGGGATGCTCAGATGCTTGTCTCCTGGTTTTTGTCTCTAGGGCCTTTGTTTACCTGAGCAACCTGCTGTACCCCGTGCCCCTGATTCACAGGGTGGCCATTGTCAGTGAGAAGGGAGAGGTGCGTGGATTTCTGCGTGTGGCTGTGCAGGCCATTGCAGGTAGGTGCCCCTCTTCTGAAATGAAAGCTGTGGGTTCTTTGGCTTGAGACAAAGGAGGCCGGTTCCGTATGGGCCACGCTTCAGTTACACACTTTAAAACAAACTGTGCTGTATCTGTCTGTCTCAAAGAGAGCCTTTACTGCTTCCTTTCTGACTCTTCTTCCCGAATTTCACAGGTAGATCCTGTTTGGTTTGTAGTAGATCCTACTGCTATTTTTGAATAATGAGGTGAAGGGATTTCCTTTACCATGAGAAACAACTCTTGGATTAACTTTATAAAAGTCATTTGCATTTTAAATAGTGGATTTTAACTGCTTCAGAAGTAACAAGATTTTCAGACATTTTCTTGCCTACTTTTCTCTCAGGATACAGCTAGACATTTTGTGCTTTGGCTGCAGTTTTGTAATGCATGGATCAAGATTTTGATACTTTACACTTTTCCAAGATCCAGCCTACCTTTTGAGGAAAGAACATAGCTATTCCCTGTTAGCTTTTCTGTTTTAATTTCCAAATGCTGTGCTATATTTAATGACCTTTCAGCTTTTCCCCATGGAAATGTGTGACAGTCACCAGTGTTGACTTTATGGTGGCCTCCACAAACTCAGTCTAGTATTTTCAAATATTTGTTGAGTATTATTGAATATAGTCTCACCAAGGAAAGGGAACAGTGTTTCTAAGTATGATATTTGAGAGTACCAAGAATCAAACTGATTCTTTATTAACTAGTTTCATTTGAGCAAGGAGAGCAGTATGTTTCCCTGAGTGGAGGTGGAAACCCTATTTGATCTTATTGCTTTGGTCTCATTCTTTCTCATGCAAAAGACTTGTTCTTTAGTATCTCCTCTTATATTAAATTTTTGGGACCTTAAGTTTCCACTACTTTCCTGTTTATTTTGTAATCCAATGAGTCATTTTCCCTCAGCCCCATATGTCATCTCATCCTTGCTTTTTTTTTTCATGCTTAGCGGATGAAGAAGCTCCTGATTACGGCTCTGGAATTCGACAGTCAGGAACAGCTAAAATATCTTTTGATAACGAGTACTTTAATCAGGTGAGAAATCTTCCAGGAAGAGAAAAACCCTGTGGAAGGAGAAAGAAGTAGACAGATTTGTTAGGATGGATGTTCAGCCCTGGAGGGAAGTTCTCCCTAGAACTAAAGAGTGTAGGTAGCCACAGGGTTGTTTAATAGAACATAGGACATGTCTGACAGTTCCCAAGGTGAGGGTGAAGGCCCAGCATTTACACTATGTGGTATCACCTTTCCTCAGTTCAGTTCAGTTACTCAGTCGTGTCCCACTCTTTGCGACCCCATGAATCGCAGCACACCAGGCCTTCCTGCTGCTGCTGCTGCATAGTTGCTTCAGTGGTGTCCGACTCTGTACAACCCCATAGATGGCAGCCCACCAGGCTCCCCCATCCCTGGGATTCTCCAGGCAAGAACACTGGAGTGGGTTGCCATTTCCTTCTCCAATGCATGAAAGTGAAAAGTGAAAGTGAAGTTGCTCAGTTGTGTCCGACTCTTAGCGACCTCATGAACTGCAGCCTACCAGGCTCCTCCATCCATGGGATTTTCTAGGCAAGAGTACTGGAATGGGTTGCCATTGCCAGGCCTCCCTGTTCATCACCAACTCCCAGAGTTCACCCAAACTCATGAGCATCTAGTCAGTGATGCCATAGAGCCATCTCATCCTCTGTCATCCCCTTCCCCTCCTNAGCGACCTCATGAACTGCAGCCTACCAGGCTCCTCCATCCATGGGATTTTCTAGGCAAGAGTACTGGAATGGGTTGCCATTGCCAGGCCTCCCTGTTCATCACCAACTCCCAGAGTTCACCCAAACTCATGAGCATCTAGTCAGTGATGCCATAGAGCCATCTCATCCTCTGTCATCCCCTTCCCCTCCTACCCCCAATTCAGCATCAGGGTCTTTTCCAATGAGTCAGCTCTTCGCATGAGGTGGCCACAGTATTGGAGTTTCAGCCTCAGCATCAGTCCTTCCCATGTACACCCAGGACTGATCTCCTTTAGGATGGACTGGTTGGATATCCTTGCAGTCCAAGGGACTCACAAGTCTTCTCCAGCACCACAGTTCAAAAGCATCAATTCCTCGGCACTCAGCTTTCTTCACAGTCCAACTCTCACATCCATACATGACCACTGGAAAAACCATAGCCTTGACTAGATGGACCTCTGTTGGCAAAGTAATGTCTCTGCTTTTGAATATGCTATCTAGGATGGTCATAACTTTCCTTCCAACAAGGAAGCGTCTTTTAATTTCATGGCTGCAGNTTCTTCACAGTTCAACTCTCGCATCTATGCAGGACCACTGGAAAAACCATAGCCTTGACTAGATTGACCTCTGTTGGCACAGTAATGTCTCTGCTTTCGAATATGCTATCTCGGATGGTCATAACTTTCCTTCCAACAAGGAAGCGTCTTTTAATTTCATGGCTGCAGTCACCATCTGCAGTGATTTTGCAGTCCAAAAAAATAAAGTCTGACACTGTTTCCACTGTTTCCCCATCTATTTGCCATGAAGTGATGGGACCAGATGCCATGATCTTCGTTTTGTGAATGTTGAGCTTTAAGCCAACTTTTTCACTTTCCTCTCTCACTTTCATCAAGAGGCTTTTTAGTTCCTCTTCACTTTCTGCCATAAGGGTGGTATCATCTGCATAGCTGAGGTTATTGATACTTCTCCCGACAATCTTGATTCCGGCTTGTGCTTCCTCCATCCCAGCGTTTCTCATGATGTACTCTGCATAGAAGTTAAATAAGCAGGGTGACAATATACAGCCTTGACATACTCCTTTTCCTATTTGGAACCAGTCTGTTGTTCCATGTCCAGTTCTAACTGTTGCTTCCTGACCTGCATATAAGTTTCTCAAGCATCAGGCAGTCCTTAATCCACATAACTTTTCAGTCACGATTATTTGTGGGGCACATAAACAGACGTAAAAGAAACGTGGGGAAAATATGTTGTCATACTACTTATCATCTACTTATGCTGCCTTGTTTTCAGAGTGACATTTCTTCAGTTGCATTGACTCGTTCTGGTCTGTCCTTGGAGGAGCTGAGGATTGTGGAAGGACAGGGTCAGAGTTCTGAGGTCATCACTCCTCCAGAAGAAGTCAACCGAATGAATGACTTGGGTATGTAATCAGAGTGCTGTGACTGGGGGTGCTTTCCAAGAGGGGAAAACACTGACCATTGTCAAGGATGATCACTACTTTTATCAACTAGTGATGGAAGAATACACTCTCTTCTCTGAAAGGTGCTTTGTCATTATTTGAACCGTACCTGTGTTCATTTGACCTGCTTTAGATCTGAAGTCAAGCACTTTGCTGGATGGTAAGATGATGATGGAGGGATTTTCTGAAGAGATCGGCAACCACCTAAAGTTGGGCAGTGCATTCACTTTCCGGGTCACAGTGCTGCAGGCCAGTGGAATCCTCCCAGAGTATGCAGACATCTTCTGTCAGTTCAAGTAAGCCCCACTTTGCTCCTCCTTCCTAGCCATTACCTGGATGATGACTTTTGTGCACTAGAGAGTGCTCTTAGACTTGCCAGATTGTATACTCTCGAGAGAGAAATGACTCCCAGACCCTGAAATAAAATGCTTTCTTTACTCTGGTTGGGAGTAAGAAGTGGAAACAGGCAATGGAACGCAACAGAGTTAATAGTGAGAAGGAGTGCGGCCACACATCCTGCTAGAGGTTCAGTTGTGGACTGTCCCCCTCTGCCAGGAGTACAGGGTCAGATCCAGTTAAGCTTACTCATCAGCCTTTTTAATGTTCTTCATGCCAGAATGTCTTATTAATAAACAAGTCTGAAATCAATGAATTATCCAACTGCCAATTATGCCTGTTTAATGCTTGGGAAAGGCAAAATGTAAGTCATTTAAAGAACAGCAAAATTCTATATCCATTGAAAGAAAGCTAGTAAGTAAGTAGAGAAGATGTGACAAGTTTCATTTCTCATCTGTTTAATAAGCATTTTCTATCCTGTAACCCTCTGGAGCTCTGTGCTCTAATTACTTGTGTCTCAAGACTTCCAAAAACATTTTTTGGAGAATCTTAAGTTTTAATATTCCAAACATGAATATATCTTTTGAGTACTTGGAGAGGAGCACAGTATAAGAGAAGGAAGTCTGAACTGCCCCATTCCTCAAGCCACAGTTTGCTGTTGGTGCCACCAAAAGGCTACTTTAGGCTTCTACCCTTCCTTTCCCCTTGGTATGTGCCTTATCCTTTCTAGAGGCCTCATGCAGCTTCCTTTCTATGTAGTTGTCAGCCAAGTCCTCAATTAAATGTGGTTATTATGTAGTAAGCTGCTAATGTAATTTGCCAAAACTTAACAATTGGTGAAATATTATCCATCGGGTGTAGATTTGCCCATTTAATGTGTTTTCACCAACAGTCTCCATTAGTAGCTAATGTATTTTACGGAAAAGACCTACTTGGTCAGCTGACATCTGAAATGGCAAGAATGGTCTATTAACTTCTGTTCCAAAGTCTCCTGAAAAGAGAGTAGCATCTCCACCTGGTGTAAGCCCTGGAGGAAAGGGCATGTTGACTCATGTTGAAAGAAGACTCAGATTTTTCTGGGGTTTTTATAAACTCTCATCTGGCCTGCATTGGGAAGACACAGCTGTAGAGCACAGTCAGTGGCCTCATGTATTACCTGTGTGGAACCCCGAGATATTGGTATCTGCTCCAAGGAGAGCCTTGGAGGAGTGTAGGGCAGAGGCCAGCTGATGCTCTTGCAGCCTCTGGCAGGTGCACTGTGTGGTCTGGAAAGGAAGAAATAGGAAGAAAAAGAAGAGAGTAAAAAGTAAAAGAGGGGGGAAGGTAAGGAGAAATGAGAAGAAAGAAAATAGGCAAGAGTACGCGTAGTGTGGAAAGATGCAGTGTCACAGTGGTACGTGATTTGAGTACCTGGCAAAAGTCCACCACGGTCTTTAGGCTGACCCTGAACAACTCAGGAGTTACGGGCGTTGACCCTCCTCCACAAAGTCTGAAACCCGTGTATATCCAGGATTCCTTTGTATCTGCAGTTCCACATCTAAAGATTCAACCAACTGTGGATCATGCAAAACCAGAAAATTTACTCTTGATAAAATCCACTTATAAGTGAACCCACGCAGTCCAGACCCAGAACACCAGTGATGTTCAGGGGTCAACTGTAATAGGGAAGACCAGGAGTTCATGGAAGACCTGGTCTCTCTGCCCCCTGTTTATCCCTTTTTTCTTGTAGGAGTGTGGGGTATCCTTCTAGTGGATATTTCTGTCTAGCAATACATCTTTGAATTGTGTATTCTATAATTCTCCACTTCTTTTTATTTCAGGCTAATATTAGGGAGACAGAACAATAAAATCTCATTATTTATGAGAATAAGTAAACATAGCCCAGACTCAGCAAACATTTCAGGAGTATTTTCTATATTTCAAGCCCTGTGGGAGACACACACTCTCTTTTGGGGAAACAGGCAAATAAATACATTATTACAAACAATGGTATCATTGCTATTGAAGAAAAATAGGTCCCTGTTGCTATGGGAATGTAGAACTGTTTGAGTGAGTCAGGGAAGTCTCCCTGGAAGAGGTGACATTTGAATCTACTCCTTGCTGGTCTTAGAGAGGCTCCCAGCAGGTATGCCATCCACAGACTTTAGTGCTACCTTATAAAAGCTTCAATCTGCCAAATCTTTTCAATACAAAATGATTTCGGTTTTTATTTTCAGTAAAAACCTTCTACATTAGAATGAGAGTTCACTGAATTCACTCTTCATGTGTTTTCATAGCTAAGTGGTGTGTGCTCAGTTGCTTCAGTCATGTCTGACCCTTTGAGACCCCCAGGGACTGTAGGTTTCCAGGCTCCTCTGTCCATGGAATCCTACAGGCAAGAATACTGAAGTGGGTAGCCATTCACTTCTTCCCTACCCAGGGTATCTTCCCTATGCAGGGATCAAACCCATGTCTCCTGCATTGCCTGCACTTCAGGCAGATTCTTTACCACTGAGCCATCAAGGAAGCCCCAGCTAAGTGGTAGGATTAGTTGATTTTCAGTCAGTTTTGAAATAAAACCTAAAATGCTATCTGTGTGATATAGAACATGTTCTCTACAAGGCAATGCAAATAACTTGTCTTAGTTAAAAACTCTGCTTAAGATGCTTTTTTCCATAGGATCCAAGAGAACCCTGTGATACCATTTAATGAGAAATTAATGTGGGTTTTTGTCTTTTTCGCTCTCTTAAGCTTTTTACATCGGCATGATGAAGCATTCTCCACTGAACCCCTCAAGAACAACGGCAGAGGAAGTCCTCTGGGCTTTTACCATGTGCAGAATGTAAGTCACGTGGACATTTTTTTGCCAGGTGTATTACAGGTTGGTGGTACCCTGAAGCAGCTGGTGCGAGGCAGGCATCATGTACGGGCTCCCTTTGGCTTTCTCAGCCAAAGAAGGATGATAATCCGAGCTGCTATGCAGGGGGAGCTCTGTGGCAAGAGCGGACAGTGGAGGGAGCGGCCAGGGTCCTGAGCTCATCTTCAGTGGACAGAGCAGCCAGCTTCTTCTCTGAATGACAGTGGGCCTGTGTGTAGCATTGGGAGTTGGTCTGCCTGTAAATTTTTTGTCATTGATCTGTGAGTTGTTTTAGTGTTTCTATCCTAGAAAAATAAGCATGTTTAATATGAGTTTTGTTAAAGTTAATATCTTCTTTAAACCATAAGAAACATAAGCCTGTTTGGTTGCAAATAATATAGAAACTATGAAATTCTTTTGTAGCTAAACTAAGATTCAGAATCTTGTTTCCTTTCAGCTGATTCGATGATTAATCCTTTAATGCCCCTTACAGCTCTCCCATAAGTGGAGTAAGAGAACAGACCTTCCATCTCTTCTAGAAAGATTTACTTAACTCCATTCAAAAGTTTTCATTCTCATCACAAGAGCTAACATTCACTGAGAGCTTATGTTGTGTCAGTCATTGTTAGAGGCTGTTTTTCTGTCTTAATTGATTTAATCCTTTCTTTTATGCCACATACTGTCATAATCCCCATGTTATAGTTGAGATAACTGAAGCACAGAGCAGTTGAAGTCACTCACCAAAGCTACAAAGCTAGGAGGAGGCAGAGGTGGGATTGAACCCAGGGAAATGTGCTCTAGCATCTGGCATCTTCACAGCTGCACAGAAAACAGTCTCATTCTCTTGCTAACCACAGTCCACTCTCTAAAATACAAAAGGGGTACTCCCTGGTGGTCTAGTGGTAAGACTCCATTTGCACTACAGGGGAAGTGATCCCTGGTCCAGGAACTAAGATCCCTCCTGCTGTGCAGCTTGGCCAGAAAAATAAAAATAAGAAAGGACAACTCCAAAAATGGAATGAGCAAACACAAAACACAGTTTTCTTCTTTATGTTTAATTGTATAAATATTAGCATGCATGCCTGTATATGATCAATATTGTCTCCTATATACAAGGACCGTGCCTAATGCCACTGTGTGGCGGTGAGGGGGACACTTAGATGAATCACAGGGAATTATGCCTCCAAAGAGTTTAGAATTATGATAGGAGAAATAAAATGCATATTTATTTTATGTGCAATTTATAAAAATAGTAGTATAACTTATGGAGATATTCGAAAGGTATTCTTGAAATGCAGTGGGAATAGGAGAAGGGAGAATTATTTCTACTAATGGAAAGAGAATTTTATGTTACATTCTTTGATGAGGGTGGATGGTTGGATGGAAAAAGAAGGTTGCGGAGCTTCCTGAAGGCTGTAGTGTAAATAAGAAAAGGTGGGTCACTCTTGGCCTTGTACCTGGCACATAGTCAGCAGTCCCAGTTTTCATATCATTGTTGCTGTTTGATCTGGGCTTTGAAGTACAGGGAAAACAGAGGGACAGAGAAGTGGGAAGGCCTCCTGGGCCCACCCTCAGAGTTTAGGAGAGAACAGGCGAAGGGAGCAGCTGATGGAGTCCTCATACTGACTGAAGGACGCAGTGGGGCTGGATGTCAGTTAGGGTAGGTGATGGAGGGTCTTGAATGCCTGGAGCTTGGTCAAGTTGCTGTAGAAGGAAAACCAGAGAAGAGCTCATCTCTTCTGGTGTGAGAGGCCTGCAGAGTAAAATACCCAGCATATACTGGGTACTCAAAAGTGCCTAAGTGCTGTTTGCTGCAGACATGTGCATTTTCCTATAAAAAAATCTTTCCCTAATCGAGCTTGGCTCTACTCCTTCTTAGATTGCAGTGGAGGTTACGGAATCATTCGTGGACTATATCAAAACCAAGCCGATTGTGTTTGAAGTCTTTGGGCATTATCAGCAGCACCCACTTCACCTGCAAGGACAGGAACTTCACAGGTTTGGACCAAATGAGCAAAGATTTTTGTTGTGATATTGTTGTTGTTACTGTTTCTTGCTGGAAAGGAAGAAATCTTTTGAGGGATTAAGATAGGTAAGTGACAGTTTTATATATTGTCCTACATTTCCTTTTTAGAAATGTCACCATCTTTTTTCTAAGCCACCCAATCACTAATTGTAGGAGGAGCAAATTGAGTTTTGCCCACAGGGCCTTGAGTACCATCTTCTTGTAGGAAGAGACTTTGAATAGGATAAAGTTGAGGTAATTGAGATATAGCGTGGAAATTGTGTATAATTATTCCTAACCACCTAGAACTGCATAGAACATAGAATCACTGTGAAATGTGTGTCTGAGATGGAGACACCAGAATGAGGGAGGAGACCATGATGGGGACTCTGGGATGATGCCAGAATGTCAGTGTTAAAAATTTTCTTATTCATTAGGCAAGACTTACAAGGGGACTTCTATTAAAATGTCTTAGTCTCAGTTTTACTGTGTGAGAATATATCTGATACCTGATAATGTGCTAGTGTTGAAAGTACAGGTGATCTGCTTCTAAAGAGGATTTAAACATGCTATTAATATTAGCATGGGGGTCTTTTTAGTCATGAAGAACTTTCATCTTCCTTTGCAGTCCACCCCAGCCATCTCGACGATTCTTCCCTCCACCCATGCCGCTCTCCAAGCCAGGTGAGTGCCAGCTGGGTTCTTTATATGCTGTACAGCTCTTATTCTGCATGACTTTTCAGGTAAAGAGTCATATACAAATTCCCGCTTAACTTCTGTGCATACCGTGTGTTGCAGTATCTAGCAGGACCTAGAATTGTTGGTGAGAAACTCTAGGGCTCTATCCACTCTGACACTCTGGTCTTGTTGAAGATTTTGATAAACTCCCTGCTCCTCAGTCTCTCTGCTCTGTGTGTAACCCCTTTAACTTCAGTGGCGGGCATTTTTTTGCATGTTATATTTGTTGTGCATGTTCATGTATCTTGTTTTGACTTTTCTTTGTTTATTTTTATCCTTTTTCCTCATTGCCCACTTGCTACATTCCCCCCTACCCCATGCTCATTCTCCACCTCTGTGCACCTTACCTACATCCTGCCTTCAGACCATGAGAGAAAGATTGAGCTGATCCGATTTCTCGTATCTGACTATGTGAATGTGCATGTGTTGGACACATTTTCTGAGCATGCCAACGTGCTTGCCTCCTCCGCCATTGCCACCTTCCAGGATGGGGCTGACCCATCACCGCCTTTTCTCTTTCTGCCAGTTCCCAGCTGCCAGCCCGAGAGGGTACCTAAACGAGATGGTTAGTAACTAAATTAGCTCTGCCTTAGATGTAGAACCATCCTCAGGGGCCAGTCCCAAAGCCTGGCTGTCTGTGTAGGAACCACTGATGTTTCTGTTTGCTACTTGACCTGAGTGTAGAGTTCACCACATTGTCAAGGTCATGTCACATTTCCTTCAGAGAGATTTTTAGGAAGCACCTTCTCTGTTTATGCCCTTTTCACATCATGGGGTTGGCAGGGGGGCTCCTTAGGTTTGTTGGTTTGGATTATTTGCAGTGGTATTATTAATTTGAAGGATTTTTAAATAGTAGATGGCTTTAAAAAAATGCTTCCGGTTTTGCTTTCTGACCCTTAGATGCACACCAGTAACCCCCAGTTACCTTCTTGAGTAACAGCATCAGCTCACCTGGAATTCAGCTAGGGTGAATAATGCCGACAGGTCATGCACAGTGCTGCAAGAGTCATAACGCCCCTTTAGCTTCATTGCATCAGTGGTTTCTCACAATATCTTTTCAAATAGTAAGCTAATATTATGATCTTCATCTTAGAGAGGTGAGGAGACAGACTCCCAGGGGTTAAGTGACTCAAGCAGGATTTCAAAGCTAATTAGTGGTCGAGTGATAATTAGATCCCAGGTCCCCGGACACTCACACCACTGCTCCCAGATTCGGAGCAGAGAACCCTCTTCAAGTTGTCAAGATTTCAGGATTTCTATGTAGTGTTTCAAAATGCCCACCTTGTAGAATCTGACATTCTTGGAAGTACTAGGGTTTTGGTTAATGTATTTCATCAGTACAGATAAGGTCATGGAATTTACATTTGAAGAAAATGGGCAACAGATCATTTACAGAATCCTATGTCTTCAGGTTCCCAGACTTGTCCATACACTGGAATCACCTGAGGGGCGTCAAACCTCTCAGAGGACTGAGCCCCATCCCTGGAGATTGTTCTTTAATTGGCCTGCAGGATGGCCTGGTCCATCTTTGAGATCCCCAGGTGATGCTCATGTACAGGAGGTTCAGGAACCACTGGGTTAGGGGATAGGTGCTCCCCACACCAGAGAAGGTAATGCACCCCACTCCAGTACTCTTGCCTGGAAACTCCCATGGACGGAGGAGCCTGGTGGGCTGCAGTCCATGGGGTCACTAAGAGTCGCACACAACTGAGCGACTTCACTTTCACTTTCCACTTTCAGGCACTGGAGAAGAAAATGGCAGCCCACTCCATGTTCTTGCCTGGGGAATCCCAGGGACGGGGGAGCTTGGTGGGCTGCCATCTATGGGGTCACACAGAGTTGGACACGACTGAAGCGACTTAGCAGCAGCAGCTCCCCCAACACACCACACACAGCAAGACCCTCCCCAACAGTGGCTCTCCCACGTCGTTATGTGCTCTGCATGCTGCAAATGTGAGAGCCTCTGCTGCTGCTAAGTCGCTTCAGTCGTGTCTTAGCGACCTCATGGACTGCAGCCTACCAGGCCCCTCTGTCCATGGGATTTTCCAGGCAAGAGTACTGGAGTGGGGTGTCATTGCCTTCTCTGTGAGAGCCTCAGGAAGGCTTTTTAATGGTTTTGTGAGCACATTTATGCTGCACAAAACCTATGTTCTCATCATTGGATATTTTGTTGAGAAGGAGAAAGGGAGAAAGATGCTGACCCTCTGTTTTCCTTGTTCCCTGAAGTTAGAGGTGCACATATAGTTGGTTAAATGTCTCTGGATCTCCTGCACTGAAATCTGTCCCCTGATTCTTGCTGCCCTGGCAGCAAGTGTGTTCTTGAAGACTGACATTAGAGAAGCTTGTAGCTTTGCAGAGTAGACTTGGACCACGTGTTAACATTTTCCAAAAACTTTTATAAGTTCCAGCCACCAAGTTAAATACCATGAGCAAAACCAGCCTTGGCCAGAGCATGAGCAAGTATGATCTTCTGGTTTGGTTTGAGATCAGTGAACTGGAGCCTACGGGAGAGTAAGTCCAACTTTCTATATTTTTAAATATGACAATTTTGCAAAATTAAAAATGTAATTTTGAGCCTCTTTGTCTTCAGGTTCACAAAATGTCACATTCTAGTTTTGAACTGAATTTTAGAGGTGTTTATTCTTTGAATCAGATGTTTGTCAGAGAACTACCTAGTATTACAACTTTTTAAAAAACCATTTTCTCATTTATTTCCTCATAGAGCATACCATATTCTTATTCAAATGAGAAAATCTAGGCTCAGAGAAATTAAATAATATGACCAAGGAAGCAGTAGGGTGAGGTTTGAACTCAGGACTGTCAGCTTCTGTAGGACATCTTTTATTTCCACATTTTATAACAGTAAATAATACTGAGTGATTTAACTTCTTGTTAGCAAGAGCATGGAGATTGGCACTTTGTTATGAGGGAAGACAACCTACATACTGGGTTTTATCAGCAAACAAGCAAAGGGAGTCAGAAGCATATTGTGCACAATGGGGCCAGAGACTTATATCCACATCTCAGGGGCTTAGGGGACAGAACATTTCCATAGACCAGGGTTTCTCAACCTCTGCACTGTTTGGGGGCAGATGATTCCCTTTGGTTGGGGGCTGTCCTACATGTTATAGGTATTTAACTGCATCCTTGGCCTCTACCCATAAAGTGCCAATAGCCCCTTCCCCTCCAGTTGTGACAGTAGACATTGTCAGATATCCTATGGGGGCAGAATCACCCCCAGTTAAGGACTTTTGGCCCCAATCAAAATAATCAGCATCGGCTTAGTCTGAGTTGTGTTAGACTCCGTGGCAAATGTAATCACTGTTCATACTTGTCTCAGAAATGCTTTTGAAAAACACAAAAGAGATCCCTCTCTTGAAACAGAGAGAAGAGGCTATATCAGTTAAAGGATAGGTGATAAATGTTATCTTAACGTTCCTCTGCTTATCATGCTGGGTACCACCATCTCAGTTACCTCCAGGAAACATTTATTGAGTTCCTGCTGTGTGTGAGGTTTGGCTCTATCGATCCTGTAGTAGTCATCAGTAGTGATATTACTTTAAGGAATTTGACTTTCTGTAGACAGATCCATAATGTTATCATAACTTGCATTATGACAGAGAAGAAGTTACAGTAAATGGTTTCCACTGAGTTAATTGCTTTCTGATTCTTAAAAATCTGAAATTATCTCTTCCTTATCTCCTGACACTTGCCATGATAGCAATACATTATTTATAGGATATCTGTTAGACAGAGAGCTGTGATGGAGCCAAAAGATGTTACTGCCATTTGAACACTTCAGTCTAGTTAGGATGATGAGACATGGATACCGAGAAAGTTTTACTGAATGCAAATAACTGTGATTATATGTCCACTCCAGATGACGAGAAGGACGTGGGGTAGGAGTTTACGAAAACAGAAACCACTGAGGGATAGCACAACCAGGGAGGACCTTGCAGGTGAAACTGCAATTAGTTATTAGCACAAGCATCCATCTAACCTCTTTCTTTCATATTTCTTTTTTTACAGGTATATCCCAGCCGTGGTGGACCATACAGCAGGCTTGCCCTGTCAGGGGACATTTTTGCTTCACCAGGTACTAACGAAGGAGCCAAAAAGGGCCTAGAAGGGAACACCAAAAAGAGTCAGAATAAGAAATAGCCCTCTGTTTCTCTGCCTTTTTATCTTCATTTGAAGGGAATTTGGAGGTTGGGAGACTTTGCCCTATCCTTTCCTTAAAATTTCTCAAACCTTGGCTTTTGTGTATAAATACATATATTAAAAGAACTATTTTGAAAGAATTTGTTTAATTCAGCTATTAGAATGTATGCAGCTCCCCTGTGGTTTTATGCCATTTTCACTCTGTGATGTTAAGAAATTCTGCTTTCACAGCTGGAAGGTTTTAATGGAGACAGAGAAGTAAGGTTTCAGTGGGCTGAAAATCCAGCCGTGAAATGCAGATCCCTCTTTGGCAAATGGAAAGTAGTTTTAATCAGTGCTCAGAAGTGCTTGTGAACCAGATGGGCTTACTCTGGGATTTACAGTCTGGGCATTGGTTCTTGAAGCTGTATCAGCACCTAGCTCTTCCTCAGTCTCTCACCTGTGTCCTTTGGTTCAGAATAATAGTGTGGAAAGCACTTCCCGTCTCTCTCCATACCTCCCCTTCATGCCACCACCACACCAGACAATCCAACAAAGGGCAAACAGGGGAAATAAGACATGGCCCGAGCTAAATTGCAACCCTGTTCCATTACCTAGGGCATCCAGCGGAGGATCACAGTGACCATCATCCATGAGAAGGGGAGTGAGCTCCACTGGAAGGATGTTCGTGAGCTGGTGGTAGGTGAGTACATTTCTTCAGATGAGGATGGAGCCAGGCTTTTTTAGAGATGTGATTGGTCCCTGTTTGGAGCACAGGGAGTATGTGGAAGATTGCACTGGAGAACATGACCATCAGAAGAGAGACTTTGAGTTCAAAAATACTCTTGTTTCCCAACTCCTTTCATAGGTTATGCAACTGCCATTATTTTTCTCAAGGACTATGGGAGTGGTTCTGTGCCAAAGGCCCTGAGAAGGCCCCAGAGAAGCCTCTGCTCCTTCTGCACTTGTGATCTAGTGAGGAACAGCGTGTGTATGTGTCCAGAGCTGTTTGAGGAGTGGGTACCAAATGAGGACAACTGAAACAGACCTGTGCTAGGAGAGTGGACAACAAAAAAGATCCAAGAGGACTGGGTTAGCTGGTAGGAGATGCTCTGAGTAGATCAGAGAGAAATTGAAGGGTTTTGTTTGTTTGTTTGTTTGTTTTTGCAAGCATTTGGAGTTTGAGTCAGGAATGTCTAATGAGCAAATGGCTAGAAACCTATGGCCAGAGAGGAGAGACAGAATTGAGGTCCTGTGAGAAGAAAAGATTGAACCAACATCATCAGCTGTAGAATGAGAGGCTAAGGCAGGGGCCTGAACCTGTTTTTAGCTGAGGTGGACCCATTTGGCAGAGGTGAAGCCTCAGCATTACATTTTTAAATATAGAAATTAAAGTACTTGGGATTACTAAGGGAACTAATAATATTGAAATACAGTTGTTAAAATACTAAACAAATTTGTAACATAAGCTCTCTATTGATGTGTTAAAATAAGCAAAGGATCCAATTTGTATCATTTCAAAGTGGTAATGAGTGTCATATAGTTGACATTAGTGTGATACGGAAACATCTGTGATTTCTGCCTGTGACAAAGGTATAAATACTGCTCAGTCTACTGTGGTTTGTGCCCTCCTGTCGTAATGGAAGGAAAAACCAGTTTCAGTTAGAGGCTCCTGAAAATAAAGTTGTTACAGTTTAGTCCTTTTGAATTTTATGCATAAACCTCTTGGGTACCTGCAAACCAAATTAGGGACCTCTGGAAGGATGGTTATATACTCTGTCCTATCCAGGACAGTGATTTTCAAGCTTTTCAAAATTAATTTTTACACGCAAAAAAAGAGAGATGCTTTCTGACCAGAAAGGGTGGTGAGCAGAGGCAGCAGTTATTAAGGCTTTTCTGTAACCCTGTGGCTTATTATTTTTTTTAAACAAGCATGAGATATGGCAGGTGCTTTCCTGAATGCTCTAAAAATGTTAGTTCATATAATATAACATAACATATAATATGATCATAAAAATCTTTAAAGGGTGGACTTGCTTTTCCCACTTGGCAGGTGAGGAAAATGAAGCTCAAAGAGGTTGAGTGCATGCCCAGGCCTCACAGACAGTTATTGTTGGAGCTGAGAATTGAACCCAGGCACTCCTGCTCCAGAGACTGTGTTTTGAAACTGTGCACTGCTGCATACCCTAGTCTTAGTATTTGAAAACAGAATTGTAAGATGTTAAACAAGAAAGTGGTATAATGAAGGCAGTGGCTAAGAATATTATAGGTGAGTGTGGGGTGGATTGACAAGGAGAGACATGAGAGCAGCTGGGAGACCAGTTAAATGACTGTTGCTTGTCTCTGACCAGAAGGGGATGACCTCCCCTGATGAGCAAGGCAGTGATGTTGGAAATAAAAGTCGAGATGAATATGAGAAGCTCTTTGAACAATGAATAAATGTTCACATTTGACTGAATGTGGGATGTAAAGGGGAGACAGAATATGGAGAAGAATGGAAGACTGAGAATTCCCACATTTGACTTTGAAACTACAGTTAACCAAGTGATTCTTCCGGCACCTGAAATTACACAGAGGTCTCTCAGTCTCATTTTGGCTTAATGGATTGTTGTTTTGTTTTTAAATGTCCCCATGTCCTGGTTTTTTTCTTGTCTCTCTCAGGCCGAATCAGGAATAAGGCTGAGGTGGATGAAGCTGCAGTGGACGCCATCCTCTCCCTCAATATCATTTCTGCCAAGTACCTGAAGTCATCCCACAACTCTAGCAGGTGAGCCACTAGGGTGAGTGATGAGTCAGCTCTGGGGGTTGATTACTTCACCATTAGATTCTTCATTCATTAATGACTCCCCACCTTCTCACTTAAACTCCCTATTTCCTTCTCTGCCTATCCTGTTCTTCAGAAATAAATAACATAAACCATTGGAGATACTCATATATTATGTTACTCCCAGAGAACAAAAATATTCTTTCCTTTCGGGAGTTTGAACGTTGTAGCACAATGTTAGAAAAAAGCTGTAGCTGTAGCACAATGATAGAAAAAAAGCAGAAGAAAACTCAGCATGCCACCCAAGGGTTTACATGTAAATTAACTGTGGCTAAGACTAAATGTCTTCCTATGAAGTGATTGCTGGAGAAAGACCTCTCAGCCTCGAGTGTCATGGAAACCTGCTCTCCAAGGTGTAGGGAACTCTGTTGTGTTCGTCTTTGCTGCTGCCAGTATTGGCTCAAGGAGTTTTCGCTAGTTCAGTTATGCATTAAAGGCAATAAATTATTATAAATTCTTCTGATCAAGATTGGCTGCTATAGATAATGAATTTTAATTTTAAGCTAGTTTCCCCTCAGAATTCCATTTTTGATCAAATAGTGCATAATGCATAAAATGCATAGCTATTCTGCTTTTCCATATCAGACTATAAATAAGTCTGCTGGGGTGCATTTCCTTCCCTGAGGAGGGTGTCCCGTGATTGTGCACAGAGGCTCCCTGTCTTTATGAAGTGAGGTCTGGGGGACAGGAGTGGCTATGTGTTCTAATATGGGTCAGAACACAACCTTCGAATTAC
Organism: Neotragus moschatus; assembly: GCA_006410615.1. Lineage (NCBI taxonomy): Eukaryota > Metazoa > Chordata > Mammalia > Artiodactyla > Bovidae > Neotragus > Neotragus moschatus. Next base: position 2,056,460 of record SJYA01002264.1, on the reverse strand, counting down.
GGGATTTCTCTGTGGTCTGTCTGCTTCTAAAAAGTTGCTCCTATCTGTTGGCAAGCAGGAGAGGATAAATAAGACAAGAACCAGACGCAGAGTTATAAGTTTGGGCCAGAGTTAATTTCTTTCCATTGCTCCCTTGTGTTTCTGATTTGCATGGGAATGAGGAAAAGGAAGCAGATGTGTGTTTGCTTTTTTGCCTGTTGGAGACACTGGCAGGGACTGTGGGCAGAAAGGGAAAGTGACTGAGAGGGGTATACATATGGGATGGGGGGGTGGGGTGGCAGAAATAAAGCAGGCTGCTCTGATCTCCCTTGGCCTCTTCCTGGGCAAAATCTTGAACAACACCATTCCTGTGAAGTTAGCATTAATCCCACACAGCATTCTCTCTGCTGCCAGACGTTTACAGAAAGTATTCAGCTGGCATTCATCACATTTTCCTTGCAACTGTGAGAAACATATCTCAACCCTCCCTGTGATACTCAGTGAAAGATGGTGACACACCGTGTTTTGTTGATGTGCTGGTTATGCTGAACTTGCCTCCATTACAGTAACCTTAACCTGTCCTTTGACTCATGCCTGGCAGTGGGTTAGATGTGTAGGAGATGAGTTTTACTTTGTTAGAAGCAACTTACCTTGGCTTCTCCTTTGTTCAGCAACTGTTCTGCCCTTTGGAACTCAGAGAAAGTTGTAAGAGGCTGGAATATAGCGTACAGGTAATGAGGAATGAAAAGACCTTCATTCCAAGAGCCCCACAGGGCCCTGCTTGGCATCACCACCACCAGCAGGGACCTGGAGTCAGAATGACTGGCGAGAGACAACCTGGAAACTAACCCCATCACCCTAAAACCCGAGACTGTGAGCCATGTGGCAGAGCAGTCCTCTTGGGTTCCCTTACCCTGCTGCTGCCCACCTTGGTGCCCCTTCCCAATAAAGTCTCATGCTTTGTATTAAAAAAAAAAAAAAAAAAAAAAGAACCAACTTATCTTTCCCAATAGGAGCTTAGAGTTAATTAATCAAAGTTGCTAAAGTCAAGAATCTTAGAAAAGTACAACTTTCCAAAACTGAACCAGGAAGAAATAGAAAATCTTAACAGACCCACCACAANATACTAACACATACATATGGAATTTAGAAAGATGGTAACGATAACCCTGTATGTGAGACAGCAAAAGAGACACAGATGTATAGAACAGTCTTTTGGACTCTGTGGGAGAGGGAGAGGGTGGGATGATTTGGGAGAATGGCATTGAAACATGTATAAGATCATATATGAAACAAATCACCAGTCCAGGTTTGATGCATGATACTAGATGCTTGGGGCTGGTACACCGAGACGACCCAGAGGGATAGTACAGGAAGAGAAGAGGAAGGGGGGTTCAGGATGGGGAACACGTGTATACCTGTGATGGATTCATGTTGATGTATGGCAAAACCAGTACAATATCGTAAAGTAATTAACTTCCAATTAAAATAAATAAATTTATATTTTAAAAATAAATAAGATACAATATTTTAAAGATACACTGTTTTAAAGTATTTAAATGTACATAAATTTGTCAAGCTCTTGCTGTAGGGCCAAGGCCTTTTCTTTAATTGTAGGCTTATTTATTAGACTTCTGACTGTCTTTCTGACAAAGCCACACCCATAATTTATCATCTATAATTTTCAGTTTGATGGAACTAGAAACTTATAAAGAAAATCTAAATGCAAAATCCTTTAAACTTTTTATCATGTATCACCAAAATTTTATTTCCCTCTTTTTTTCACATTCATCTCACCCAAACTTAATTGAACAGCTGTTTTTTTGAACAACTCACCATTATTAAGTCTTTTAAAGACATTCAGTTTAGTTTTCACACTTAGTTTTGTTTCACACTAAAATAACATTCGTATTGCTGTTATGTTTCAGTGATTTATCTAATATTTAATTAAATTAGATCATTGTAATAACAAACACAACTGCATAGACAGGTTTGGGACCAAATACTACTGATACTTGAGAAGCACAAAACTCAGCTGTTTGGAGCAAATCGTCTGGGCCTACGCATGTATACTAAGTTGCTTCAGTCGTGTCCAACTCTTGGTGACCCCATGGACTGTAGTCTGCCAGGCTCCTCTGTCCTTGGGGTTTCTCTAGGCAAGAATACTGAAGTGGGTTGCCATTTCTTTCTCCACTGGGCCTATGAGCTACCTTTTTATTTTAGAATAATGCTCAATGAGAAATGGATGTCAGTCTTAACATTTTAGGGTTGTGAAGAGCATAAATTCATAAGATGAGTGACTAAATGGAGTTTGGTTAAGAGAGCTTTTGTTCTTTCTGCCTAAAGGTTTAGTGTTTAAAGTTGAACTTACAGAGCTCCAGTTGAGTGTATTAAGTAGACATGATTAGAGGGCACTTGTGATATGTTGATAGCAGAGTGCAGCTGACAAGAGCCATTGCTCCTTTTCTTCCTGGTCCTACATTTCTCTTACCTAATTGGTTTGGTTTTCTCATAACTCCACAGCAACTTCCTACCATTTCCAATAGTAAATCACCTTCTAAAGGGATGTTAATCAAAACTGTCTCCCTTGCACTTCCAGCATTTCCTTAACACGGTATCTTAGGAGAGGGACTCTTGTCATTGTAAGCTGTTTATCAAACTGTGTCCCATGAAATTCGCTGTTAATTGTCCACTTGAATTCACTTTGCTTGTCAGCAAATTTGTGTTTTATATCTGTTTTTTTCTCTTCTCCTCTCTCTCTCCCCTTCTCTTTTTTCCTTTTTTAATTTTTTTTGACTTTTGCTGTACTAACGTAAGTTTTTTCTATGTTTTTGCAGGCTCTTTCTTGATAAGGATATTCCTAGGTATTTTCTGTTTGCTTTTTTGCACATAAAGATTCTGTTTTATCAGAATGCTTTTTGTCTTATGTTGCTTTGACTGCTATTGTAATTTAGTAGTTTTCCCCTATGTAAACTTGCACCCACCTAGGAATAGAGCAAGACCTTACTCTGCACCTCTGTCCCCTAGGTTTTTCTAATGCATGTATAGTTTCACTTGTAGGTTCTTGAGTAATCTGTAGAGTTCATAATTATTTTCTCATTCCATTTAGTAAACCTGCTCATTTTATTCTTATGCCGTGTCAAGTTTTCCCTTCCACATTGCAAAGTAGAATGTTACTGCCCTCATTTTTCATATGGAATCTCAGGCTTTTGTGATTGTTTACCTTTTTCTTTGTTTTGTCCTGTGTAGTATGAGAGACCAGTTTAGTTATTTGGGTAGCTGAGTCTGTGAGAAATATTTTTTATTTTTAAACATTTCTCTTTGTCCTATCAGGACTACTTGTCTCATTTATTTCTAGTTTGGTAGTGAAGGAAATTTCCTCCCATCTCTCTCTCCATCTGATTGAGGAAAGAAAAATGAAGGAGGTGACACATGATGGCATAGCCTAAATGTTTTTAAGATGCATGTACACAAACACCCACACAGCACATGAACACATACTGCTTTTGTTTCGAATATCTTGGGAAATCAACCTGGGGTTATTTCCTTAAAGCCATACGAGACAGCATCCCTTAGGACTCAGCCCTGTTTCTAATTGCCAGTTCGCTTGCTTGCTTGAGTCCGTTGACATTACTCACGCATTTTGGTTGTAGTTTGTATGACCTCTTCTCAAGAACAGCCACCTTTGGTGAGTATTTTGGGAAAAAAATGTGCAGCCGTAACTCCCAAGCACCAAACAAATCAAACAAACAAACAAAAAAACCCCACCTTTTTCTTCCCATCCCAATGCAGGGAGATTTTAGTGATGTAAGAATTTTTCTATGTTTGCCAAGTTTCTATCAGAGAAATTTCTTCTTTAGGTTAAATGAAAACCAGACAATAGGAATGTGAAGAGGGTTTCGCACACTCATTCAGAACACTTGTCTCATTTGAGAGGAATCATGAACCATAAATCCTGGCCCCAGGAAGCGCAAGTTCTGATTCATTTCTTAGTGAGTCACAAGTCCAGGCAGCAGGGCTAGGAACTGTCTGGTGTCTCCAGGGTAACACACGCCATCACCCTACGAAGGGGCTTTACTTGACCTCAGCATAGGTGGGCCCAGACTGCAGGGCCACAGGTAGACCCCATTCCAGGTCCCTTGGCAGACACTGGGACGCAATAAAAGAGCTGTCTCAAGGACAGAGCCCTCAGGTGGCTTCTGTTAAAGTAATGAATTCCACCACCCAACGTCAGAATTCATCTTAAACCGAGCTAAAATTTAGATTCGATCAAAACAGGGCTCTGTGGGTGCATAAAGGGCTCTCTGGTGAGCCCAGGGGCAGGGGAGGGCCTTGTGTCATCCTCTGTGGTTGCTGTTTGGGTCCCTTGGTTGCTTCGTCCATCTTTGTCTTGCTGTCTCTCTGTTCCTTTGCTATCTGTGTAGGGAATTTTCTTGACCCTTTATGCACTACCTTAAGAGCTAGATCTTTGCAAGAGTATCATATACAGCTGATGACCTTTGAACAACAGGGGCTTGAACTGTGTGGGTCCACTTATGTGTCGATTTTTTTCAGTAGTAGGTACCACAGCACTCCATAATCCATGGTTGGCAAGTTGTACGTAGATTTTTTTCTCTTTTTTGGCTGTTCTGGATCTTCATTGCTACACGGACTTTCTCTAGTTTGGGCGAACAGGGGCTACTCTTTGTTGCGGTTTGTGCTTCTCACCGCAGTGGCTTCTCTTGCGGAGCACTGACTGTAGGCACTCGGGCTCAGTAAGTGTGGTGCCCTGCAGCATGTGGGATCTTCCCAAACCAGGGCTGGAACCCATGTCTCCTGTGTTGACAGGCAGATTCTCAACTACCAGACCACCAGGGAAGTCCTGTGCAAGGATTTTTAAGAGCATGGAGGGTCAGCCCCCTGTCCCCTGTTGTACAAGGGTCAACTGTACTTCAGTGACTTAAAACTGTACTTCTAGAAGCAGCTACAAGATAAAATCATCAGGCTTCAAACACTAGCACTCAGGATGAGGTGAGGTTACGGAGTTCATTTAGAAGCATCAATTTCTCTGATTATTTCTGGAGAAAGAAGCACAGAGGTATGTTTAGAGAGAAGCTATGCCAACTATTTGCCAACGTCTAGAAAAGACAGCTGCAGTGAGATTACCATTTGGTAAGGAGTGAGGTGGAATGTACTGGGCAGGGAATAAAGTGTGCAAAACTCCAGTTGTATCAGGTGAGGTGTGTTACACGTCCAGAGAGCGTGGTGCTGGACAGCCCACTATTCTGGGGTGGACAAGGTGTTTTCCCTGACAGTTCTCTCGGGGGTTGAGTTGAGAGTTGGTCTCTGACTCAGCTGTTGAACTCAGGGTGGTGTTTCAGGTAAGACCTGCTGAACCAGAAGGTTTAATGTCAAGTAGGGGCTATGGTGTTTTTACTGGGGGGGAAAAAGAAAGGTATTAGGACAGTTTACAAAATCAGTTTATGGGTGTTGATTAAATAATCAAACTTCTAGTTGTTATTTGAATGTTAGATTCTTATGTGAATTTTTGGAAAACTGATAAATAGTAGTTGGCTAGCTCTGGTACTAAAATCGTTTTCTTTTACTGAAATGTCAGCTAAGAATAACCTCATATTTTATTTAAAACAAGTTTCTCTATGCTGTCTCTCTCATCAGTCCTCCTAGATGTGTGTGTGATGTTTCTGAGGTTCAGCAGGATGGAACTGACACATGAAGAAGGCTGCTTCAAACGATTGAACCTCTATTTCCTGCCCTGGTCATTGACTCACGGAGGAGCTCACTTAGTCTTTCTTATTTTAGTTTCTGTCCATACTCATTTCTGCTTTTCATCTTAATTCTTTTGATTGATCTCACTATGTTGATGTTTATAGGCAGGGAGAAAACAGGCTTGTCAAAAAAAAGAACATAGCTAAGTGTTCCTTGACAATGGGTGGGGGCAAGAGGCTGGAGGCTGACATTTTTCTCCCAGGAGAGAAAGGTTCTACTCTGTTGACAGAGTTCGGGAAGTTGGAACTGTGGATCAGTGTGGGTTCTGCAGCATTTCAGATTGTGGCACTACCTGGGCTAAGATGGCTTCAGGGCTCTACAGCGTTTCTGACTGTTGCACTACCTGCGCTTAGGTGCCTGCAGCTTTAGGTGACCCCTCTTGCCTTTTCGACTGTAGGACCTTCTATCGTTTCGAGGCCGTCTGGGATAGTTCCCTCCATAACTCCCTCCTTCTGAACCGAGTGACACCCTACGGGGAAAAGATCTACATGACCCTGTCGGCCTACCTGGAGGTGAGAGGACTCACAACTTGAGTTGCCGTGACCTGCCAGCCCTGCACAGTGGGCAGGTTACAACAAGGAAATGGGGAGGCACAATGTGACTGACTGTGTCTTCCTTTCTCTTGGCTTATCTTCCCAGCTCATCCTTAAGTTACTTATTATATTATACTTTGCTAACTACTCTGGTTATATTAGGTTCTGTTCCCAGTCTCTAGTTAACCAAAAAAGTCACATCTATTTCATTCTCTGTTTTAGTAGCCTAGTCCCCATCCATCAGAGAATGCATAATTTTAAGAAAACGGCCTCTTGTTTTGGAAGTTGTGGATGGAGCCTAGTAGTGGCTAACATCGCAGATGCTAGACCTAGCCTGTCTGAGTTTAGGTTCCCTGTGCTGTCACTTAATTGCCCTCCTGTCCTTGGATGAGTGATTTCTCCTCTGTGCTTCAATTTCCTCATCTCTTGAACAAGGGTAATGACAGTATTAATCGCATTTACCTAAGAAGGTTGTTGAGAGGTCACAAAAAGGGATTCAGGGCAAACAGTGCTGGGCATATGACAAATAATAAGTATCAGCCGTTGCCTACCGAAAAAAACTCTGAAAAAATTTCGAGAAAAGTAAATGCACCTACTATCCGATTTGCTGTTGAAATACATTGTTGGTAGAGCTGAAGTCCTCCACCCCCCACATCTGGGACCAGCTTTCCAACACCATAGTGCCCAGATTGTGTCACAGGTGTTCCGTCTGCTTTCAGCTGGATCACTGCATCCAACCCGCTGTCATCACCAAGGACGTATGCATGGTCTTCTACTCCCGGGACGCCAAGATCTCACCGCCACGCTCACTGCGCAGCCTCTTTGGCAGTGGCTATTCAAAGTCACCAGACTCGTAAGCTTTGGAAATGTCGCCTCGGGTTGGTGGGCCCCATACAGAATGAGCAGTCTCCTAACTGCAGTTTTCAGGGTTCTCAGCCTATAAACCATTTGGTAGCTGACACCTGGAGTGCAGTGAGGTAAATGCTGGCATTTAGTAAAATATTAATAGATGGATGAGTAGTAAAGGAAGGAAGGCATGTTCCATTGTGGACACTTTTCCAACAGTTTTGTAGGGACTGAGTGTTGTTTTAAATGTCATTATTTCTAACCGTTGGGACGTTCTTATTCTTAAGATTTATTTCTGTTTTAGATACATAAACATACATCGAGAATAATACAGTGACTACCTGTGCATCACCACTGAGCTTAAAAATGGTTACTAACGCAGTAGAAGGTCCAGTCCCCTTCCTAACCACACCCCCTAGAAGCTGGTGTTTATCATTTTCATTCTACTCAGACCTTTACCCCTTCATCTCTTCTTTCTTGTAAGAAAAGGTAAAATTCAATTTTCACATTTGTATTATACATTTTCCAGTTTATCATTCAGTTTTTTTCCTAAGTTCAGAGTAGGAGCAGAACAGTGACTGATGAGCGATGTCTAATTTTGCAGATATCTGAGGGTGGGTTGCAATTCCAGCACAGGAGACAGTGTTTTAAGCACAGAGAATTGAGATTCTTCCCTGTTTTTGTGCGGTTTGAAATTAATTGTTTATTGGTTTTAATTTACATAGCAATCGAGTCACTGGAATTTATGAACTCAGTTTATGCAAAATGGCAGACACAGGAAGTCCAGGTAAGCTCTGTGGATCAGGGAAGGGAGAGTTACCTTTGCATTTGATTGCAGTACACTATATCAAAAGTTTATCCCACCCTTGTAGGATGGATATACATTTTTGAGATACCAGTTATATTTTACAAGCCACTTTGGTGGTGATGGTAGGAGTTACCACTTTCTGAGTTACAGCACTGTTTGCTTTATGACATGCTATACAGTTATAAAAACTGTATAGAACAGATTGTTACTAGGCTGTAGAATATTATCAGTATAACAAATTCAAGCATATTATGAGAATTCCCTGGCGATCCAGTGGTTAGGACTCAGTGCATTCACTGCCATGGCCCCAGGTTCAGTCCCTGGTCAAGGAACTAAGATCCTACAAGTCCTGAGTCATGAACCTCCTCCCCAACCCCTCGCAAAACAAATCAAATGTATTACAGTGCATNATAACAAATTCAAGCATATTATGAGAATTCCCTGGCGATCCAGTGGTTAGGACTCAGTGCATTCACTGCCATGGCCCCAGGTTCAGTCCCTGGTCAAGGAACTAAGATCCTACAAGTCCTGAGTCATGAACCTCCTCCCCAACCCCTCGCAAAACAAATCAAATGTATTACAGTGCATTTGGTTTGGAAAACTTCAGAACCATTTCCCTTCCTCCCTTAGCCCCAAAGATAACTCGACAGTGAGACTTTATAGGTACCGTCAAACTAGAATTTGAACCTCCTATGCTATGGAAAGACAAATTATTAATATTAAGTTGAGCTTGTTCTGTGTCCCTTTTTATGTCTCTGTGGAATGCTGTTATTCCTCCATTGTGATGGCCTTAAACAGCCCTCTGCGTTTCCATGTTTGTGAAACTGGAACATGGACAAAAGTATGGGTTTTTCAAAACATTTAGTGTACGTTTGAATCGTTTTGGAGAAAATATGCGGAAGAGAGACTGAGGCCCACATATAAGAATGGAGATAAAAGGAAGATTCTGAGTATGAATCTAAGTCCCATAGCAGCTAACTACAGTGTCTAGAGAATCCCTTCAGAAATTTTTAAATTAACGTAAGTCCATGTCTTTTAAGGGCTTCCCTGAGAGCTCAGTTGGTAAAAAATCCAACTGCAACGCAAGAGACCCCAATTTTATTCCTGGATGGGGAAGATCCACTGGAAAAGAATAGGCTTCTCTTAGGCTTCTCTTGTGGCTCAGGTGGTAAAGATCCACCTGCAGTGTGGGAGACCTGGCTTTGATCCCTGGGTCGAGAAGATCCCCTGCAGAAGAGGAAGGCTACCCACTCTGGTATTCTTGCCTGGAGAATTCCATGGACTATACAGTCCATGGGGTCGCAAAGAGTTGGACAAGACCGAGTGCTTTTCACTTTCACGTCTTTTAAATTTGAAACCAGTTCAGTTCAGTTCAGTCGCTTAGTCGTGTCCAACTTTTTGCAACCCCATGAACTGCAGCACGCCAGGCCTCCCTGTCCATCACCAGCTTGCAGAGCCTACCCAAACTCATGTCCATTGTGGCGGTGATGCCATCCATTCTCCTTCTGCCCTCAATCTTTCCCAGCATCAGGGCCTTTTCAGATGAGTCAGCTCTCCGCATCAGGTGGCCAAAGTATTGGAGTTTCAGCTTCAACATCAGTCCCTCCAATAAACACCCAGGACTGATCTCCTTTAGAATGGACTGGTTGAATCTCCTTGCAGTCCAAGGGACTCTCAAGAGTCTTCTCCAACACCACAGTTCAAAAGCATCAATTCTTCAGTGCTCAGCTTTCGTTATAGTCCAACTCTCACATCTGTACATGACCACTGGAAAAACCATAGCCTTGACTAGACGGACCTCTGTTGGCAAAGAAATATAATGTCTCTGCTTTTTAATATGCTGTCTAGGCTGGTCATAACTTTCAAGGAGCAAGCATCTTTTAATTTCATGGCTGCAGTCACCATTCACAGTGATTTTGGAACCCAGAAAAATAAAGTCAGCTACTGTTTCCACTGTTTCCCAATCTATTTCCCATGAAGTGATGGGACCGGATGCCATGATCTTAGTTTTCTGAATGCTGAGCTTTCAGCCAGCTTTTTCACTCTCCTCTTTCACTTTCATCAAGAGGCTCTTTAGTTCTTCTTCACTTTCTGCCATAAGGGTGGTATCATCTGCATATCTGAGGTTGTTGATATTTCTCTCAGCAGTCTTGATTCCAGCTTGTGCTTCCTCCAGCCCAGCATTTCTCATGATGTACTCTGCATAGAAGTTAAATAAGCAGAGTGACAATATACAGCCTTGATGTACTCCTTTTCCCATTTGGACCCAGTCTGTTGTTTCATGTCCAGTTCGAACTGTTGCTTCCTGACCTGCATACAGATTTCTCAAGAGGCAGGTGAGGTGGTGTGGTATTCCCATCTCTTTCAGAATTTTCCACAGTTTAT